>JAHHZJ010001756.1:0-145187 GCA_021437245.1 Aegilops speltoides | reverse complement strand
AACATGAAAGTTGCTCAAAACGACGAGACGATTTCAGATACGCAACCCGTTCATCCGCCACACCCCCCTAACCTATCGAACTCGCAACTTTCCCCCTTTGGTTCATCTGTCCGAAAATGCGAAACACCGGGAATACTTTCCCGGATGTTTCCCCCCTTCACCGGTATTACCTCATACCACGTTAGGGCACGCCTAGCATCACGTTTGCTTTGTCATGCATCGTTATGCATCTGTTTGCATTGTATTCATTGTTTCTTCCCTCTTCTTCCGCTTAGACACCGAGACCGACGCCATTGCTATCTTGCACGACGACCACGGAGTTGACGACCCTCCTTCTTGCCGTGAGCAACCAGGCAAGCCCCCTCGATCACCATATATCGCCTATTCTCTTCTATACCGCTTGCATTAGAGTAGTGTAGCATGTTACCGCTTCCGCTGATCCTATTCTCGATGCATAGCCCGACATTGTTGCTACATCTCATGATACCTTACCGCAATCCTAAATGCTTAGTATAGGATGCTAGTTTATCATTGGCCCTACATTCTTGTCACCGCTTTGCTATATATTATCGGGCCGTGATCACTTGGGAGGTGATCACGGTATATACTATACATACATACATACATACTATATGATGGTGACTAAAGTCGGGTCCGTCAAGAGTACCCATGAGTGATTCAGTGGATTGGGGCTGAAATGATCTTTGTCCCGACGGCCTCTCGTGGATCTTTGTATGAGCGACAGGCAGGTTGAGACCACCTAGGCGAGAGGTGGGCCTGGCCCTGCTCGGGCGCTCATGATACTTAACATGCTTAACGAGATCCGGTATTTGATCCGAGTCCGCCATTTGGTCTATACGCACTAACCATCTACGCGGAGTAGTTATGGGTATCCCGCCGTGGTATCACCAAGCCTTCGTGGACGCCAAGAATCGAGTGGCGCGCACCGATTGGACCGAACGCCACTAGGCTAGGTCTGCTTCCGCCGCTGCTCGCAACGCACGTGTGTGCAAGGGCGATGGGCCTGCACTTCGCGCCATAGGAGTTAGACCGGCGGTCAACTTCTCTCACAGTGCCTAGGTGGGCTGCGACGTGTTGATCTTCCGAGGCCGGGCATGACCCAGAAAGTGTGTCCGCCAAATGGGATCGAGCGTGTTGGGCTATGTGGTGCACCCTCGCAGGAAGTTTATCTATTCAATAGCCGTGTCCTCGGTAAAAGGACGACCCGGAGTTGTACCTTGACCTTATGACAACTAGAACCGGATACTTAATAAAACACACCCTTCCAAGTGCCGATACAACCCGTGATCGCTTCTCTAATAGGGCGACGAGGAGAGGATCGCCGGGTAGGATTATGCTATGCGATGCTACTGGAGATGCTACTTGGAGGACTTCAATCTACTCTTTTCTACATGCTGCAAGACGGAGGTTGCCAGAAGCGTAGTCTTTGATAGGACTAGCTATCCTCCTCTTATTCTGGCATTCTGCAGTTCAATCCACTAATATGGCCTCCTTACACAGATACCCATGCATATGTAGTGTAGCTCCTTGCTTGCGAGTACTTTGGATGAGTACTCATGGTTGCTTTCTCCCCCCTTTTTTCCCCCTTTCCTTTCTTTTCTCGTTGTCGCAACCAGATGCCGGATTCCAGAGCCGACGCCACCGCCGACGATGACTCCTACTACACCGGAGGTGCCTACTACTACGCAGCCCAATCGACGATTTACTCAGAGTAGTTAGGAGGATCCTGTGCAGAGGCCTCGCGCTTCATTCGATCCAGATCCCAGCTTTGGCCGGCCTTCTTAAGGCAAACTTGTTTAACTTATGTCTCAGACTAAATATTGTTGCTTCCACGACTCGCCTATGATCGAAAGCACTTGTATACGAGCCCTCGAGGCCCCTCGGCTTGTATTATGATGCTTGTATGATTTATTTATGATTTTAGAGTTGTGTTGTGATATCTTCCCGTGAGTCCTCGATCTTGATCGCACACGCTTATGCGCATGATTAGTGTATGATTGAATCGGGGGCGTCACACTATGAAAGAATACTTTGAAGCATCTGGTCGTCACAAACGCTTTTGACTACTTGTGGAGCCAAACGGACTCAGATGAGTCGATGTCCTTGTTTCAGCTTAACATCACAAGAAACCGATTCCGAACGACAGTTACGGACTAGTTCTTGTGTAGTTGCACTCGATTTTTTCCATTCTACTTCACTAAACATCTCCATATGAGATACAATTACTTTTAGGGAAATGCAATAGACCTCGGTTATGATGATGCACTAGGTCCATCACTGGGACTTTGTGTATGTTCTCGAAATGCGTTTGTCGAGAGCTCATTAAGAAAGTTTCTATACAAGTTTCTCGAACGAACTCCTTAAGAAAAGTTATCCAAGTTCCTATTGAAGAATACTTTGAAGCATATGGTCGCCACAAACGGTTTGACTACTTGTGGAGCTAAACGACTTCAGATGAGTCGATGTCCATGTTTCAGCTTAACATCACAAAAACCGATTCCGAACTACGCTACGGACTAGTTCTTGTGTAGTTGCACTCGATTTTTTCCATTCTACTTCACTAAACATCTCCATATGAGATCCAATTAATTGTAGGGAAATGCAAGAGACATCGGTTATGAGGATGCACTAGGTCCATAGCTGGGACTTTGTGTATGTTCTTGAAATGCGTTTGTCGAGTGCTCATTAAGAAAGTTTCTATACAAGTTTCTGAACGAACTCCTTAAGAAAAAGTTCTCTAGAAGTTTCCTATGAAAGAATACGTTGAAGCATCTGGTCGTCACAAACGTTTTGACTACTTGTGGAGCCCAAACAAACTCCGTATGAGTCAGATATACATGTTTCAGCTTAACATCACAAAAAACCGATTCCCATTTACGCTATGCATCAGTTCTTGTGTAGTTGCATTCTATTTTTTCCATTCTACTTTACTAAACATCTCCATATGAGATCCAATTAGTTTTAGGGAAATGCAAGAGACCTCGGTTATGATGATGCACTAGGACCATCGCTGGGACTTTGTGTATGTTCTCGAAATGCGTTTGTCGAGTGCTCATTAAGAAAGTTTCTATACAAGTTTCTGAACGAAGTCCTTAAGAAAAGTTCTCCAAAAGTTCCCTATGAAAGAATTCTTTGAAGCATCTGGTCGTCACAAACATTTTTACTACTCGTGGAGCCAAAACGGACTTTGTATGATTTAGATGTACATGTTTCAGTTAACACTGCGCAGAACTGATTCCGAACGACAGTTACGGACTAGTTCTTGGGTAGTTGCACTTGATTTTTTTCCATTCTACTTCACTAAACATCTCCATATGAGATCTAATTACTTGTAGGGAAATGCAAGAGACCTCGGTTATGAGGATGCACTAGGTCCATAGCTGGGACTTTGTGTATGTTCTCGAAACGTGTTTGTCGAGTGCTCATTAAGAAAGTTTCTATACAAGTTTCTAAACGAACTCCTAAAGAAAAGTTCCCTAAAAGCTCCCTATGAAAGAATCCTTTGAAGCATCTGGTCGTCACAAACGTTCTGACTACTTGTGGAGCCAAAACATACTCCGTATGAGTCAGATATCCATGTTTCAGCTTAACATCGCAAAAACCGATTCCCCATTTACGCTATGCATCAGTTCT
The DNA here is from genome assembly GCA_021437245.1 of Aegilops speltoides. Classification (NCBI taxonomy): domain Eukaryota; kingdom Viridiplantae; phylum Streptophyta; class Magnoliopsida; order Poales; family Poaceae; genus Aegilops; species Aegilops speltoides. The sequence goes on along the minus strand of JAHHZJ010001756.1, from coordinate 141,533 downwards.
TGTGTAGTTGCATTCTATTTTTCCATTCTACTTCACTAAACATCTCCATATGAGATCCAATTACTTGTAGGGAAATGCAAGAGACCTCGGTTATGATGATGCACTAGGTCCATCGCTGGGACTTTGTGTATGTTCTCGAAATGCGTTTGTCGAGTGCTCATTAAGAAAGTTCCTATACAAGTTTCTGAACGAACTCCTAAAGAAAAGTTCTCCAAAAGTTCCCTATGAAAGAATCATTTGAAGCATGTGGTCGTCACAAACGTTTTGACTACTTGTGGAGCCAAAACGGACTCCGTATGAGTCAGATGTCCATGTTTCAGTTAACACTGCAAAAAACTGATTCCGAACGACAGTTACACACTAGTTCTTGTGTAGTTGCATTCTATTTTTTCCATTCTACTTCACTAAACATCTCCATATGAGATCCAATTACTTGTAGGGAAATGCAAGAGACATCAGTTATGATGATGCACTAGGTCCATAGCTGGGACTTTGTGTATGTTCTCGAAATGCGTTTGTCGAGTGTTCATTAAGAAAGTTTCTATACAAGTTTCTGAACGAACTCCTGAAGAAAAGTTCTCCAAAAGTTCCCTATGAAAGAATCCTCTGAAGCATCTGGTCGTCACAAACGTTTTGACTACTTGTGGATCCAAAACGGACATCGTATGAGTCAGATATCCATGTTTTAGTTAACATCAAGCACAACTAGTTCCGAACTACGCTATGCATCAGTTCTTGTGTAGTTGCACTTGATTTTTCCATTCTACTTCACTAAACATATCCATATGAGATCCAATTACTTGTAAAGAAATGCAAGAGACCTCGGCTATGAGGCTGCACTAGGTCCATAGCTGGGACTTAGTTTATGTTCTCGAAATGCGCTTGTGGAGTGCTCATTAAGAAAGTTTCTATACAAGTTTCTGAATGAACTCCTTAAGAAAAGTTCCCAAAAGTTCCCTATGAGAGAATCCTTTGAAGCATCAAGTCGTCACAAAAATTTTGACTACTTGTGGAGCCAAAATAGACTTCAGATGAGTCGATATCCATTTTTCAGCTTAACATCAAGCAAAAATGATTCCTATTTACGCTATGACTAGTTCTTGTGTAGTTGCACTTGATTTTTCCATTATACTTCACTAAATATGAGATCCAATTACTTGTATAGAAATGCAAGAGACCTTGGTTATGATGATGCACTAGGTCCATAGCTGGGACTATGTGTATGTTCTCGATATGCTTGTCGAGTGCTCATTAAGAAAGTTTCTATACAAGTTTCGAACTAACCCTTAAGAAAAGTTCTCCAAGTTTCCTATGAAAGAATACTTTGAAGCACCTGGTCTTCACAAACGTTTTGACTACTTGTGGAGCCAAACGGACTCGTGTGAGTCGATATCCATGTTTCAGCTTAACACCAAAAAAACTAATTCCTATTTACGCTTATAGACTAGTTCTTGTATAGTTGTATTCTATTTTTTCCATTCTACTTCACTAAACATCTCCATATGAGATCCAATTACTTGTAGGGAAATGCAAGGACCTCGGTTATGATGATGCACTAGGTCCGTGCTAGGACTTTGTGTATGTTCTCAAATGCTTTGTCGAGTGCTCATTAAGAAAGTTTCTATACAAGTTTCGAACTAACTCCTTAAGAAAAGTTCTCCAAAAGTTCCCTATTGAAGAATACTTTGAAGCATATGGTCGTCACAAATGTTTGACTACTTGTGGAGCTAAAATGGACTTCGTATGAGTCAGATGTCCATGTTTCAGTTAACACTACGCAAAACTGATTCCGATTTACGCTACACACTAGTTCTTATGTAGTTGCATTCTATTTTTCCATTCTACTTCACTAAACATCTCCATATGAGATCCGATTACTTGTAGGGAAATGCAAGAGACCTCGGTTATGATGATGCACTAGGTCCATAGCTAGGACTTTGTGTATGTTCTCGAAATGCGTTTGTCGAGTGCTCATTAAGAAAGTTTCTATACAAGTTTCTGAACAAACTTCTTAAGAAAAGTTCTCGAGAAGTTCCCTATGAAAGAATCCTTTGAAGCATCTGGTCGTCACAAACGTTTTGACTCCTCGTGGAGCCAAAACAGACATCGTATGAGTCAAATGTCCATGTTTCAGTTAACACTGCGGAAAACTTATTCCGATCGAGAGTTACGGACTAGTTCTTGTGTAGCTGCAGTCAATTTTTTCCACTCTACTTCACTAAACATATCCAAATGAGATCCAATTACTTGTAGGGAAATGCAAGAGACCTCGGTTATGAGGATGCACTAGGTCCATAGGTGGGACTTTGTGTATGTTCTCGAAATGCGTTTGTCGAGTGGTCATTAAGAAAGTTTCTATACAAGTTTCTGAATGAACTCCTTAAGAAAAGTTCCCCAAAAGTTCCCTACGAAAGAATCCTTTGAATCATATGGTCGTCACAAAACATTTTGACTATTTGTGGAGCCAAAATAGATTCCGTATGAGTCAGATATCAATGTTTCAGTTAACACTGCGCAAAACTGATTCCGGACGACAGTTACAGACAAGTTCTTGTGTAGTTGCATTTATTTTTTCCATTCTACTTCACTAAACAAGTCCATATGAGATCCAATTACTTGTAGGGAAATGCAAGAGACCTTGGTTATGATGATGCACTAGGTCCATAGCTGGGACTTTGTGTATGTTCTCGAAATGCGTTTGTCGAGTGCTCATTAAGAAAGTTTCTATACAAGTTTCTGAACGAACTCCTTAAGAAAAGTTCTGCAAAAGTTCCCTATGAAAGAATCCTTTGAAGCATCTGGTCGTCACAAACGCTTTTGACTACTTGGGAGCCAAACGGAGTCCGATGAGTCGATATCCATGTTTCAGCTTAACACTACGCAAAACGGATTCCTGATTTATAGTTATGCATCAGTTCTTATGTAGTTGCATTCTATTTTTCCATTCTACTTCACTAAACATCTCCATATGAGATCCAATTACTTGTAGGAAATGCAAGAGACCTCTGTTATGATGATGCACTAGGTCCATAGCTGGACTTTGTGTATGTTCTCGAAATGCGCTTGTCGAGTGCTCATTAAGAAAGTTTCTATACAAGTTTCGAACTAACTCCTTAAGAAAAGTTCTCAAAAGTTCCCTATGAAAGAATCCTTTGAAGCATCTGGTCGTCACAAACGCTTTTGACTACTGTGGAGCCAAACGACATCGATGAGTCGATGTCCATGTTTCAGCTTAACATCACAAGAAACCGATTCCGAACTACGCTACGGACTAGTTCTTGTGTAGCTGCACTCGATTTTTTCCATTCTACTTCACTAAACATCTCCATATGAGATCCAATTACCTGTAGGGAAATGCAAGAGAGCTTGGTTATGAGGATGCACTTGGTCCATAGCTGGGACTTTGTGTATGTTCTCGAAAGGCGTTTGTCGATTGCTCATTAAGAAAGTTTCTATACAAGTTTCTGAACGAACTCCTTAAGAAAAGTTCCCAAAAGTTCCCTATGAAAGAATCCTTTGAAGCACCTGGTCGTCACAAAACATTTTGACTACTTGTGGAGCCAAACAGACTCAGATGAGTCGATATCCATGTTTCAGCTTAACATCAAGAAAACTTATTCCGATTTATCGTTATGCATTAGTTCTTGTGTAGTTGCACTTGATTTTTTCCATTGTACTTCACTAAACGTCTCCATATGAGATCTAGTTACTTGTATAGAAATGCAAGAGACCTCGGTTATGATGATGCACTAGGTCCATAGCTGGGACTTTGTGTATGTTCTTGAAATGCGTTTGTCGAGTGCTCATTAAGAAAGTTTCTATACAAGTTTCTGAAAGAACTCCTTAAGAAAAGTTCTCCAAAAGTTCCCTATGAAAGAATTCTTTGAAGCATCTGGTCGTCACAAACATTTTTACTACTCGTGGAGCCGAAACGGACTTCGTATGATTCAGATGTCCATGTTTCAGTTAACACTGCGCATAACTGATTCCGAACGACAGTTACGGACTAGTTCTTGTGTAGTTGCACTTGATTTTTTCCATTCTACTTCACTAAACATCTCCATATGAGATCCAATTACTTGTAGGGGAATACAAGAGACCTCGGTTATGAGGATGCACTAGGTCCATAGCTGGGACTTTGTGTATGTTCTCGAAATGTGTTTGTCGAGTGATCATTAAGAAAGTTTCTATACAAGTTTCTGAACGAACTCCTTAAGAAAAGTTCTCCAAAAGTTTCCTATGAAAGAATAATTTGAAGCATCTGGTCGTCACAAATGTTTTGACTACTTGTGGACCCAAAATAGACTCCGTATGAGTCATATGTCCATGTTTCAGTTAACACTCCGCAAAACTGATTCCGAACGACAGTTACAGACTAGTTCTTGTGTAGTTGCATTCTATTTTTTCCATTCTACTTCACTAGACATCTCCATATGAGATCCAATTACTTGTAGGGAAATGCAAGATACCTCGGTTATCATGATGCCCTAGGTCCATAGCTGGGACTTCGTGTATGTTCTTGAAATGCGTTTGTAGAGTGCTCATTAAGAAAGTTTCTATACAAGTTTCGAACTAACTCCTTAAGAAAAGTTCTCCAAAAGTTCCTCCGAAAGAATACTTTGAAGCATTTGTCACACAAACGCTTTTGACTACTTGTGGAGCCAAACGGACTCAGATGAGTCGATATCCATGTTTGAGTTAACATCAAGAAAAAACCGATTCCTATTTAATCGCTACGGACTAGTTCTTGTGTAGTTGCACTCGATTTTTTCATTCTACTTCACTAAACATCTCCATATGAGATCCAATTACTTGTAGGAAATGCAAGATACCTCGTTATGAGGATGCACTAGGTCCATAGCTGGGACTTTGTGTATGTTCTCAAATGCGTTTGTAGAGTGCTCATTAAGAAAGTTTCTATACAAGTTTCTAAACGAACTCCTTAAGAAAAGTTCTCCAAAAGTTCCCTATGAAAGAATCGTGTGAAGCATCTGGTCATCACAAACGTTTTGACAACTTGTGGATCCAAAACAGACTCCATATGAGTCAAATATTCATGTTTCAGTTAACACTGCGCAAAACTGATTCCAAACAACAGTTACACACTAGTTCTTGTGTAGTTGCACTTGATTTTTTCTATTCTACTTCACTAAAACTCTCCATATGAGATCCAATTACTTATAGGGAAATGCAAGAAACCTCGGTTATGATGATGCACTAGGTCCATAGCTGGGACATTGTATATGTTCTCGAAATGCGTTTGTCGAGTGCTCATTAAGAATGTTTCTATACAAGTTTCTCGAACTAACTCCTTAAGAAAAGTTCTCCAAAAGTTCCCTATGAAAGAATCCTTTGAAGCATCTGGTCATCACAAACGCTTTTGACTACTTGTGAAGCCAAACGACTACGATGAGTCGATGACCATGTTTCAGCTTAACATCACAAAAAACGATTCCAACGACAGCCATGCACTAGTTCTTGTGTAGTTGCATTCTATTTTTGCCATTCTACTTCACTAAACATCTCCATATGAGATCCAATTACTTGTAGGAAATGCAAGAGACCTTGGTTATGATGATGCACTAGGTCCATAGCTAGGACTTTGTGTATGTTCTCGAAATGCATTTGTCGAGTGCTCATTAAGAAAGTTTCTATACAAGTTTCTGAACAAACTCCTTAAGAAAAGTTCTCCAAAAGTTCCCAATGAAAGAATCCTTTGAAGCATCTGGTCGTCACAAACGTTTTGACTACTTGTGGAGCCAAAACGGACTCCGTATGATTCAGATATCCATGTTTCAGTTAACACTCCGCAAAACTGATTCAGGACGACAGTTATGGACTAGTTCTTGTGTAGTTGATCTCTATTTTTTCCATTCTACTTCACTAAACATCTCCATCTGACATCCTGTTACTTGTTGGGAAATGCAAGAGACTTCGGTTATGATGATGCACTAGGTCCATTGCTGGGACTTTGTGTATGTTCTTGAAATGCATTTGTGGAGTGCTCATTAAGAAAGTTTCTATACAAGTTTCTGAACGAACTCCTTAAGAAAAGTTCTCCGAAAGTTCCCTATGAAAGAATCCATTGAATCATCTAGTCATCACAAACGTTTGACTACTTGTGGATCCAAAACAGACTTCATATGAGTCAGATGTCCATGTTTCAGTGAACACTGAGCAAAACTGATTCCGAACGACAGTTACGGACTAGTTCTTATGTAGTTGCATTTCATTTTTTCCATTCTACTTAACTAAACATCTCCATATGAGATCCAATTACTTGTAGGGAATTGCAAGAGACCTCGGTTATGATGATGCACTAGGTCCATACCTGGGACTTTGTGTATGTTCTCGAAATGCGTTTGTCGAGTGCTCATTAAGAAAGTTTTTATACAAGTTTCTAAACAAACTCCTTAAGAAAAGTTCTCCAGAAGTTCCCTATGACAGAATTATTTGAAGCATCTGGTCGTCACAAACATTTTTACTACTCGTGGAGCCAAAACAGACTTCGTATGAGTCAGATGTCCATGTTTCAGCTTAACATCACAAGAAACCGATTCCAACGACGCTACTGGACTAGTTCTTGTGTAGTTGCATTCTATTTTTTCCATTCTATTTCACTAAACATCTTCATATGAGATCCAGTTACTTGTATGGAAATGCAAGATACCTCAGTTATGATGATGCACTAGGTCCATAGCTGGGACTTTCTGTAAGTTCTCGAAATGCGTTTGTCGAGTGCTCATTAAGAAAGTTTCTATAAAAGTTTCTGAATGAACTCCTTAAGAAAATTTCTCCAAAAGTTCCCTATGAAATAATTATTTGAAGCATCTGGTCGTCACAAACATTTTTACTACTCGTGGAGGCAAAACGGACTTCGTATGAGTCAGATGTCCATGTTTCAGTTAACACTGCGCAAAACTGATTCCGAACGACAGTTACGGACTAGTTCTTGTGTAGTTGCACTTGATTTCTTCCATTCGACTTCACTAAACATCTCAATATGAGATCCAATTACTTGTAGGGAAATGCAAGAGACCTCGGTTATGAGGATACACTAGGTCCATAGCTGGGACTTTGTGTATGTTCTCGAAATGCGTTTGTCAAGTGCTCATTAAGAAAGTTTCTATACAAGTTTATGAATGAACTCCTTAGGAAAAGTTCCCCAAAAGTTCCCTATGAAAGAATCCTTTGAATCATCTGGTCGTCACAAAACATTTTGACTACTTATGGAGCCCAAACAGACTCCGTATGAGTCAGATATCCATGTTTCAGTTAACACTGCGCAAAACTGATTCCGGACGACAGTTACAGACAAGTTCTTGGGTAGTTGCATTCTATTTTTTTCATTCTACTTCACTAAACATGTCCATATGAGATCCAATTACTTGTAGGGAAATGCAAGAGACCTCGGTTATGATGATGCACTAGGTCCATAGTCGACTTTGTGTATGCTCTCAAATGCGCTTGTCGAGTGCTCATTAAGAAAGTTTCTATACAAGTTTCGAACGAACTCCTTAAGATAAGTTCTCCAGAAGTTCCCTATGAAATAATACTTTGAAGAATCTGGTCTTCACAAATGTTTTGGCTACTTGTGGAGCCAAAACGGAGTACGTATGAGTCAGATATCCTTGTTTCAGTTAACATTGCGCAAAACTGATTCCGGACGACAGTTACAGACTAGTTCTTATGTAGTTGCATTCTAATTTTTCCATTCTACTTCACTAAACATCTCCATATGAGATCCAATTACTTGTAGGGAAATGCAAGAGACCTCGGTTATGATGATGCACTAGGTCCATAGCTTGGACTTTGTGTATGTTCTCGAAATGCATTTGTCGAGTGCTCATTAAGAAAGTTTCTATACAAGTTTCTGAACGAACTCCTTAAGAAAAGTTCTCAAAAAGTTCCCTATGAAAGAATCCTTTGAAGCATCTGGTCGTCACAAACGTTTTGACTCCTCGTGGAGACAAAACGGACATCGTATGAGTCAAATGTCCATGTTCCAGTTAACACTGCGGAAAACTGATTCCGAACGAGAGTTACGGACTAGTTCTTGTGTAGCTGCACTCAATTTTTTGCATTCTACTTCTCTAAACATCTCCATATGAGATCCAATTACTTGTAGGGAAATGCAAGAGACCTTGGTTATGAGGATGCACTAGGTCCATAGCTGGGACTTTTGTATGTTCTCAAATGCGCTTTGTCGAGTGCTCATTAAGAAAGTTTCTATACAAGTTTCTGAATGAACTCCTTAAGAAAAGTTCCCCAAAAGTTCCCTATGAAAGAATCCTTTGAAGCACCTGGTCGTCACAAAACATTTTGACTACTTGTGGAGCCAAAACAGACTCCGTATGAGTCAGATATCCATGTTTCAGTTAACACTGCACAAAACTGATTCCAGACGACAGTTATGGACTAGTTCTTGTGTAGTTGCATTCAATTTTTTTCCATTCTACTTCACTAAACATCTCCATATGAGATACAATTATTTGGAGGGAAATGCAAGAAACCTCGGTTATGATGATGCACTAGGTCCATAGCTGGGACTTTGTGTATGTTCTCGAAATGTGTTTGTCGAGTGCTCATTAATAAAGTTTCTATACAAGTTTCTGAATGAACTCCTTAAGAAAAGTTCTCCAAAAGTTCCCTATGAAAGAATTCTTTGAAGCATCTGGTCATCACAAGCGTTTTGACTACTTGTGGAGCTAAAACGGACTTCAGATGAGTTAAATGTCCATGTTTCAGCTTAACATCAAGAAAAGTGATTCCAACTACGCTACGGACTAGTTCTTGTGTAGTTGCACTCGATTTTTCCATTCTACTTCACTAAACATCTCCATATGAGATCCAATTACTTGTAGGAAATGCAAGAGACCTCGGTTATGAGGATGCACTAGGTCCATAGCTGGGACTTTGTGTATGTTCTCGAAATGTTTTTGTAGAGTGCTCATTAACAAAGTTTCTATACAAGTTTCTGAACGAACTCCTTAAGAAAAGTTCTCCAAAAGTTCCCAATGAAAGAATCCTTTGAAGCATCTGGTCGTCACAAATGTTTTGACTACTTGTGGAGCCAAAAAATACTCCGTATGAGTCAGATATCCATGTTTTAGTTAACACTGCGCAAAAGTGATTCTGAACAACAATTACAGACTAGTTCTTGTGTAGTTGCACTCGATTTTTTCCATTCTACTTCACTAAACATCTCCATATGAGATCCAATTACTTGTAGGGAAATGCAAGAGACCTCGGTTATGAGGATGCACTAGGTCCATAGCTGGGACTTTGTGTATGTTCTCGAAATGCATTTGTGGAGTGCTCATTAACGAAATTTCTATACAAGTTTCTGAACGAACTCCATAAAGTTCTCCCAAAGTTCCCTATGAAAGAATCCTTTGAAGCATCTAGTCGTCACAAACGTTTGACTACTTGTGGAGCCAAAACAGACTTCGTATGAGTCAGATGCCCATGTTTCAGTGAACACTGCGCAAAACTGATTCCGAACGACAGTTACGGACTAGTTCTTGTGTAGTTGCATTCTATTTTTTCCATTGTACTTCACTATACATCTCCATATGAGATCCAATTACTTGTAGGTAAATGCAAGAGACCTCAGTTATGATGATGCACTAGGTCCATAGTTGGGACTTTGTGTATGTTCTCGAAATGTGTTTGTTGAGTGCTCATTAAGAAAGTTTCTTTACTAGTTTCTGAACGAACTCCTTAAGAAAAGTTCTCCAAAAGTTCCCGATGAAAGAATCCTTTGAAGCATCTGGTCTTCACAAACATTTTAACTACTTGTGGAGCCAAACGACTCAGATGAGTCGATATCCATGTTTTAGTTAAGATCACAAAAACCTGATTCCAACTACGCTATGCACTAGTTCTTGTGTAGTCGCATTCTATTTTTTCCATTATACTTCACTAAACATCTCCATATGAGATCCAATTACTTGTAGGAAATGCAAGCACCTCGTTATGATGATGCACTAGGTCCATAGTGGGACTTTGTGTATGTTCTCAAATGCATTTGTCGAGTGCTCATTAAGAAAGTTTCTATACAAGTTTCTAAATGAACTCCTTAAGAAAATTTCTCCAAAAGTTTCCTATGATAGAATTCTTTGAAGCATATGGTCGTCACAAACGTTTTGACTAGTTGTGGAGCCGAAACGGACTTCGTATGAGTCAGATGTCCATGTTTCAGCTTAACATCACAAGAAACTGATTCCAACTACGCTACGGACTAGTTCTTGTGTAGTTGCACTCGATTTTTTCCATTCTACTTCACTAAACATCTACATATGAGGTCCAATTACTTGTAGGGAAATTCAAGAGACCTCGGTAATGAGGATGCACTAGGTCCATAGCTAGGACCTTGTGTATGTTCTCGAAATGCGTTTGTCGAGTGCTCCTTAAGAAAGTTTCTATACTAGTTTCTAAATGAACTCCTTAAGAAAAGTTCTCCAAAAGTTCCCTATGAAAGAATCCTTGGAAGCATCTGGTCGTCACAAACGTTTTGACTACTTGTGGGGCCAAAATGGACTCAGAGAGTCGATGTCCATGTCTCAGCTTAGCATCAAGCAAAATTGGTTCCGCATTTACGCTATGTATCTAGTTCTTGTGTAGTTGCATTCTATTTTTTTCCAATCTACTTCACTAAACATCTCCATATGAGATCCAATTACTTGTAGGAAATGCAAGAGACTTCGTTATGATGATGCACTAGGTCCATAGCTGGGACTTTGTGTATGTTCTCAAATGCGCTTTGTCGAGTGCTCATTAAAAAAGTTTCTATACGATTTTCTGAACGAACTCCTTAAGAAAAGTTCTCCAAAAGTTCCCTATGAAAGAATTATTTGAAGCATCTGGTCGTCACAAACATTTTTACTACTTGTGGAGCCAAACGGACTTCAGATGAGTCGATGTCCATGTTTCAGCTTAACATCACAAAAAACCGATTCCCATTTACGCTACGGACTAGTTCTTGTGTAGTTGCACTCGATTTTTTTCCATTCTACATCACTAAACATCTCCATATGAGATCCAATTACTTGTAGGGAAATGCAAGAGACCTCGGTTATGAGGATGCACTAGGTCCATAGCTGGGACTTTGTGTATGTTCTCAAATCCGCTTGTCGAAAGTGCTCATTAAGAAAGTGTCTATACAAGTTTCGAACGAACTCCTTAAGAAAAGTTCCCCAAAAGTTCCCTATGAAAGAATCCTTTGAAGCATCTGGTCGTCGCAAAACTTTTTGACTACTCGTGGAGCCAAAACAGACTCCGTTTGAGTCAGATATCCATGTTTCAGTTAACATTGCGCAAAACTGATTCGGACGATAGTTACAAACTAGTTCTTGTGTAGTTGCACTTGAGTTTTTCCATTCTACTTCACTGAACATCTCCATATGAGATCCAATTACTTGTATAGAAATGCAAGAGACCTCAGTTATGATGATGCACTAGGTCCATAGCTGGGACTTTGTGTATGTTCTCGAAATGCGTTTGTCGAGTGCTCATTAAGAAAGTTTCTATACAAGTTTCAGAATGAACTCCTTAAGAAAATTTCTCCAAAAGTTTCCTATGATAGAATTCTTTGAAGCATATGGTCGTTGTCGGTGTCAAAACCGTGGATCTCGGTAGGGGTCCCGAACTGCAAGGCCTAGTCGAATGGTAACAGGAGACAAGGGACACGATGTTTTTACCTGTGTTCGGGCCCTCTCGATGGAGGTAAAACCCTACTCCTGCTTGATTGATATTGGTGATATGGGTAGTACAAGAGTGGATCTACCACGAGATCAAGGAGGCTAAACCCTAGAAGCTAGCCTATGGTATGATTGTTGTAATGGTTGTTGTGTCCTACGGACTAAAACCCTCCGGTTTATATAGACACCGAGAGGGCTAGGGTTACACAGAGTCGGTTACAATGGTAGGAGATCTACATATCCAGACGCCAAGCTTGCCTTCCACACGCCAAGGAAAGTCCCACCCGACACGGACGGAGTCTTCAATCTTGTATCTTCATAGTCTTGGAGTCCGCGACGATGTTAGTCCGCTGTCCTGGACACCCCTAGTCCAGACTCCTCAAGAGCCTTGAACCTGGCTTCAATGACGATGAGTCCGGCGTGCATAATGTTCGCATTGCAAGGCGGGTTCCTCCTCCGAATAATCCATAGAAGATTGTGAACACCAGATAGTGTCCGCTCGCAAAATAATTTCCACATTCTACCGTAGAGAGAATATCATGTACACAGTGTTCAATCACGACGATCTTGTAGCGTGACGTCACGCCACTACCAAGTCTTTACTTGAATATTTTTTATTATACCACCTCAGCGCGTTTAGCGAAGTGGTTTCCTTGGGATGTCTTGTCGAAGCAGAGATCGTGTTCCCCTTATCCTGGGATTCTCATTAATACAGACGTGGGTAACCCAACCGCGCCATTGATGGTGGCGCTTGGGAGATAAGCGAGTTTTACTAGGCCGGTGGGGACACATAGTCTTCGTCCGCCTATATATAAGGGGATAAGGATCCACCTTTTCACCTACGCCTTCTTCCTCCTTTGCTTATCCATCTCCACAAGACTCTCGAGCTCCAGCGCCTAAGTCCGCAAGGCTCGCCGACCTTCTCCGACCATGTCCGGAGGGGAGGCAATGGCTGGCCTCCACCGCTAAGGAGGAGCACATCTAAAGCTGCGCGGCGCCGATACCTCTCCAAATGACATCACAAGACCACCACCCCCAGTGCCGCATGAGAGGGTCGCTTTCCTTCCCACTTCTTCCGCTGGATCGGGCTTTCCACTTCACCCTTTTGTCCGGGGCTCATGTTCTACTACGGCCTAGATTTCCATGATCCGCGCCAACTTCATCCTCAACATCTCGGCATTTATCGTCAGGTGCGAGGCCTTCCTCTCGATCCAGCCCCACTTCGCTTAGGCTCAAGACCTTCAATGTCAAGTCAAGGTAGTGAAGGGCACTCTGCCGAATGCGGAGGCGCCATGTTGGGCAAGATGCCCAACATCCTCTCGTTCAAGGGGCCTTTGTGGAGTCCGCCAAGGGGTGGCAATCGTGGTGGTTCTACATCACCGAGCCGCTGACCCTACATGGGCGGCGGCCCCGAGTTCAGATCTGTATCCTTCGCAGCTCACCTCCTTGAAAGAGAAGGGCTTGCTATGGGGTAGTTCGAGGAGCCGACGGACTCCAAGCCCGTATCCGTGCCGGTGAACAAGAAGCTCAGCTCGCCAATGTGGTCCAAGTCATGCTCATCCGCGGATTCTCCCCGCCAACAACGGGCATTTAAATTGTGGGGTTCAATCCGCACAGCACTGTGCATTGAGCGGCTCTTCGACACGACATACGTACGGCGCGCTCGAGAGTGTTGTTCATACGCCGAAGCTCCCGTGATCCGCCATCAAGATCGCGGATTTCGCCGCAGCACCAGCCGATGAGGTAAGTGATTCTACCCTTTACGGGACACTTGTTTTCAATAGTTTGACCCTATGTGGGTTTCAATCTTCCTTTCCTTGACAGATTGGATGAAGAAGGCCAAGCAGATCATCCGCCTGCCCCATGCCGAAAACCCAAGAGACGCCTGCCTAGCTGGGTTGCTGGTTCCGCACCGCATGTGGTGCCGAGAAGAAGGCCAAGAAGGATGCTACGGTACTCAAAGAGTTCCCTGCTTTCAGTGTCCGACGACTGAGGCGGACTCTCCCGGCGGCGAGGAGGAGGAAGAAGACTCTCTCCCAGGAGGGAGAGAGAAGAGGAAGGCCTCCCAACAGGGGAGGCCAAGGGTCCAAGAGGGGAAGAACTATTCTCGGACAGCTCCGCCAACGCCAACGCTGGCGAAGAAGAGTGGCCTCGAGGGCCAGCCTCCGCAAGATCGTAAGTATCCTGATTCTCAATGATCTGTAATTTCTTTTGTGTCACATAGTGTCCTTCTAATGCTGCATACTACCTGCAGTCCGCCGACGATGATCTCCCCGCTTGCCGAAGCGGTCGCTGGTCTGGCCGGATGTGGATTCCATTCCGACTACCTCCACCCCTCGCGCCGCTGAGGACGCCGAGGTGGGATCCCAGGAAGGGACCCATCAGGAGGAGGCTCCGAAGGCGCCACAAGGCAGCCTCCCGGACTTTGCGCTGGACTCAACGCCGGAACCCGCAGTGGTTCCAGAGTCCGGCAGGCGGCCCCTTCGCAAGAAGGGCAAGACCGTGACGCCGATGGCCCCTGTCCAACCGGAGGCGCCGGACAACTTGTTGGAGGCGCTCAAAGGCGCTTCCATCGAGGAAGAACACCACACTATCATGAGTGCGGTGATTCGAAGGTTCACCGCCAAGAGCAGCCGACCGAAGCTCGCAGCAGCCTTCTAACAGCTTTGAGGTAAGAAGTTAAAATTATGTAATGTAATACCGCATAGACAGAGCTCCCCGATGCTCGGTTCGTGTTCGGAAAGAAAAGCCGACTAAGGATCTAAAAAGATATACGCATGGTTGCTAAAAATTATGTCAATATGGGTTTGCAGGTTGCGCTGCCGACCTCGCCAGACCGATCATGGAGGTCGGTGCATTGAAGCAAGATTCGAGCGGTCCGAGCAAGAGCTCGGCCGTGCTAAGAAGCAGCTCGAGGACAAAGAAGGTGAGTAACACCACTTTGAATAGTTACCTTACGTAAAAGGATTTAGGTTGCAATAAAAATAACAAGGATAACGTGGTACTGCAGGGCCACTTAACGAGGTGGCAACCTCGGGAGGCTGTGTCCGCGTCGAACGCAATGCGGCCGCGAACGGGCAGAGCGAGAGAAGCAGGAGGCGCGGGTGGCGGAAGTGCGGCAAGAGCTCTAGGCTCATGGAAAAGCATGAGAGTTTGAGCGCGACTCAAAGACTCGAGAGTCCGAGCTTGCCTCGCTCTTGAAAGTGCCAAAGCCGCCAAGGCCGAGGCCCATAAGGCCCTTCAGAGGTTGAGGATGTGAAGAAAATAGCGGCGGTAAGGCATTTTTCATGCAAAGCAAGCATGTTAATGTAAACTACCCGACACTTACCCAAATTCGAGCTCTCTGTATGCTTGCAGATCTGCCTCAGTGTATCCGATGCCACCAGATTCTACCATGGCGAGGAGGGAGCTCAACGGAGAAGGTCTTCGGTCTCAAGACGCCGAGGCTGGCCTTCTGGTGCCCCCTAGCGACCAGCTGAAGCAGCTAGTCGAGCTCCACAAGGTAGCCGAGCAGGCCATGAAGGGCCTCATAGTCCGGCCGTGGCTCGAGAGGCCATGCCTGGGAGCTACTTCAGCCTCGGCGGCGGCCGGTGGATGCGTGCCCTCGGTGGAGGTCATCAAGCGCCGCCTATATCAAGGCGCTGCCGGGCCCTTGCCCGCGCAAAGGTGCACTGGGCAGGCTGGATGCGAGAGGCTTATCATCGACGCGCCGCCAAAGCAGCAAGGAGTATCGTACGCCCGAGATGTACTATAAGACTGTCCTGAAGGGTGCCCGCAAGATTGCGGATGAGTGCCCCAAAGATGTAATTATTGAGTAGACTCGCTATGTTTTATCCTGTGCGCTGAAAACTTTGTTCATATGCGCTAAGGAATGCTTGTTTGATTTAAAATATTACCTTCTGTGCGGCCGTTTTATAAAATCTGAGAGATGGCAAGTCGTCGGCTTCAGCCCCCAAGCCACGAGTGCTGGGGTGTTCGGGATAAACTTGCGCACTCTTGTTCCCATTTTTGGGTCCATCTAGGGAGGCGCTCAACACGACGAACAAGGCAACCGGACTTATAATGCTTGAACACTCTCACTTAGCCATAGAATTCTATAATTTTAAATTTCGGCGAAGCCCCTAGTATTCGAAGACCGAGTTCGGGCGCTATCCACGCCTTTGGCCGACATTATCCGTTCTTTGCTTGAAGCGGCATAAGTCTTTATGACTCAAAAGACCTCTCGAACAGCGACCGCCTCTCGCCTTATCATGACAAATAGTTTTAGCTTTCCATCGAGGCGCCGCTTAGATCAACTGGGCGCAATCGCAGTGGTTCTCCCAAGGCCACCTTAGTCGATGTAACGTAACGTAAGGTACCAAAACGTGGGAGCCGCAAACCCAACTATTGACCCAAGACATGATTCGAGCCGATTCATATAATGCTATAAGTTCGGGTGCCGTGACTTGTGAAAGTGTTCGGACTTCTCACACCATAATGCGGGGAACATAAGCCCTGTGTATTCGGCCGCATCAAATATACGGGTGCAAGATGTCATTAGTGAACATATATGTAAAGTAATGCAATTACAGCAAAAAGTGATGCATTATTTTTTCAAGGAATTTCGCTATGAGTGCGGAATGATACAAATAGTGCGTAAGCAAGGGATTGGACTAATTAAACATGTCCTCCTCCAGGTGGGCTGCGGATTGGTGTATATAATCAAATTTAATGCTCGTAATGGAGACCACCGAGTGTTCGCCGCAGCCTTTTTCCCTCCCCGGCTGTTGCATCGTGAGTTCGGCGGGTTCGCCACGGACAGGCCTCCGTGAACGGAGTCCTGTATACAAAGAAGGAAAATAAAAATAAAAAGAGTGACACACTTGTGAGTCCCTCGTGGTCGAGCCGCACTGGTCTGTTAGGTCGTGCCCTCCCCTAGGCCCATGGTATTCCAGAGCGTAATGATGTACGCGAGGGTTGGTCTTGCAATCATGCGAGGGATGGGGTTAGCCGCATTGCTACGCTGCGTTCAAACGCGCTGTGATCTTGGTTGATGTTGCTCGGCGCTGTTAGTCGAGTCCGCCGCTTAACGGCCGGACTCAAAATTGCCTTAGAAGGCTGCTCAGATTTCGCCAGAGAGCCGCAGATGTTCTCTCCATTCGAGGGAGCGCCAGATTTCTATTGACCGTGATGACTTCGAGGGCCTCGCATCTTGAGCTTGAGGTATGCGTAACGCGGCACCGCGCTGAACTTTGCAAACGCGTTCGTCCGAAAGCAGAGCGTGATAGCCGCCGAACGGGACTATGTCAAGATTAACTCGCCCGAAATTATCTGGGATCCGAAGACCACTTCAGCAGGATGAGCTCGCATAATTGGCCTCCACACTGGTATGACGCTTTGAAGGTCGCTTTTGTAGGTTTAATCTTGAGGGTCTATGCCCATCTTGCGACCGTATCCTCGATAAAGCAGGTTCGTTACCGCCGCCGCCCATCGACTCTCGTGAGGTGAAATCCATCGACGATTGGGTCTAAAACCAATGCGCGAATCCGCCATGGCGGATATCGGTCGGATTGTCTCTTCGATCGAAAGTGATCGGGCAAGAGGACCATGGATTGAACTTAGGGCGATCGCTCCATCGCATATACGCCCCTTAGTGCATGCTTCCGCCCCTCTTGGGTATATGGGTTATGATATCATGTTTACCGTCCGCACTTGTGGGGGAAACCTTCGTCCTCTAATGTTCGGGCGGTCGGGTCTCTTCCTCGCTATCGCCAGGCAGCCCCTTGTCATTGTTTTCGCAATTAACTTGCTCGCTCGCTTAAATACCCAACAATCTCTGCTGGTGTGGTTAGCTGGCTTTTCGGGTGCCATGTATCCGCAAGAGCGGTCGAGTATTCGGTCCAAATTGACGGACCCGAGTGGTTCTTTGAATGGCTTCTTCCACGACCGGTTTAGAGCCTCGAATCCGGCGCTGATCGTTGTATCCTCCTTGTCGCTGCCATTAACACGGCGTTTGTTTTTGCTTCGACGCGACCTGCCATTGTGGTCCTTAGTGTCCGGACTACCAGCATTTTTGCTGAGGTTGTTGCTGCGAGCTAGCCAGCTATCCTCTCCCGCATAGAAGCTGGTCATTAATGATGTGAGGGCTGCCATGGATTCTGGCTTTTCCTATCCTAGGTGCCGGGCTAGCCACTCGTCGCGGATGTTATGTTTGAAGGCTGCGAGGGCCTCTCGATCCGGACAATGAGGATTTGATTTTTCTTTGTTAAGAACCGTGTCCGTAATTGCTCGGCCGATTCGCTTGGCTGCTGGATTATGTGGCTTAGGTCATCGGCGCCTCGTGGTCGCACATATGTGCCCGGAAGTTGTCGAGAATGCGGCTTCCGTGTCCTCCCAACACCCAATTGACTCGCGGCAGGCTGTTAAGCCAATGCCGAGCTGGTCCTTTAAGCTTGAGCGGGAGATATTTGATGGCGTGGAGATCGTCGCCGTGGGCCATATGGATGTGAAGGAGATAATCTTCGATCCAAACCGCGGGGTATGTCATGCCATCATAGGATTCAATGTTTACGGGTTTAAACCCTTCAGGGATTTGATGATCCATTACTTCGTCAGTGAAGCATAGCGGGTGTGCGGCGCCTCTGTATTGAGCAATATCACGATGTAGCTCAAGGGAGCGTTGTCTGCTGTGTTCGGCCCGACCGGAGTTGTTGTATCCGGCTCGACGGTATTCGTCGTGGGTCGTGGGGCGCCCACGTGATCCATAGATAGATCTGGATTGTCTTGCCTTATCCTCCAATATATCCCGCAAGTCCGGCGGGTTCCCTGCTGGCTTTCAGATTTTTCGAGCGATGCCGGGAACGGTCTTGATGGAAGGCCCGGTGCCTCTCGTCGCGACCACGGGTGGTCGGTCGGTCAGACAGCGCTTCGTGATGAAGGTATGTATGCTTCCTCTTCTAATTGGGGAGCAACTTGCTTTTGGGTAGCTCTTGGAGGGCGCTCGAGTTCATACTCTTCGCCGCGAGGACCTTGGTCCATCCGTCGCCAAGCAGGTCTTGATCAGCTTGAAGTCGCCGCTGCTTTTTCTTAAGGCTATTTGTCTGTGGCCATTAGCCTGCGCTTGAAATGCTCTTGTTCGACGGGATCCTCGGCACGACGAATTGGCTGTCGCCGAGGCTTGCCTCGCTCCGGAGGGAGGTATGTAATTATCATCCTCGACCTCTTCATCCGCCGCCTCTCGTGAGGGCTTGAGTTCGCATCCTCCCGCGCTGAATCTTGCAGAGGGGATTGTCTTCGCACTCTCGGGTGTTATTATCCCTCGTGCCGAATCTCCATTCTTGCTGTGGCGGATTTAGAGCGCGCCACGACGCCGGTGCTTGGGCTGTTTTTTATGAATCCGCCTCCGCTTCTTCTTCGCCGTCCCCATCTTTTGGGGTGTCCACCATGTATATGTCATATGACGAGGTGGTCTTCCAATGCCCTCGTAGGCGCTGGTTCTTGATCGCCTCCGCATCGCCGCCCATACCGCCGATGTCGCCGGAGTCGTAGTCTAGCATGTCGGTTAGATCGCCGACGGGCTACAAAGTGGGTGGTGGGTGGGCTTTGAATTTTTCGTCGTCCAAGATCCTAACCATCCCGCCATAGTCCGCCAGGCTCTCCGGATAGCGAGATGCTTTAGCGAATTTAGGATGTCGCCAAAGGGTGAGTGCCGAAGATGTCCGCGGCGGTGAACTCCTCGATCGGCACGCAATCGGATTCGATTGGCGGGGCGCAGGAGGTTCGAGTCCGCAAGGAGTCCGCACCTCGAGTCACGAGCTTTATAAGGGACAAGGCTAGTGTTCGCCCATCGCTCATGGAAGTTGCGGCTCCCGAGGCGGTGTCCAGCCACCCGCCCTCGACCGCGCGATCGCTCTGCACTATGGGTCGGAGCGGATTCGTGTGCAGCCTCCAAGGTACTGTCCGGTGGCAGAGTTAGATCATGCCCATCGCGATAGTGCGGCACGCTCGGCTGCGGCTCGGATCCATCGAAGATCAAGTCTCCGCGGATATCCGCCGTGAAGTTTAGGCTTCCAAATCTGACCTGACGGCTAGGGGCGTAGCTTTCGATCTGCTCCAGATGGCCAAGTGAATTGGCCCGCAGTGCGAAGCCGCCGAATACGAAGATCTGTCCGGGGAGAAAATTCTCACCCTGGACGGCGCTGTTGTTGATTGAAGAACCCATCAAGCCTATTGGTGACGACATAGAGGAACTCTCAATGAAAGCACAAATGTCGGTATCAAACCGCGGATCTCGGTAGGGGGTCCCGAATCGTGCGCCTAGGCGGATGGTAATAGGAGAGAAGGGACACGATGTCTTTACCTGTGTTCGGCCCTCTCGATGGAGGTAAAACCCTACCCCGCTTGATTGATATTGATGATATGGGTAGTACAGAGTGGATCTACCACGAGATCAAGGAGGCTAAACCCTAGAAGCTAGCCTATGGTATGATTGTTGTAATGGTTGTTGTGTCCTCACGGACTAAAACCCTCCGGCTTATATAGACACCGGAGAGGGCTAGGGTTACACAGAGTCGGTTACAATGGTAGGAGATCTACATATCCAGACGCCAAGCTTGCCTTCCACGCCAAGGAAAGTCCCATCCGACACGGACGGAGTCATCAATCTTGTATCTTCATAGTCTTGGAGTCCGGCGGACGATGATAGTCCGGCTGTCCGGACACCCCCTAGTCCAGGACTCCCTCAGTCGTCACAAACGTTTTGACTACTTGTGGAGCCGAAACAGACTTCGTATGAGTCAGATGTCCATGTTTCAGTTAACCCTGCGCAAAACTGATTCCGAACGATAGTTATAGACTAGTTCTTGTGTAGTTGCATTATATTTTTTCCATTCTACTTCACTAAACAACTCCATATGAGATCCAATTACTTGTAGGTAAATGCAAGAGACCTTGGTTATGATGATGCACTAGGTCCATAGCTGGGACCTTGTGTATGTTCTCGAAATGCGTTTGTCGAGTGCTCATTAAGAAAGTTTCTATACAAGTTTCTGAATGAACTCCTTAAGAAAAGTTCTCCAAAAGTTCCCTATGAAAGAATCCTTGGAAGCATCTGGTCGTCACAAACGTTTTGACTACTTGTGGAGCCAAAACGGACTCCGTATGAGTCAGATATCCATGTTTTAGTTAAGATCGCAAAAAAACTGATTCCAAAGACAAGCATGCACTAGTTCTTGTGTAGTTGCATTCTATTTTTTCCATTCTACTTCACTAAACATCTCCATACAAGATCCAATTACTTGTAGGGAAATGCAACAGACCTCGGTTATGATGATGCACTAGGTCCATAGCTGGGACTTTGTGTATGTTCTCGAAATGCCTTTGTCGAGTGCTCATTAAGAAAGTTTCGATACAAGTTTCTGAACGAACTCCTTAAGAAAAGTTCTCCAAAAGTTCCCTATGAAAGAATTCTTTGAAGCATCTGGTCGTCACAAACGTTTTTACTACTTGTGGAGCCAAAACGGACTTTGTATGAGTCAGATGTCCATGTTTCAGCTTAACATCACAAGCAAAACTGATTCTTGATTTACGCCACGGACTAGTTCTTGTGTAGTTGCACTCGATTTTTCCATTCTACATCACTAAACATCTCCATATGAGATCCAGTTACTTGTAGGGAAATGCAGGAGACCTCGGTAATGAGGATGCACTAGGTCCATAGCTAGGACCTTGTGTATGTTCTTGAAATGCGCTTTGTCGAGTGCTCATTAAGAAAGTTTCTATACAAGTTTCAATGAACTCCTTAAGAAAAGTTCTCCAAAAGTTCCCTATGAAAGAATCCTTGAAGCATCTAGTCGCCACAAACGCTTTTGACTACTTGTGGGGCCAAACAGACTCAGATGAGTCGATGTCCATGTCTCAGCTTAACATCACAAGCAAAATTGGTTCAAGACTACGCTATGCATCTAGTTCTTGTGTAGTTGCATTCTATTTTTTCCAATCTACTTCACTAAACATCTCCATATGAGATCCAATTACTTGTAGGTAAACGCAAGAGACCTCGGTTATGATGATGCACTAGGTCCATAGCTGGGACTTTGTGTATGTTCTCGAAATGCGTTTGTCGAGTGCTCATTAAGAACTCCTTAAGATAAGTTCTCCATAAGTTCCCAATCAAAGAATACTTTGAAGCATCTGGTCGTCACAAACGTTTTGACTACTTGGGGAGCCAAAACATAGTCCGTATGAGTCAGATATCCATGTTTCAGTTAACACTACGCAAAACTGATTCCTATTTACGCCATGCATCAGTTCTTATGTAGTTGCATTCTATTTTTTCCATTCTACTTCACTAAACATCTCCATATGAGATCCAATTACTTGTAGGGAAATGCAAGAGACCTTGATTATGATGATGCACTAGGTCCATAGCTGGGACTTTGTGTATGTTCTCGAAATGCGTTTGTCGAGTGCTCATTAAGAAAGTTTCTATACAATTTTCTGAATGAACTCCTTAAGAAAAGTTCTCAAAAAGTTCCCTATGAAAGAATCCTTTGAAGCATCTGGTCGTCACAAACGTTTTGACTACTCGTGGAGCCAAAACGGACATCGTATGAGTCAAATATCCTTGTTTCAGTTAACACTGCGCAAAACTGATTCGGACGATAGTTACAAACTAGTTCTTGTGTAGTTGCACTTGATTTTTTCCATTCTAGTTCATTGAACATCTCCATATGAGATCCAATTACTTGTATAGAAATGCAAGAGACCTCGGTTATGATGATGCACTAGGTCCATAGCTGGGACTTTGTGTATGTTCTCGAAATGCGTTTGTCGAGTGCTCATTAAGAAAATTTCTATACAAGTTTCTGAACGAACTCCTTAAGAAAAGTTCTCCAAAAGTTCCCTATGAAAGAATCCTTTGAAGCATCTGGTCGTCACAAACGTTTTGACTACTTATGGAGCTAAAACGGACTTCGTATGAGTCAGATGCCCATGTTTCAGTGAACACTGCACAAAACTGATTCCGAACGACAGCTACGGACTAGTTCTTGTGTAGTTGCATTCTATTTTTTCCATTCTACTTCACTAAACATCTCCATATGAGATCCAATTACTTGTAGGTAAGTGCAAGAGACCTCGGTTATGATGATGCACTAGGTCCATAGCTGGGACTTTGTGTATGTTCTCAAAATGCGTTTGTCGAGTGCTCATTAAGAAAGTTTCTATACAAGTTTCTGAACGAACTCCTTAAGAAAAGTTCTCCAAAAGTTCCCTATGAAAGAATCCTTTGAAGCATCTGGTATTCACAAACATTTTGACTACTTATGGAGCCAAAACAGACTCTGTTGGGGATATGACTATTTGTGTAAGCCGCCCAGGAGGGGCCGGGTTACGCAAAGAGGACTCATCAGAGGAAGCCCAAGACCAAGCATGAAGATGGCGGTTCAATAAAGAGCTTAAGGCCGACGGGCGGCTTAAGCCCGTTGTAGTAAACCGCCATGATGGCATGACTTGTAACGTAAGGTAGATTTAACTGGTCACCGAGCCGGTCTCTGTTTATAAGTCGGCCGACTCAGAAGCCGCAGGCGCCAACCCGTATATAAGGGATGACCTGCTGGTGGCTTAGGGCAAGAAACAACTCATCGAGAGCCGGGCATAGCGTATCTTGCTCCCTAGTCTTCGAAACATCAATACCAACCCAACTAGACGTAGGCCTTACCTTCACCGTAAGGGGCCGAACTAGTATAAACCCTCTCGTGTCCCTTGTCCCGATTTAACCCCTTCAAGCTTCCTAGTTGCGATGGCTCCTAAACTAAGTCCTTTCACAAGGACATCTGACGTGACTATTCCATGATAGTTGACGCCCACCGTGGGGCCAGCGCACGGTGGATTTGAGTTCTTGAAGGGCAACTTCGAAGGGCTCAAGGGATACGTAGTGGGCCGGATGACCAAGAGTCGTCGAGGCAAGATCTACATTGACGACGAAGGCGGGGCCCCGATGCCGGCTCAATTGAGTACGGATACCAGGTCCCCTTCGGCGGAATCCACATCTTCATCAGCCAGATTGGTGAGCCGGGCCCTTGTAAGTGCATCTAGTGCCCCTTAGTGATTTTGGTGTATTGAAGACTTATAGGTTAAGTAACTAATGCGTTTGTGAGTGTACACAGGTCTATAAGTCTATGAGGAGTTTGATATTTACAGAGAAAGTCGAATTCCTAAAAATGAAGTTCTTCGATCAAGACTTTGATATTCAAGACTTTCAAGACTTTGAAAGTGAAGAAATTGGTGTGACCATGAAGACTTGATATTCATTCGAGGAATCGAACATGAAGACTTTTGTTTTCGTTGTTTCATTTTCTTTCTTGAGTCATAGGAAACACCGTCTCGTTAAAGGGGGTCGAGGAAATACTAAGGAAAAATTTCCATGTGATGCTCAACTCAAAATCCTACACCTACCAATCCTTCGAGTGAAGCCTTTGAAATCTCATACAGCTTCACCAAATTCTTCAAAGGATCGAGACGCAGTTCTTCCGTCATCGATGACTTTGTTCGATCGAGGAGTTAGGAATTCGCCAAAGGCGAATTGCCTACACAGGAGGAACATGATAGCCCCGAGGACTTTGAAAGTCAAATTTCCGACCGCTTCTTTGTCAGTTCACACGGCGGACCAAAATATCTTATCCACCTAACGGTCATATCATTGAAGGGCATTTATGTCTTATCATGTCGGGTTGCTCCTAGGCTATAAATAGTCGCCCCTACAACCACTAGTTGGTTGGCTGCTCCAAGAGAACTTGACACTTGTCATTTGAGAGCAACCCATCCTCCGAGGACTTTGAGCGAAAATCATCAAGTGAGGAAAATCCAAAACCAAACCCCCACAAACCCAAAGTGATTGAGCATCATCAAGAAATTGATCTCGTGGATCCGACGCTTGTTACCTTTGAAGACTGTGCTTCTTCCAGACGGTTAGGCGCCAAGGTCTAGAGCATCCAAGAGGAATTGTGGATTGTCGAGTGACCAAGTCTGTGAAGGTTTGAAGTCACCAAGACTTACCACGAGTGATTGGACGAGGCCTGCGTGGTCTTAGTTCAAGGAGAATACGGTGAGGACTGGGTGTCCTGAGTTGCGCTCGAGATCGGTGTCCGGACTGTGTGTCCTCGAGTTTAAATACTCACCGCTTCCAACCAGACGCATAACCGAGACAAAGAGTTGAACTGGTTTACCAAATCATTGTCTTCACCAACCGATCGGTTCTATTTCCTCAACTCACTCATTTCCTCATTCTGTGTTGCATGTTGTTCATATCTCGTGTTTGAAGACTTTGATCAAGACTTTCACAAATTCCTCGCTCAATTTCTTCACCGCTTTGTCTTCATCTTGTTATCCCGTGTTTACGCTTCTCAGACTCGCTCTAGTCTTCATTTCATCATGCCGACTATGTGTGTAATCTGTTATGTTTACATCTGAGTACTTATTCCGCTGCAAATAGTTCTTCGCTAAGGAATTTCTCACCGCAAATTCCTCGCTGAAGAATTTCATAAAATCGCTTATTCACCCCCTCTAGTCGATATAACGACTTTCAATTGGTATCGAGCAAGGTACTCCTTGTTCTGGTGATTTTGGTTTAACCACCGAGTTCTAGTTATGTCGACCGCAGTATGATCAAGGTCTCGCTGGGTGTCCTACCTTTGATGGAACGGACTATCCCTATTAGAAGAACAAGATGCGGATGCATCTTGAGGCAATTGATAATGATCTCTGGTATGTTGTGGAAAATGGTGTCCCTCGCTCACATCAAACACCGACCGCCATCGATGTGAAGAGATTCAAACAACTCGACTCTCAAGCTTAAGAATATCATCTGTGGCCATCCGAGCAAAGGACAAGATGGAAGAGTGAGTGCTTTGGAAACCGCCAAGCTTATCCGGGATAGGCTATCCAAAGTAATGAAGGAGTCTCAACTCAGCGTGACTCTCGAGTTGATGTTCTTCGAATCTCTTCAACCGCTTCAAAAGACTCGACAACGAAAATGTTCAACAAACCTTCGATCGCCTCACTGACATCTCAAATGAGCTTCAAGCCCTCGGTGCCACTGACATCATCGAGCATGAAGTAGTGAAGAAACCGCTAAGATCGCTGATTCCTCATTTGATACTCGGGACCGATGATACAAGAGCGCGCCGACTACAAGTCACTTGATCCTGCTGATATCCTCGAAAGGCTTAACACTCACGAGTTCCAGCTTGCTGAAAAGAGAGATCTCTATGGCTCGAACTATGGCAAACCACGTGCCCTGAAGGCCAAGGTTGTGTCTGACTCTGAATGTGAGGATTCTGGTAGTAGCCTTGGTGATCCTGAAGAACTGAGCCAGGATCTAGCTCTCCTTGTGAAGAAATTCCAAAAGACGTGGTCGCTGGAAAACCCTCAAGGGAAGTGATTCTTCATCCAAAGGACTACAAGAGAAGACTTTGCCACAAATGCAAGAAGCCTGGTCACTACATTCAAGATTGTCCTCGATGGGAGAAGGAAATGAAGAAGAAGAAATACAAGGACTACAGCTTCGATGAAATGAAGAAGAAGAAGAAATCATCAAAATCTTCGCCTTCAAAACCATCAAAATCTTCATCTCACAAGAAGGGCAGCTCCAAGAAAGCTCTGCATTCATTGGCAAGGAAATGGACTCAAGTCGAACTCAAGAAAATGATGAAGAGGAAGAGTCTCAAGAATCTGAGTCCGTGTGGCGAAGTCTGCCATTGCTATCGCTTTCACAAGAAGTCCATCTTCAACATCAAGAAACTGATTCCACCAACAAGCCCGATGAAGATAATGATGGCTACGCCCCACCTATTGCTTCATGGCAAAAGCAGCTAAGGTACTCAAATATAACTCCTCCGATTCTAGTGAAAATGAATCGATGAGGATCTTAAGCCTAGCTACTCTAAACTTGCTAAAATTGCTGTGAAACAACAACGGGCTCTTGAAAAGGTTCAAAACATGCTAGATAAAAGTGATGATATGTTGGGTGAAGAAATGGATCACACTAAAGCCCCGATCGAAAATCTTCGAGACTTCGCCTAAGTATGATAACCTTCAAGGTCATCATAACTCTCTTGTCTCGATCATGAGAAACTTTCTTATGAATTTCTTCAAGAAAAGCAAGACAATGAGAAGCTTTCTTGAAGCTATTCAAAGAAAGGCAGATCTTGATAAGCTAAGAAAATGTTATGAAGATCTTCGTAAGGAGCGCGATTCATTACTAGCTCAACAAATCAGCGCTTCTCAGGAAGAATTTGTTCCTCCATGCTTAAAGTGCATTGAACGTGAATCTGCTAATTCTTCACCTGAACGTTCAAATGCTTCAAATGTTACAAATTCTTCATCTGCCTCTGCTATCACTAATTCCTCACTTGAGGACTTTGCTAGTATCACTGACAATGCAGGGCTGAAGGAATTGTACATGACAGGCTTGTACAAAAGCCTCAAAGGGCATCAGACACTTTGTGATGTGCTCAAAAAGCAGATCCTCAATAGAAACCCTAGGAAAGAGGGTATTGCCTTTGAGAGGAAACTGAATGTCGATGGAACATATTGGAAACCTGAGCAGTATCCCAAAACCTCATGGGTTGCTGCAAAGGGACCTCCAATTGATCCATCTAACTTATCCGCTTTACATGTGAATCTCCTCATTCTTCCGATGAGTCATTTGACTCAACTATAAACTGTTCAAAAATCGAATGGTGAAGTATTTGCTAGATATGTTGGCACTAATCGCAGAACGGTTCCCTATGAAGAAAATCTGGTTCCCAAAAGCTGTGTTGAAAATCTTCAGTGAATGTCCTCATGACACTACCTCGTGAAGAACAGAACCCCAGATCAAATTCTTCATATGGATCCAAATCCTCATATGGACCAAATTCTCCATATGGATCCGAATCCTCATATGGACCAAATTCTTCACGAGGATCAAATTCTCAACCGGATCAAAGTCCTCATATGATTATTATCATGCTAACAAATCTGTCTCGCAGGTAAAGCTAAGGGCTGTGAATATGTGCTCAAACCATTATGTTCATAAGTCCTCAAGAATTACTCGCTTATTCATATGCTTACCCTAACCCCTTCAATGCTAAGCTTAAATGGTTTGGCATCTTTGCCACCTTTCTCACATGGTGCTCAAGGGATGATGAACTCTTTGCCACCCTCCGATGTGGGTGGTGAAGAAAAGAACTAATCTCTTCTCGCAGGTCAGTCTCCGCACGTGGTCGAACGCCTAAAGAATTTGGTCGGGGCCCGATAATATGCTCAAAGGACGCAGCGAATCATGATGAAATGAACTTTCATTTCACACGCCCTCATACCGCTATATCTGCTTATTGCTTGATGAAATTCATCTGATGAACTTGATATCATATTCTTCACTGATGAAGCATATGAGATTGTAAGTTACACTAATTCATCTACAGGATGATCAACCCAAAACCACTGAATGGGTCCTCGATAGTGGGTGTACAAATCACATGACTGGTGACAAGAATCTATTGATGGATGCTCCTTTATCACCGCCACCTCAAGCATATCATATTTATTGACAAAGGCAAAAGTCGTATTGGGTCTTGGTAAGGTTGCTATCTCTAAGGATAAGCACATGGACAAAGTCATGCTTGTTGAATCCTTAGGATACAATCTCATGTCATCTCAATGATTTGTGATCTTGATATGGTTGTTGTCTTTGGCAAATATCGCTGTGTTGTGATTATGGAAGTCGACAATTCCAAAGTCTTCAAGGCTTTAGGAGAGGAGATCTGATATTGTTGATTTCTACAGACCACAACCAGCCATGTGTCTACTTGCAAAAGCCTCGTATATGGCTATGGCATCGATTTACTTGTTCATGTAGGCATGAGGAATTTGAACACGCTATGGAAGAAGAAGCATGTCATTGGCATTGAGAATGTCAAATTCTCAAGGATCACTTATGCGGAGCATGTGAAGCCGAAAATGACCAAGGCCAAGCATCCAAATAAGACTATCATGACCACTACTCGTCCATTCAATTGCTTCACATGGACCTCTTCGCCCTAATCATTATTCAGCAAATACTAATGATGCATCTCTATATGGTTTTGTCATTGATGATGATTATTCTCGATATACATGGGTACACATTGTTACTTACAAACATGAAGTGCAGGAAGTCTTCAAACGATTTTCCTCGAGGGCTTCAACCAACTTTGGTGTGAAGATCAAGCATATCATAAGTGACAATGGAACTGAGTTCAAGAATTCTGTCTTGATGCCTATCTTGATGAACTTGGTATTACTCATGAATTATCTGCCCTTATACTCCTCAAAGAAATGGCGCTGTGGAGCGCAAGAATGTAACTCTTGTTGAGATGGCTCGCACTATGATTGATGAATACAAAACGCCTCTTTTTGGATTAACGCAATTGATACCGCCTACCACATCATCAACAGAGTATATCTTCACAAATTCTTCAAGAAGACCGCATATGAACTCCTCAACGACAAGAAACCCAATGTGAGTTATTTCAAAGTCTTCGTGCTAAATGTTGGATTAGAGATCCTCACCACAATTCTAAATTTGCACCAAAGCACATGAAGGTTTTATGCTTGGTTACGGAAGGACTCAGACACCTACAGAGTCTTCAACATTGTTCTTCACAAGATTGTCGACATCAGAGATGTGCGGTTCGATGAAACTAATTGCTCGCAAAGAGAGCACCTACCTTCAGTTAGATGAACCAGCACCGAGGATGCTATAAAGCACAAGGCAACCGAGGATGTCATTCCCATCAAGAATCTGTGAAGAATTCATTCCTGTTCGTGAAGAACGCCGAGCTGATGCACTCAAGAACATGATGAGGAAATTGGTGTCAAGAAAATGCCGATCAAAATCCTCAACGACAACCAACTCATCCACGCTGCAAAAGAAGTGCAAGTGGAGAAGATCATCGATGACATCAACAAGACCAGTCCTCTCACCCGCCAAAAGCCTCACACTTATCTAACTTTTGTGGGCACTATGCTTTTGTCTCTATCTCGAGCCCACTAAGGTAGATGAAGCATTTCGAGCCGGAGTGGATTCAGGCTATGCAAGAAGAATTACATCAGCTCGAGCTGAACAATGTCCGGAATTGGTCAATCGCCTGCATCCTCGTAAGCATAATATCATTGGCACAAAGTGGATCTACCGCAACAAGCAAGATGAAAATGGCCTCGTTGTGAGGAATAAGGCACGACTAGTAGCTCAAGGCTACACACAAGTTGAAGGAATTGATTTCATGAAACTTTTGCACTGTTGCTAGACTTGAAGCTATTCGATTTTACTTGCCTATGCTAACCATCATGATATCATCTTATATCAAATGGATG
The DNA here is from genome assembly GCA_021437245.1 of Aegilops speltoides. Classification (NCBI taxonomy): domain Eukaryota; kingdom Viridiplantae; phylum Streptophyta; class Magnoliopsida; order Poales; family Poaceae; genus Aegilops; species Aegilops speltoides. Next base: position 111,456 of record JAHHZJ010001756.1, on the reverse strand, counting down.
TGAAAAGTGCATTCCTCAATGGTAAGCTTGAGGAAGAAGTATATGTTGCTCAACCCCTGTGTTTTGAAGATCCCAAGAATCTCGACAAAGTCTTCGTGACTAAATAAGGCTCTCTATGGCCTCAAGCAAGCCCCTCGGCGTGGTATGATACATCAAGGAATTCTTCGTGAAGAATGGATTCACACCCGTTCACTCGATCCTACTCTATTTACTAAATCATATGATGGTGAACTGTTTGTGTGCCAAATATATGTTGATGATATTATCTTTGGCTGTACTAACCAACGATATAGTGATGAATTTGCCTATATGATGAGTGAAGAATATCAAATGTCTATGATGGGAGAGTTGAAATTCTTCTTAGGTCTTCAAATTCACAAGCAGCAAGAATGGCATATTCATATCTCAGAGAAATACCTCAAAGATGTATCGAGGAAATTTGCATGCAAGATTGCAAAGGCGCTCAAAATTCCTATGCCCACAAATGGTCATCAATGCACCGATGAAAATGGTATCGACTTCGATCACAAGGTATACCGCCCATGATTGGTTCTTTATTGTACCTATGTGCATCTAGGCCAGATATAATGCTTAGTGTTTGCATGTGTGCCCGATTTCAAGCTGCACCAAGGAATCACACCATAAGGCTGTGAAGCATATTCTTCGATATCTAGCTCACACACCAACACTAGGATTATGGTACCCCAAGGGCTCGCTTTTGATCTCATTGATATTCTGACTCGACTATGCTGGTGATCGTGGACCGCAAGTCAACATCCGCACTTGTCATTTCTCGACGATCTTTGGTCCGTTGGTCCTCAAGAAATGAATCTGTATCGCTGTTCATCGCTGAAGCTGAATATATTGCTGCTGGGTCATGTCAGTGCTCAACTGCTTTGGATGAAGCAAACCTCAAGGACTATGGCGCTAACGTGAAGAATGTGCCTCTCCTCTGCGACAACGAGAGTGCCATCAAGATTGCTCACAACCCAGTTCAGCACTCAAAGACTAAGCACATCCAGATTCGTCATCATTTTCTTCGTGATCATGTGTTGAAGGGTGATATCTCCATCGAGCATGTGAAGACTGATGAACAGCTAGCTGATATCTTCACCAAGCCCTTGGATGAGAAGAGATTTAGCAAGTTGCGGTGTGAGCTAAATATCTTAGAATCTTCGAATGTTCTTTGAAAAGGACACACATCCTAACCCTTATGCATAATTGATGACTTAGATGTGCAACACATGAAGAAACGTTGTTCCTCAATCAATGAAGAATAACACTCTAAGTGTGAAGAAATCAATGAAGAATTTGATTCTCAGAACCCTACGACAATTGTACGCGGTGTCTGAAATCATCATTCTTATACGGTGGCTACGCCACCACAAAAGTTGAAAATCTTCAATCTGAGTTTTTCCTCATTTTGAAATTCCTCGCTTTTCAAGTTCTTCAACTTTGCAAAATCTTCAAGATTTCCGCCGCCTTTCTTCATTAGCTATATATATATATATATATGAGTTTATGTCCTCTACAAGATTCACTTATTGCTAATTCTTCAAGTTGCGCTTTCTACTAAGTGAATGTGATCGACCCTTCCTCTATGCTATACTCAATCCAATCTATTCACAAATTCTTCATGTGCGCTCGATTGAAACTGCTCAAAGTCTTCACCGGTCCTTGACAGCTGAAGAAATTGCGAATCTAAACTTTTAATCAAATCTTATCCAAGTTTTCGGTTGTACCGCCAAACCGCTCCGCATCCCACGATGTATTAGTTTAATCACCCACGATCTTACACGATCTCATCTGCACAAGACGTGGGTGACACACGTCGCGGAAGGAGAAAGGGCAGGGCATGTTCGTCCAAAATCTTCGCTAACAGTTTTTCACCGTGGCTATAAATACCCTTTACCCTCCTCACTTCATTTACTCCGCCGATCGCTGTCTCTCGCCGAGCTCTCCTCAAACCCTAGCGCCACCGCTACTCCATCGCCGCCGGTGAGGAAAAGCTTCACCGCCGACCTCATCGCTGTCAGATTGCAAGCCCGTCATGAAATCTTCACTCCGCCGCCGTAGTCGCCTTCCTCAGCCAAGTTAGGGCGTGGAAGATCTAACGTGATTTAACTTCTATAGTTCATCTCTGTTCGTCGTGTTCTTCAGTTCGTAATTAAAAGTCACTTTTATTACTCGCGCTGATTCTCAAATCTTTCAAAATCGTCAAAGGTGTTTTTACTCTTCAAAATCTTCACACATGAACACCTCACACACTATATGTTCTTGATTTATCTCTAAGCATTCATTTCTTCAAGATTCCTCAATTGTGCGGATTTTCGATCCAGATAACTCGAATCTAAGACGAAACGCTTAGTGAAATTCCTCAAGACTCAAACTGGTCAAATTCCTCAAAACTTGCTTCTTTTGAAAAATCTTCTGAGAACACATATGACCTCTCCAAATTCCTCGCACCTACACTCTGTTCACAGGTACTCATGTCCGCTGCTGAATCACTAGGTTCTCATCAACTTAACTCATTTGCAGCGTTCCTCGAAGAAAAACTGCATACTTCTTCAGAGTGCTCTATTGTTCAAATTCCTCACCTGAAGAAAATGGCAGAAGGCAAGAGACCGCAGAAGGGAGGAAAGAAACCGGAAGTCATGACTGCTTTTGAAATTCCTGAGGAAATATACAAAGACTACTGCACACCTGATGAATCCAAATTTGGCAAGGAGACCAAGAACCAGCGCAAAGTGCGCATACAGAGGATAGAAAGGAGATGGGCACGAGAATGGCGAGAATACCGCTATGTCACTCCTAAGTACATGAGGAAATTCGCACTGAATCCTCCATGCCCAAGAGCTCCTCTGGCACCTGGCCAAGTTGCTGATCCCACCAGCGTCAAACGTGGTGAAGATTTTCCTGAAGAATGGTCCAGGCACCAAGCCAAATTGGCAAGACAGGCCAAGGAAGCAGTGAGGAAATTCAATGAGGATACTGCTGCTGCTGCTGCTGCTGAGCCCTCGGTCAAACCGAGGAAATCAATGCCAAAGAAGCCTGCACGCAAGCCAAGTGCTTCACCGTCAGCGCCCTCACGGCCCAGCCTCACCGCTACCACGGCAAATTCTCGATCGCTGCTGCTCATTCAAAATCCTCAAGAGCTCCTCCAAGACCTCAACACTGTAAGGCCTTGCAACTTGTCAACGGACTCAAGGATTCTCCATTGCTTCGTGTTTCAGAAGTTCCTCACCTGCACCAATGTCCTCAACAGTCCCACTCTCCCGAAGACAAAAGCAACTCGCTGGACGCGGTCCTCGCCAAGTCCAAGAAGAAACATGTTGCATTCAACGCTCCTTCGATGATGAGGCCTCGATGAAGAACTTGAAGAAATCATCGAGACAGATCGACCAAGGCCGCTAGAGCCAAAGGAACAAGTGTACCTCGCTTTTGGATCCAAGAAGATCCTAGACTTGATTGACTCAGGCATCAGATCCACACACCTCTTCCGGATCTGCCATCGACTCGGTCAAAGTCACATGTGAACCATTTCATCTCTCAAGAGAAATGGAAATTTGAAAAGGCTCGTGAATTGAAGAGAGCAAAAGCAAGAAAAGAGAAGCTTCGAGGAAAAACATCATCAACTTGTCTCTCAAGAACTTCTAAAGCTCAATCAAATCCAAGCACTCAGCAAGGATTTTGATGCTTATAATGCCGACCGGCAAGGAGCTAAGGTGAGATTCGCCACTCGATTTAATAGAATGTCAACTGCTGCAGCTTCATCGAACAAGAAAATCCTCAGTCGACGAATCTGCTCAGCCTGCTGAAGAACATGCCAAGATCGCTGATGACTTTCAGCGGCTTGATGAGAACACAAGATCCGTGGCTGATGACTCCATTCCAGCTCATCAAGAAATTCCTGTGGCATCCACTAGTGGTGCGCTCAAGAATCAAGAAAACAGGCAATCGCACTGGGCCAGCTCAAGAAACTGTACCTCAATCCTCAGCTCCTCATGCACCAATACCAACTCCAATTCTTCCTTCCGCCTATGAAGTGAAGAAGACAAAGGCTGCAGAGCGAGCTGCAAAGAAGAAAAGGAAGGCATCACCAAGCGCCAAATTCTTCGCTGCTAAGAAATTGAAGCCAATGACCAGCTCGATTGAAAATCCTATCGATGCTATTCCCATTTCCTCCATGTCATCCAAGGAAATTGTTCCTTTGAGAAGAATACACGATCCCAAGCGGATCGATGAAGAAAATCAATCTGCTGCTACTTCGTAACAGCTTGATGAAGATATTGAAGTGGAAGCTTTCCTTCAACTCCCGTTGTTTCTCACCCGTGCCTCGGTTCATAGTCAAGAGGCAAAGCCGAGGAAATTGAAAAGACAATGAAGATGTGGATATTGGGTGCACTACACCTATAATGAACGATGACTTTTGGGAAAGTCAAGACCCCAATACTCCTCTATTCACTCCGCTTCAACAAGCTCCTCACCACCGACTACTACTGCTCAAATGGGCTCAAGAAACTCATCCCACATCATCCGTCAACGAAGAGATTCCAGCCACTAGCGCTGAAGAACCAATCACGATCCTCAAACCGCACAGGAGAGGAACCAAAATTCTCACCAAGAACCGAAATCGCGATTCTCGAAGTTGTGCTTCAAATAACAGATATTCCTCTGCCCAAGCCAAAGAATCCGCTTCGAGCAAGCAAAAGTTCAAGGATGAAGATTTCTTTTCGAGCATGTGTTCTTCATCGCCACAATCCTTATGACTCGCTCGAATGAGGAAAAGACGCTCGACTCCAACACAAGCAAATTTCTATTCCTTAGTGCTATTCAACAAGGACAAGATCTTCACCATGAGCATATTCCTCATGTGGATATGGAATCACCGCCGCTTCGAGCCAAGATTCGTGTTCTTCACGATGCGAGGCTGCTGAATTTCTCGCACCGATATATGTGATCGAATGAAGAACTCATTCTTCGTTCTATGCCACCTGCACATCATCGAAGATGTCAAGACATCAACTCATGGGTTCGGATTGATGACTGAAAATACTCACTACAAGGCACCAAAGAATCGAATTGCTTCGTGTCCTTCCTCTTGATCCTCCCCATGAATATACTCGCTGCCTCTATAATGAACGTGAATCGTCTGATCACTTCATGCAAGCATCGATGAAGCCATCAAGCCGTGCCAAGCCCCTCGAACGAAATTCCTCGTCAAGGATTTGCTATATGTGCCTCGGACGTGTATGTAATCTTGACGAAGACTATGAGTCCAATCAAAGGCCACGACTCAAATGATGAAGACGTCGTTGGCATCATGAAGAACATGCTTTTCAATATCATTCATGGCGCTCCACCAACTTCCATGATTTCTTCATGAGGACTCGCCAATATTGCAATGTCACCTTTTGAGCTGAAGCCATATGCGCCTTTGGATCATGAAATTCATCCGAGCAAGATCTTCATCAACTACAAGGTCGACACTCAATCATGGCAGCTTCCTCGCCGCCCATTGAAGTCCTCAAGCGACCAATTTCATCATCGATGACAAGGGCAAGGCAGCAATTGTAATTGATGAAGGCACCGTCCATTGATGGTCGAGCCAAAGCTGCATCTTACTCCACCAATGATGATTCTCACTACGCATGATACCGCCGCAAATACCTCAACCAAGAAATAGCCTCAAGCCACAACACCTGTGGTGATGACCGATCATGAGTTACTCCTCGCCTTCATCGGAAGGTTGATCACAATCGAAATGGGTCAAGCGCCAATTTGCTGCAATTCTTCACAATATGACCTCAACGATAATGTAGTGAAGAAAACCAAGATTACCTACATGAAACCCTCAACCGCACTGGGCTGTTCTCAATCATGTCTATTCTCATGAAGAATTGAAGACTACGGGTCTTCGTGAAGATTATGACTGGTCCGCACCACCTCAAGAAATTCAAGAGAGTCAAAGTTCCTGATTTGGTGGCGGCTCTTATTCTTCATCGCACTAAACCGATGAATATGAAGACTTGACGACATCGCGGCTGGCCCTACTTCAACAACCAACCCGATAACGCTGGCGCCTCCATCGACTTGAATATCTTCAGGCGTTAGTCCTCGCCGATCCTTTTGGTCATTTGATGACAAAGGGGAGAAATCTGAGTTAGTCTTCGCCGGTTTATACTATGGGCATTTTTACTAAGTTACAACTCTCGTTCTTCCAAACTTTTATTGGATCGAGTTGTAATCTTAAATCCGATGGTGCCTCGATACTTTTGATCGTGCATTGTGCCGACTTTGCACCGTGCTCTAATACTTTTGATCGTGCTTCTGATGCTCTGATTTTGATACGTGTTATGCTCTAATGCTTTTGAAGCACTAAGCTCTGAATGTGATATTTGAGCTCTGAAACCTTTGGTGTGACATTCCGCATGCTCATTCCTAGTTAATACTATTGCATGCATGCTGAATCTCATCAGGCACCATATTTCATCATGCATTTCAAATTCTTCATAGTATATGTATCAAATGCGTGTATGAATTACAAGATATAGGGGGAGATCTCCATTATTCAAATCTTCAAATGTGCATTGCCTCAAAAGCAAATTCCTCATTATGCACATATTCAGGGGGAGTTCTTCTATATCTTGCAATCAAATTCCTCAATATCAGTATTTACACTTCATATGTTTATCCCCGTTGAAAACTTAACCTATGTTGTCATCAATCACCAAAAAGGGGAAGATTGTAAGTGCATCTAGTGCCCTTAGTGATTTTGGTGTATTGAAGACTTATAGGTTAAGTAACTGATGCGCTTGTGAGTGTACACAGGTCTATAAGTCTATGAGGAGTTTGATATTTACAGAGAAAGTCGACCCTAAAAATGAAGTTCTTCGATCAAGACTTTGATATTCTCAAGACTTTCTCAAGACTTTGAAAGTGAAGAAATTGGTGTGACCATGAAGACTTGATATTCATTCGAGGAATCGAACGTGAAGACTTTTGTTTTCGTTGTTTCATTTTCTTTCTTGAGTCATAGGAAACACCGTCTTCGTTAAAGGGGGTCGAGGAAATACTAAGGAAAAATTTCCATGTGATGCTCAACTCAAAATCCTACACCTACCAATCCTTCGAGTGAAGCCTTTGAAATCTCATACGCTTCAGTCAAATTCTTCAAAGGATCGAGACGCAGTTCTTCCGTCATCGATGACTTTGCTCGATCGAGGAGTTAGGAATTCGCCAGTCGAATTGCCTACACAAATGAGGAACATGATAGCCCCGAGGACTTTGAAAGTCAAATTTCAACCGTTCTTGTACTCTGCATACATGGACCAAAATATCTTATCCACCTAACGGTCATATCATTGAAGGGCATTTATGTCTTATCATGTCGGGCTGCTCCCTAGGCTATAAATAGCCACCCCCTACAACCACTAGTTGGTTGGCTGCTCCAAGAGAACTTAACACTTGTCATTTGAGAGCAACCCATCCTACGAGGACTTTGAGCGAAAATCATCAAGTGAGGAAAATCCAAAACCAAACCCCCACAAACCCAAAGTGATTGAGCATCACTCAAGAAATTGATCTGCGTGGATCCGACGCTTGTTACCTTTGAAGATCTGTGCTTCTTCCAGACGGTTAGGCGTCAAGGTCTAGAGCATCCAAGAGGAATTGTGGATCGCCGAGTGACCAAGTATGTGAAGGTTTGGAAGTCACCAAGACTTACCACGAGTGATTGGACGAGGCCTGCGTGGGTCTTAGTTCAAGGAGAATACGGTGCGGATGGGTGTCCCGAGTTGCGGCTCGAGATCGGGTGTCCGGACTGTGTGTCCTCGAGTTTAAATACTCACCGCTCCAACCAGACGCATAACCGAGACAAAGCAGTTGGAATTGGTTTACCAAATCATTGTCTTCACCAACCGATCGGTTCTATTTCCTCAACTCACTCATTTCCTCATTCTGTGTTGCATGTTGTTCATATCTGTGCTTGAAGACTTTGATCAAGACTTTCACAAATTCCTCGCCCAATTTCTTCAGTCTGTTTGTCTTCATCTTGTTATCCTGTGTTTACGCTTCATGTACTCTGTTCTAGTCTTCGTTTCATCATGCTGACTATGTGTGTAATCTGTTATGTTTACATCTGAGTACTTATTCCGCTGCAAATAGTTCTTCGCTAAGGAATTTCCTCACCGGCAAATTCCTCAGTGAAGAATTTCATAAAAATCGCCTATTCACCCCCCCTCTAGTCGATATAACGCACTTTCAGCCCTAAGCCGGACAACTACACCGACCTCGTCGAGACGGCTCAGCGTGCGAGGAAGACCCGGACTCAGCCGGTCATGAGGGATGCTTTCGTGGGCTACGTCCACGGAGAAGAAGTTTATGAAGGATCTGAAGATAAGGGTGAGACGACCGTCCACTCGGACGATGATTCGTCCGCCAGCTCAACAGATTCGTTGTATCAAGTGCAAGACGGCGCGCTCAGGGGCTGTTCCGATGGCATCAATATTCCGGACCCCGATGAGCCGCCAAGATGGGCAGGAATCTTCATGGCTAGAACTCAGCCCGGTTCAAACTCCACAGCAGCCACAGCGATCATGTCCGGATCAGGAGCAGCCGGGGCAGGCGGCCCCGTGCGCCCATCGGCTCAGGTCATGATGGATCTCATGGACAAGCTTACGGCCCTGTTAACCGCCACGTTATTCCTGCAGACAAAGATGAGCATGACGCAGCGGTAGCGCAAGTGCGTGAGGAGATAGCTCAGGCCAAGGAGGCCTTGGCAGCTGAGGATACTAGACTAGCTGCAGAGCGGGCGGCTCTCGACGCCCGGGCACAACGCTTGCAGTCAGAAGCTTACCAGCTCACGATGAGCTTAAACGCATCCAATGAGGTAATGAGGAGGAGACATCAGAAAACGCAGTCCCATTTACCTCCGAATTATGACCCCCGGGTTCTCTTTGCTATACCTGGGGCCGGCCCAAGTAACCCGCCGGAGGATGATCAGTTTATGACAGCCGGAACAGGAGGACCGCTCAGCCTCGGGATATGGTGCCGCCTCACGTAAGCATGCCACCGCCGCGTTATGTGCCGATTCCACCGGGTCACTTTTCCAACCCCATGGAGAACTTGATCGCAGCTTCAGCGCGTTTAGCGGCTCTTCCTATGGAAGGTGATGACCAAGGCGGTGGAAACCCGGAGGGTCAGAGAGCTCCTCCAGACAGCCCTGCTCAAGAGAGACCTATTCTTACAGCCGGGACAGGATTCATTCAACTCCCCCGCCCTGGGTAGCACCACCTCGCCAGAACCGGAGCCCAAGTTACAGCAGACACATGGAGTCGGAGGCTCTGTCAAGCAATGCTCAATGCCGTAACCAGCCCGGGGGCTATGATCCAGTGCAGGATCAAATACGTCAGGAGAACGAGCAGGCATCTCGGGCGGCGGCTCAAGACTTTCCAGAGTATCCAACAACTTCCATTGAGGCGGGAGTAGCCACTAGAACCGGCGGTGTGCCTTGCCTGGTGCCGGCTCTGCGAGATGTACGTCTGCCCAAGGACTTCAAGGGACCTCGAAAGGTACCAAATTACACGGCCGACCTACAGCCCGGGGCATGGATCGAGAGTTATGAGATGGCCATGGAGCTGTTAGAGGTCAGTGACGCGGCGATGGCTAAATATTTCACCATGATGTTAGATGGAATAGCCCGGTCGTGGCTGAAAGGCTTGCCACCCAATTCCATCGGTTAGTAGGCGAAGTTAAAGGCCCGTTCATCCGTAACTTCAAGGACACCTGTAAGCAATCTATGTCGATTGTGGACTTGACAGATTGCAAGTAAGAGGAAGGTGAATCCACCACCCATTGGGTACGCCGGGTCAAGGAGATAATTCATTCCTCCGATAAGATGGACGCCGGCTCTGCAGTTCTTATGCTGGAAAAAAATTGCCGTTTTGAGCCGCTGAGGCAGAAACTGGGGCGCCTTAAGCGTGACCTCACAGATATGGGTACGCTAATGGCTGCTTTAGTCAAATACGACGATTCTGATAGTACCAAGGATCCCGCGTCTGATGATGAGAAGATAGGGAAGGGAAAAAGGAACGGCAATGGAAAAGGTCAGCAGCATAACCCGGGAAATCAAGGCGGCAATAAGCGTAAGGCGGACGGTAACCCGGAGTTTGTGGCCAATGCCAACGTACGGGGTAACAATCCAAGACGTAAGGGTAAACCGCCTCGATCCGGCGGGTCAGGCCCATCTCTAGAGTAACTACTCAATGAGCCTTGCCCGAGACACGGCACCAGGGAGCGGCCTGCCACACATCTATGGAAGGATTGCACCATCATGGAAGCGTTTAAAAATTCCAACACCTTCGATGGCAGTCATGGATCTAGTGGCGGCTCAGGGGCCGGCGGCTTTCATGGCCCGGGCGGCGGTTCAAATTCCGGTTTTCAGGGGCATCCAGGTGGTAACAATCAGCAGCAATCTGGTCAAGGTGGACAGCAGCAGCAGTAATCAGGCTATCAAAGCCATCCGAAGCAGTTGAGTGGTGGACAGTATCACGTGTTTACCACTAGCTTGTGCAAACGGGACCAGAAGGTTCATAAGAGGGCTGTGAATTCCGTTGAGCCAGCAATCCCTCGTTATCTGAGGTGGTCAGAACAACCCATTGTGTGGAGCAGAGAGGATCACCCTCTACGGGTCGATAATCCGGTCGATTAGCCCCGTGGTGGCACCCCAAAGTTGGTGGATATAAATTCACTAAGGTACTCATGGACGGCGGAAGCAGCATCAATATCCTCTACTACGAGACCTTTCAGTGCATGGGGTTGACAGAGAAGAATTTGAGAACATCCAACACTGTTTTCCATGGAGTGGTCCCGGGCAAGTCAGCTTATCCAGTCGGCAAGATTGAGCTAGAGGTAGCCTTTGGGGACGAACATGATTCCAGGGCTGAGAAGTTAACGTTTGAGGTGGTCAAAATCAGGAGCCCATATCACGCTCTGTTTGGGCGGCCGGCTTACGCTAAGTTCATGGCTCGGCCATGTTATGTCTATTTGCAGCTCAAGATGCCGGGTCACAAGGGCACCATCACTGTACATGGCAGTTCGTAAAGTAGTGCTGGAGTGTGAAGAAGGTGACGCGGCTTATGCTGAGTCGGCCTGAGCAGCAGAAGAGCTCAAATTTTATCAAGAAAATGTTGACCCGGCGGATATGACGTCCCTGAAGAAGCCAAGTACAGAGCATGACCCGGCGTTGAAGTTTAAGTCGGCAGCTGAGACAAAGCTTGTTGATTTTACCCCGGGTGATTCTTCTAAACAGTTCAAAGATCAAGAAGAACTTGATCCCAAATAGGAAAGCGCTACCATCGAAGTTCATCCGTGAGAACCAGGACATCTTTGCATGGAAACCTTCTGACATGACGGGTGTACCGAGGGAACTCGTTGAGCACACTCTCAACATTGATCCAAAGTATAAGCCGGTCAGGCAGTTTCTTCGGCGTTTTAACGAAGAGCGACGGAAAGCTATTGGGGAAGAAGTCACCCGGCTCTTAGCAGCCGGGTTTATCATTGAAGTTTTTCACCCGGAGTGGTTGGCTAACCCGGTGCTTGTCCTCAAGAAGAACGGCACCTGGCGGATGTGTGTGGACTACACGGACTTAAACAAGGCTTGTCCGACTGACCCTTTTGCTCTTCCCCGTATTGATCAAATCATTGATGCTACGGCGGGTTGTGAGCATTTAAGTTTTTTGGATGCTTACTCCGGTTATCATCAGATTAAGATGGCAGTTAAGGACCAAGAGAAGACGGCTTTCATCACTCCGTTTGGAGCCTTCTGCTATGTATCTATGCCATTCGGGCTCAAGAGTGCCCAGGCGACTTATCGCCGTGTGTCGTAATCTGTTTGCACGACCAAATTGGGCGTATTGTCCATGCCTATGTGGATGACATTGTGGTGAAGTCCAGAGAAAAGGAGACCTTGATATCTGACTTAAAGGAGAACTTTGATAATCTCCGGGTTTACAAGATGATGCTTAACCCGGGCAAGTGTGTGTTTGGCATTCCTGCATGCAAGCTCTTGGGCTTTCTGGTGTCCAACAGAGGCATCGAAGCTAACCCAGAGAAGATTAAGGCGATTACCTCCCTGGCTAAACCGGCGTGCATCAATGATGTTCAGCGATCATGGGTCGCTCGCGTTGCCGCCTTAAGTCGATTCATAAGTCGGCTCGGTGAGAAAGCCCTCCCATTGTATCAGATGATGAAGAAAACTGACACTTTTGTCTGGAGTGAGGCCGCTGATGCTGCTTTTGAGGACTTAAAAAGACAAGTATCTGAACCGCCGGTTCTCGCGGCTCCGATTGACAAAGAGCCTTTGCTGTTATATGTAGCTTCCAATTCACGAGCCGTCAGCGTTGCCATCGTGGTGGAGCGTAAGGAAGCCGATAAGGAGCATCCGGTTCAACGGCCGGTTTACTACATCAGTGAGGTGCTCATTGAATCCAAGCAAAGGTACCCGCATTGGCAGAAGCTTGTTTACGGGGTGTTCATGGCAAACCGGAAGTTGAAGCAGTACTTTCAAAGCCACCCTATAACTGTCGTAAGTTCTGCGCCTTTGGGAGACATCATTCAGAACGGGGAGGCCACAGGACGAGTCGCCAAGTGGGCTATTGAGCTTGGGCCTCATGGTTTGAAATACATGCCTCGGACGGCTATTAAGTCTCAGGCCTTGGTGGACTTCATCAATGATTGGACAGAGTTGCAGGCCCCTGAGGAGAAGCCGGATAACACGTACTGGACTATTCACTTTGACGGGTCCAAGTAGCTAGAAGGCTCGGGGGCTGGAGTGGTGTTAACTTCCCCTCGAGGTGACAAATTTTGTTATGTACTCCGGCTTATGTTTCCATGTACTAACAATGCAGCTGAATATGAGGCATTACTCCATGGCCTCGAGATGGCTAAAGAGATGAACTTAAGCTGGGTATGATGCTTGGGTGACTCAGATCTGGTGGCTCAACAAGTGTCAGGCAAGTGGGATTCCAAGGACCCCCTCATGGCGGCTTATCGTCGTGAGGTAGATGTTGTGGCTGGTCACTTCACGGGTTATCAAGTGGAGCACATCGATCGAAGGAAGAATGAGGAGGCTGATGCTTTAAGCCGGTTGGGATCACAACGTAAGCCGGTGCCGCCAAATACCTTTCTCGATATTTTACCTAACCCTTCTGTCAAGGTGCCTACCGAGGAAGAATTAGCAGTGCCAGACCCGGAGGCATACCTGGTGGCGGCTCTTCATGCTATCCCGGATTGGATGGTGCCTTACTTGGCTTACATGACCCGGGGTGAATTGCCGGGGGATGAGACATTGGCGAGACAAATCGTCAGGCGCTCCAAATCCATGACGATTGTTAACGGTGAGTTACATCACCTCAGCGTCACGGGGGCATTTCAACACTGTGTGTCACCTACAGAAGGCCAAGAAATACTCTGTGAGATCCATGAAGGAGATTGTGGCCATCATGCCGGGTCAAAATCCCTCGTAGCCAAGGCTTTTCATCATGGTTTCTATTGGTTGACGGCTCATGCTGATGCGGAGGATCTGGTCAGTAAATGTGATGGGTGTCAAAAGTTCTCACGACGAGCTCATGTGCAGGCTCAAGAATTGAGGATGATCCCAATTACTTGGCCGTTTGCAGTCTGGGGACTTGACATGGTCGGACCTTTCAAAAGGTCTAAAGACAAAAAGACACATCTACTGGTGGCAATGGACAAGTTCACCAAGTGGGTTGAGGCGGAGCCGGTCAGTAAGTGTGATGCAGCCACGACGGTTCAGTTCATGAAAAAGGTGATCTTTCGTTTTGGCTTTCCACATAGCATTATAACTGATAATGGTACTAATCTCTCTAAGGGTGCCATGGAAGAGTTCTGTCAAAGAGAACATATCCGGCTTGATGTTTCGGCCGTTGCTCATCCTCAATCCAATGGTCAAGTAGAGAGAGCTAATCAAGAGATCCTGAAAGGTATCAAACCCCGGCTCTTGGTCCCTTTACAGCGGACTCCGGGTTGCTGGGTGGAGGAGTTACCCTCCGTGTTATGGAGCATCAACACTACGCCTAACAGATCTACAGGATACCGACCTTTCTTCATGGTTTATGGAGTAGAGGCGGTCCTGCCAAGTGACATCCGGCACGATTCACCCCGTGTGTCGGCTCAAGTTGAGGCGGATAACGAAAAGGCTCGTTAGGATGCACTTGACTTATTGGACGAGGAGCGAGACTTGGCAATAGCCCGCTCGGCGATTTACCAGCAAGACCTGCACCGCTATCACAGCCGCCGGGTTAAGAGCAGAACCTTTCAGAAGGCGACTTGGTGCTCGCTCATCCAGATCACCGATATGCACAAGCTATCCCGCTTTGGGAAGGGCCTTTGTGGTCGACAAGAATCACATAACGGGTCATATTATCTCATCGATATTCGACAGCACAAGGATTCATTTAAATCGGAGGAGGAGACCCGCCGGCCGTGGAACATAGCTCATATCCGGCCTTACTATACCTAAGTTACCAAGTTTTTAAGACACCTTTTTATGATGTACATATTATATAAAGCAATAAAGCAGGACCTCTATCCTTTTTCCCCATAAAGAATGTTTCATGTCTTCTTTATCAGGTGATGGACACTGCCAACAAGGGACGGATCATATCTGAATCCGGCTTTCCCTTTGGTCCGGCTTATGATCATATCTGAATCTAGCCATGGTCACTTGGGGGCTTCCTGTTCAAACATAGGTCGTATTCGAACCAAAGAGAACATAGCTGTCGATACCCACTTGATCGGCATACTACCAAACCCACTTGGGGGCTTCCTGATCATATTTGAATCATAGCTTAACTCCTTTGGGTCTGACGTGGATCGTATTCGAATCAGCGTCATTAAACAACTCTTATTTTCACTTGGGGGCTTCCTGTTCAAACATAGGTCCTATTCGAACCAAAGAGAACATAGCTGTCGATACCCACTTGATCGGCATCGCCAAAAGCCACTGGGGGCTATATGATCGTATCCGAATCTTAGCTTAACCCCTTGGAACGGTTCTCTGATCGTATTCGAATCAGGAGCCTGTGAACATTGCAAGTATGATTATTTTAACTATCATTGAAACCTTCTTAAGGAGATGGTTCTTGATCCTTCCGGTTTTATATTGGTTGCCTCAGGTTCTAAAAAGTGCCAGGTAAAAACTTATATGAGCCGGAGAGGTTATCAAAAGGTTGCAGGTATGTTGTTATGATTATGTTTTAACTAATCATGAACCGGCTTATACATGTGGTTTTTGATCATGTGCGGGTTATCAATATTTTGTAACCCACTGGCGCAGTGAACCGTTCAGGAAACCTTGCCTGTTTTATGTACAGGATAAAGCCGAGAAGGATAAAATATCAAGGAAACACATGATTACCATAAGCAAGAAGAATTTAGTGATGGCGGCTTAACAAAAGCAATACGTACCATAAGGCATGACAGGCATTAAGGAGTTTTTTCTATCCTATTACAAGACTCGCCGAGTCTGAACAAGTGAAGAATAGTTCTTTGCAAAATTATAACCCGGCTGGCGGCTCATTCCTCCGGCTGGCTTGATGACTCCGGGTTATCCTTCCCCGCCTCTCCTTTGGTTGTTTTGTCCTGGAAGGTGGACGAGGCCCAGTCAATGCCGCTCAAAGCTTCAAATTCAGCTTCATCATCTATTAAACTGGCCGGGTCCACTTCAGGGGCAAAGGTATGCTTACGCGTTGGAGGGATCAGGCTGACTTGGTCATATGGGGCGTTTGGGATTCTCCAGTTCTCGCTATCATAACCCGGCGAATACTTAGTGAGATCAGTATCATCCCCAATGAGAGTCGCCAGGGGGCGTACGACTTTAACACAGGCAGTGAAGTCTTGTTCGCCAAAAGCAGTGCCATCCTCCTTAAGGCTTGGATATCCAAGAGAGAGATCAGCAAGGTCAAGTTCTGGCACCCATGCTCTTGCCCGACTCAATGCATCCACGGCTCCGGCTCTCGCAGATGCCCGCCTTAAGTCTTGAATACGTTGAGGTAGCACGGAAAGATGCCTCAAAACGTCTTGCAGGAGCCGAGGAGAGGTATTTGATAAGGCCACAATGGCCAACGCATGCTGTGACCCAGAGTATAGCTGCTCTAATAAGGTATACACTGCCTTAAGCTTGACCAGCATATTTTCCTTCAGATTGGTACTCCTGGGCCTGCATATTCACAAGTATAAAAGTAAGCCGGAGGCAACTATTACGATAACTCTTGAAGGATTACAATATTTACGAGCGACTTACCAAAGATGGCTGAGACCATTTGGGATATCTGCCGTTTTAAGTCGGACAACTCATTTGTTGCCTCGGCAAGAGATGCCTCCGCTGTTTCAGCCCGAGTCACCAGTGAAGCCCTCTCATCAACCCAAGTCTTCTTTTTCGATTCAAATTTTTTCTTCAGCTTCTCTTGTTCAGAGACACTGAATTCAAACTTGGAATTGGCTTTTTGAGCTTTGAGCTCTTGGGTTTTCAACTGGCTTTTCAGATCGGCAATCTCCGCCTCAAATTGACTTATGGTGGCCTGCATTGACATCAGGCTATGGTAAGAATCTTGGTAAGATAACATTCAAGTCCCAAGCATTTTACAAATAAAGATACTTGGCACTTGGGGGCTAATGTATGTTTAAAGAATTTTTAATCTATTTTACCAAGTCACACATATTAAGTCTCAAGCACTTCACAAGTAAAGGTACTTGACACTTGGGGGCTAATGTGTAACCCAAATTCAAAGTTTCATGTTATCTCCGGGTAAAACATATTCAATTTAAACCGGACAAAACTAATAGCAAGCAGATTATTAAGTCTACGTCATATTCATTCATAAGCGATAGACTTGGGGGCTGGTACAATAAGTAAGATTCAGAGTAAAAGCTTAAATTTTACCTCAGATTTATGCTGTATTTGCTTTACCATGTCAATTTCCAGGTCACGACTACTGTGTACTTGGTTCAGATAGCCCGAGACTATATCACCAATACTTAGGTGAGAGTAATCAGTGATGTCTTGTTTGGACTTCCGACACTGGGCAAGCTCCTGCTTAGCAGTGCATTGGGCAAGGGTAGTAGGCCGGCCCGGTTCAACATATTCGCTCTTCACAATTTCAACCTCCGGGTCAGTCTTCTTGGCCGGGCTAGGAGTTTCCGGGTCATCTGAGTTGTGAATAACGTCTTCTGTGTTGGGGAACGTAGTAATTTCAAAAAAATTCCTACGCACATGCAAGATCATGGTGATGCATAGCAACGAGAGGGGAGAATGTTGTCTCACGCACTCGTGAGACCGAAGCGAAGCGTTGACACAACGTAGAGGAAGTAGTCGACGTCCTCCCGGTCCAACCGATCCAAGCACCGCACTCCGCACCTCCGAAGTTCTTGACACGCGTACAGCTCGATGATGCACCCTCGATCTCCAATCCAGAGAGGCTCCGAGGGGTTCCGTCCACAAGACGACGGCGCAGGACGATCTTGATGTTCTCTGTCGCAGGCTTCGCCAAGCACCGCTACAATATGATCGAGGTGTAATATCGTGGAGGGGGCACCGCACACGGCTAAGGAACGATCTCAAGGATGAACTTGTGTGTTCTAGGGTGTCCCCTTACCCCCGTATATAAAGGAGGGAGGGAGGAGGTGGCCGGCCAAGGGGGGCGCGCCATAGGGGAGGGGGAAACCTACTCCAAGTAGGTTTCCCCCCTTTTTCCTTATCTTATTTGGAGGGGGAAGGAAAGAGTACTAGTAGTAGGAAGTAGTACTAGTAGTAGTATTAGGAAGACGGAGAAGGAGAAAGGAAAGGGGGGCCGGCCCCCCTCCCCAATTCGGATTGGGCTGGGGCGCCTCCCTTGTTCCTTCTCCTTCCTCCTACATGGGCCCAATAAGGCCCATATACCTCCGGGGGTTCCAGAACCCTCCGAGCTCCAAACTTCTCCGAACCTTTCCGTGTCCAAATATATCCGTCCAATATATCAATCTTTATGTCTCGACCATTTCGAGACTCCTCGTCATGTCCGTGATCATATCCGGACTCAACAACCTTCGTACATCAAAATACATAAACTCATAATATAACATCATCGAAACCTTAAGCGCAGGGACCCTACGGTTCGAGAACAATGTAGACATGATCGAGACACGTCTCGGTCAATAACCAATAGCGGGACCTAGATGCCCATATTGGTTCCTACATATTCTACGAAGATCTTTATCGGTCGACCGCATAACAACATATGTTGTTCCCTTTGTCATCGGTATGTTACTTGCCCGAGATTCGATCGTCGGTATCCAATACCTAGTTCAATCTCGTTACCGCAAGTCTCTTTACTCGCTCCATAATACATCATCTCACAACTAACTCTTTAGTTGAAATGCTTGCAAGGCTTAAGTGATGTGTATTACCGAGAGGGCCCAGAGATACCTCTCCGACATTCGGAGTGACAAATCCTAATCTCAAATACGCCAACTCAACAAGTACCTTCGAGACACCAGAGCACCTTTATAATCACCCGATTCGTTGTGACGCTTTGGTAGCACACAAAGTGTTCCTCCGTAAACGGAGTTGCATAATCTCATAGTCATAGGAACATGTATAAGTCATGAAGGAAGCAATAGCAACATACTTGAACGATCGTGTGCTAAGCTAACGGAATGGGTCATGTCAATCAGATCATTCAACTAATGTTGTGACCTTGTTAATCAAATAAAACTCCTTGTTCATGGTTAGGAAACATAACCATCTTTGATTAACAAGCTAGTCAAGTAGAGGCATACTAGTGACACTGTTTGTCTATATATTCACACATGTATTATGTTTCCGTTAATACAATTCTAGCATGAATAATAAACATTTATCATGATATAAGGAAATAAATAATAACTTTATTATTCCTCTAGGGCATATTTCCTTCAGTCTCCCACTTGCACTAGAGTCAATAATCTAGATTACACAAGAATGATTCTAACACCCATGGAGTCTTGGTGTTGATCATGTTTTGCTCGTGGAAGAGGCTTAGTCAACGGTCTGCAACATTCAGATCCGTATGTATCTTGCAAATCTCTATGTCTCCCACCTGGACTAGATCCCGGATGGAATTGAAGCGCCTCTTGATGTGCTTGGTTCTTTTGTGAAATCTGGATTCCTTCGCTATGGCAATCGCCCAAGATTGTCACAAAGATTTTCATTGGACCCGATGCACTAGGTATGACACCTAGATCGGATATGAACTCCTTCATCCAGACTCCTTCATTGGCTGCTTCGAAGCAGCTATGTATTCCGCTTCACATGTAGATCCCGCCACGACGCTTTGCTTTGAACTGCACCAACCGACAGCTCCACCGCTTAATGTAAACACCTATCCGGTTTGCGATTTAGAATCGTCCGGATCGTGTCAAAGCTTGCATCAACGTAACCATTTACGATGAGCTCTTTGTCACCTCCATATACGAGAAACATATCCTTAGTCCTTTTCGTATTTCAGATGTTCTTGACCGCTGTCCAAAGGATCCACTCTGGATTACTTTGGTACCTCCTGCTAGACTTATAGCAAGGCACACATCAGTCTGGTACACAAGATTGCATACATGATAGAGCCTATGGCTGAAGCATAGGAACACCTTTCATTTTCTCTCTATCTTCTGCAGTGGTCGGGCTTTGAGTCTTACTCAACTTCACACCTTGCAATACAGGCAAGAACCCTTTCTTTGCTTGATCCATTTTGAACTTCTTCAAAACTTTGTCAAGGTATGTGCTTTGTGAAAGTCCAATTAAGCGCCTTGATCTATCTCTATAGATCTTAATGCCCAATATGTAAGCAGCTTCACCGAGGTCTTTCATTGAAAAACTTTTATTCAAGTATCCCTTTATGCTATCCAGAAATTCTATATCATTTCCAATCAATAATATGTCATCCACATATAATATTAGAAATGCTACAGAGCTCCCACTCACTTTCTTGTAAATACAGGCTTCTCCAAAAGTCTGTATAAAACCAAATGCTTTGATCACACTATCAAAACGTTTATTCCAACTCCGAGAGGCTTGCACCAGTCCATAAATGGAACGTTGGAGCTTGCACACTTTGTTAGCTCCCTTTGGATCGATAAAACCTTTTGGTTGCATCATATACAACTCTTCTTCCAGAAATCCATTCAGGAATGCAGTTTTTACATCCATTTGCCAAATTTCATAATCATAAAATGCGGCAATTGCTAACATGATTCGGACAGACTTAAGCATCGCTACGGGTGAGAAGGTCTCATCGTAGTCAACCCCTTGAACTTGTCGAAAACCTTTTGCAACAAGTCAAGCTTTGTAGACAGTAACATTACCGTCAGTGTCAGTCTTCTTCTTGAAGATCCATTTATTCTCAATTGCTTGCCGACCATCGGGCAAGTCAACCAAAGTCCATACTTTGTTATCATACATGGATCCCATCTCAGATTTCATGGATTCAAGCCATTTTGCGGAATCTGGGCTCACCATCGCTTCTTCATAGTTCGTAGGTTCATCATGATCTAGTAGCATGACTTCTAGAATAGGATTACCTTACCACTTTGGTGCGGATCTTACTCTGTTCGACCTACGTGGTTCTGTAATAACTTGATCTGAAGTTCTATGATCATCATCATCAACTTCCTCACTAGTTGGTTTTGACGTCACAGAAACCGGTTCCTGTGATGTATTATTTTCCAACAAGGGAGTAGGTACAGTTACCTCATCAAGTTCTACTTTCCTCTCACTCACTTCTTTCGAGAGAAACTCCTTCTCTAGAAAGGATCCATTTTTAGCAACGAATGTCTTGCCTTCAGATCTGTGATAGAAGGTGTACCCAACTGTCTCCTTTGGGTATCCTATGAAGACACATTTCTCCGATTTGGGTTCGAGCTTATCAGGTTGAAGCTTTTTCACATAAGCATCACAACCCCAAACTTTAAGAAACGACAACTTTGGTTTCTTGCCAAACCATAGTTCATAAGGTGTCGTCTCAACGGATTTTGATGGTGCCCGATTTAACGTGAATGTGGCTGTCTCTAGAGCATAACCCCAAAACGATAGCGGTAAATCTGTAAGAGACATCATAGATCGCACCATATCAAGTAAAGTACGACACGACGCTCGGACACACCATTACGTTGTGGTGTTCCGGTGGCGTGAGTTGCTAAACTATTCCACATTGTTTTAAGTGTAGACCAAACTCATAACTCAAATATTCTCCTCCACGATCGATCGTAGAAACTTTATTTTCTTGTTACGATGATTTTCAACTTCACTCTGAAATTCTTTGAACTTTTCAAATGTTTCAGACTTATGTTTCATTAAGTAGATATACCCATATCTGCTTAAATCATCTGTGAAGGTGAGAAAATAACGATATCCGCCACGAGCCTCAACATTCATTGGACCACATACATCTGTATGTATGATTTCCAACAAATTTGTTGCTCTCTCCATAGTACCGGAGAACGGCGTTTTGGTCATCTTGCCCATGAGGCACGGTTCGCAAGTACCAAGTGATTCATAATCAAGTGGTTCCAAAAATCCATCAGTATGGAGTTTCTTCATGCGCTTTATACCGATATGACCCAAAAGGCAGTGCCACAAATAAGTTGCACTTTCATTATCAACTCTGCATCTTTTGGCTTCAACACTATGAATATGTGTATCACTACTATCGAGATTCATCAAAAATAGACCACTCTTCAGGGGTGCATGACCATAAAAGATATTACTCATATAAATAGAACAACCATTATTCTCTGATTTAAATGAATAACCGTCTCGCATCAAACAAGATCCAGATATAATGTTCATGCTCAACGCCGCACCAATAACAATTATTTAGGTCTAATACTAATCCGAAGGTAGATGTAGAGGTAGCGTGCGACCGCGATCACATCGACTTTGGAACCGCTTCCCACGCCGCATCGTCACCTCGCCCTTTGCCGTTGTTCGCAATCCGTAGTCCCTGCTTCGAGTTGCAAATATTAGCAATGAACCAGATCAAATACCAGTGCTCTGCGAGCTTTAGTAAGGTACACATCAATAACATGTATATCACATATACCTTTGTTCACTTTGCCATCCTTCTTATCCGCCAAATACTTGGGGCAGTTCCGCTTCCAAAGGACCACCGCTTGCAAGAGAAGCACTCAGTTTTAGGCTTAGGTCCAGACTTGGGTTTCTTCTCTTGAGCAGCAACTTGTTTGTTGTTCTTCTTGAAGTTCCCTTCTTCTTCCCTTTGCCCTTTTCTTGAAACTAGTGGTTTTGTTAACCATCAACACTTGATGCTCCTTCTTGATTTCTACCTCCGCAGCCTTTAGCATTGCGAAGAGCTCGAATCGCCTTATCCATCCCTTGCATATTATAGTTCATCACGAAGCTCTTGTAGCTTGGTGGAAGTGATTGGAGAATTCTCATCAATGACGCTATCATCCGGAAGAGTGACTCCCAGTTGAATCAAGTGATTACAATACCCGCACATCTTGAGTATGTGCTCACCGACGTAACTATTCTCCTCCATCTTGCAGCTATAGAAATTATTGGAGACTTCATATCTCTCAATCCGGGCATTCTTCTGGAATATCAACTTCAACTCCTGAAACATCTCATATGCTCCATGACATTCAAAACGTCATTGAAGTCCCGGTTCTAAGCCGTAAAGCATGGCACATTGAACTATCGAGTAGTCATCAGCTTTGCTCTGCCAGACGTTCTTAATGTCGTCAGGTGCATTAGCAGCAGGACTGGCACCCAGCGGTGCTTCCAGGACGTAATTTTTCTGTGCAGCAATGAGGATAATCCTCAAGTTACGGACCCAGTCCGCGTAGTTGCTACCATCATCTTTCAACTTAGCTTTCTCAAGGAACGCATTAAAATTCAACGGAACAACAAAGACGGGCCATCTATCTACAAACAACATAGACAAGCAAGATACTATCAGTACTAAGTTCATGATAAATTTTAGTTCAATTAATCATATTACTTAAGAACTCCCACTTAGACAGACATCTCTCTAGTCATCTAAGTGATCACGTGATCCAAATCAACTAAACCATAACCGATCATCACGTGAGATGGAGTAGTTTTCAATGGTGAACATCTTATGTTGATCATATCTACTATATGATTCACGCCGACCTTTCGGTCTCCGTGTTCCGAGGCCATATCTGCATATGCTAGGCTCGTCAAGTATAACTCGAGTATTCTGCGTGTGCAAAACTGGCTTGCACCCGTTGTAGATGGACGAGAGCTTATCACACCCGATCATCACGTGGTGTCCGGGCACGACGAACTTTGGCAACGGTGCATACTCGGGAGAACACTACTTGATAATTGTAGTGAGAGATCATCTTAAAATGCTACCGTCAATCAAAGCAAGATAAGATGCATAAAGGATAAACATCACATGCAATCAATATAAGTGATATGATATGGCCATCATCTTCTTGTGCTTGTGATCTCCATCTCCAAGCACCATCATGATCACCATCGCCACCGCGCGACACCTTGATCTCCATCGTAGCATCGTTGTCGCTTTCGCCATCTATTGCTTCTACGACTATCGCTACCACTTAGTGATAAAGTAAAGCAATTACTGTATGCGTTGCATTTCATACAATAAAGCGACAACCATATGGCTCTCGCCATTGCCGATAACTTCGTTACAAAACATGATCATCTCATACAATAAAATATAGCATCATGTCTTGGCCATATCACATCACAACATGCCCTGCAAAAACAAGTTAGACGTCCTCTACTTTGTTGTTGCAAGTTTTACGTGGCTGCTACGGGCTTAAGCAAGAACCAATCTCACCTCGCATCAAAACCACAATGATAGTTTGTCAAGTTGATGCTGTTTTAACCTTCGCAAGGACCGGGCGAGCCACACTCGGTTCAACTAAAGTTGGAGAAACCGACACCCGCTAGTCACCAGCAGCAAAGCACGGCGGTAAACCAGTCTCGCGTAAGCGTCTGGCGTAATGTCGGTCCGGCCGCTTCATCCAACAATACCGCCAAACAAAGTATGACATGCTGGTAAGCAAGATGACTTATATCGCCCACAACTCACTTGTGTTCTACTCGTGCATATAACATCAAACCATAAAAACTTGGCTCTGATGCCACTGTTGGGGAACGTAGTAATTTCAAAAAATTTCCTACGCACACGCAAGATCATGGTGATGCATAGCAACGAGAGGGGAGAATGTTTTCTACCTACCCTCGTAGACCGAAGCGGAAGCGTTGACACAACGTAGAGGAAGTAGTCGTACGTCCTCCCGGTCCAACCGATCCAAGCACCGCATCCGGCACCTCCGAGTTCTTGACACGCGACAGCTCGATGACGCACCTCGATCTCCAATCCAGAGAGGCTCCGAGGGGAGTTCCGTTAGCACGACGGCGTGGTGACGATCTTGATGTTCTCTGTCGCAGGGCTTCGCCTAAGCACCGCTACAATATGATCGAGGTGTAATATCGTGGAGGGGGCACCGCACACGGCTAAGGAACGATCTCAAGGATCAACTTGTGTGTTCTAGGGTGTCCCTCACCCTGATATAAAGGAGGGAGGGAGGAGGTGGCCGCCAAGGGGGCGCGCCATAGGGGGGGAAACCTACTCCAAGTAGGTTCCCCCCTTTTCCTTATCTTATTTGGAGGGGAAGGAAAGAGTACTAGTAGTAGGAAGTAGTACTAGTAGTATTATTAGGAAGAGGGGAAGGAGAAAGGAAGGGGCCAGCCCCCTCCCCAGTCGGATTGGGCTGGGGCGCCCCCCCTGTTCCTTCTCCTTCCTCCTACATGGGCCCAATAAGGCCCATATACCTCCCGGGGTTCCAGAATCCTCCGGAGCTCCAAACTTCTCCGAACCTTTCCGGTGTCCAAATATATCCGTCCAATATATCAATCTTTATGTCTCGACCATTTCAAGACTCCTCGTCATGTCCGTGATCATATCCCGGACTCAACAACCTTCGTACATCAAAATACATAAACTCATAATATAACTCGCATCAAAACCTTAAGCGTGCGGACCCTACGGTTCGAGAACAATGTAGACATGACCGAGACACGTCTCGGTCAATAACCAATAGCGGACCTGGATGCCCATATTGGTTCCTACATATTCTACGAAGATCTTTATCGGTCGACCGCATAACAACATACGTTGTTCCTTTGTTATCGGTATGTTACTTGCCCGAGATTCGATCGTCGGTATCCAACACCTAGTTCAATCTCATTACGCAAGTCCCTTTACTCGCTCCGTAATACATCATCTCACAACTAACTCTTTAGTTGAAATGCTTGCAAGGCTTAAGTGATGTGTATTACCGAGAGGGCCCAGAGATACCTCTCCGACATTCGGAGGACAAATCCTAATCTCAAATACGCCAACTCAACAAGTACCTTCGAGACACCAGAGAGCACCTTTATAATCACCCGATTCGCTTGTGACGCTTGGTAGCACACAAATGTTCCTCCAGTAAACGGAGTTGCATAATCTCATAGTCATAGGAACATGTATAAGTCATGAAGGAAGCAATAGCAACATACTAAACGATCGTGTGCTAAGCTAACGGAATGGGTCATGTCAATCGATAATTCAACTAATGATGTGACCTTGTTAATCAAATAACAACTCCTTGTTCATGGTTAGGAAACATAACCATCTTTGATTAACAAGCTAGTCAAGTAGAGGCATACTAGTGACACTGCTTTGTCTATATATTCACACATGTATTATGTTTCCGGTTAATACAATTCTAGCATGAATAATAAACATTTATCATGATATAAGGAAATAAATAATAACTTTATTATTGCCTCTAGGGCATATTTCCTTCATTCTGCAGGCGGGTCAGAAGTTGGCACTGGAATATCAGAAGCCGGTTCAGGCGGTTGCTGATGAGTGGAGCTATCAGGAACGGATGAGTCAAGCACCGGTTCAGTAACCACTGGGTCTTGGGATGGCTTACTCTTCTTTGCCCTCTTGCTGGGCTTTACTTGCAAGCTGTCAATCAAAGTGGAAGGATAAGTATCAAAGTATAAGTATGGATAAACTTAAAGTAAGAAAGGTTATATTACTCGAGAGCTGTTTTGAAAGCCGGCATGTTCGATTGCATCGACTCATCAGAAGAAGGGGAGGTATTCTGATAGTTGGAGTCAGATGAATTGAGAGGTTGGCGAATCAAACCCATCAAGGGTAAAACAAAACATAAGTCGGAGATAACCTCGGTCCGACGCTTCCTGGTTACGTCGGATAAGCCGGAGGAAAGCTTTGCGTCCTGGTTGGCCCGAGTCTGCCGTCGATTTTCAAGTTGCTGTTGCTTCAAAAGAAATTGAGGATCTTGGTAAGCGAGAGGGTGTGAAAACCTTACTTTCCGGGTCACCCTTCGGATTCTTTGTGTTGGCAAAGGCTCTGAGTTGGAGGAAATTATAGTTACCTCTTCGCCAGCTACTTGACTGTTCCCAGTATCCTCCTAAAAGGATCAAATATCAGTAAAGTAACGGCAAAGGGGTTAAAGAAAATAAAAAAAGATTACCTCTTCCTCATCCGAAGAAGCGTCGTCCAATTTAAGCATGTTAGAGGTGCTGGGTTTCTTCTTCTTAGAGGTGCCCATCCTAGTGGCTTTTCTTTCAGTCTTCTTGGCAGCCCTGGCCTGTTTGGCAGCCTCATGGTCATATTTGACCTTCCAGAAATTATAATCGGCCCGTGGAAAAAGATAAGGAATCATAAGTACCAGAAGGTAACATACTAAAGAGTATTTGTGAAGATTAGTAACTTACCGTGGGAGCCGGGTTCTTCTTGCAGAAGGGAAGTAAACGGAAGGTGTTGCTGGTTATAGTGCCCTCCTTCAATAGTGATTGGACTATAGCATCTACCACATCATCTGGTAAGTCCTCAGGGCTATGACGCATTGGGTCTTCCTTTTCGCCTGTGTAAGTACACATGAAGCCGAAGCGGCGGCTTAATGGTAGTATCCGCTAGGTGACCCAGACCCGGACCAAATCGATGCCACTCAACCCATTGCCTAAAAGGGCTTTGATCTTCCGGATGGTGGGATTAAGTGGCAGGCGCTCAACAGCAGTTAACTTGTCCGCCAGATGATGGTTGGACTCAAGACGCATGGCACGAAAGCCGGGCAGAGGCTTCTCATTAGCCGGAGAGGTTTCTTGACAGTAGAACCACGTCTGGTTCCAGTCTTTTGGGTGACTCGGCAGCTCAGCGTGAGAAAAAGGTAGTCTCTCCGCCGCTGGATTGAGATGCCGCCAAGCTCAAGACTAGGCTCGTTGGCGCGTTCATTCTGCCGGTTCAAGTAAAAAAGTTCTCTGAACAGCAGCAGACTTGGTTCCTCTCCTAAGTATACCTCGCAGAAGACTTGGAAGTTACACAGATTTGACACAGAATTGGGTCCAATGTCTTGAGGCTTCAGGTCAAAGAAATCCAAAACTTCCCTGAAGAATTTGAGCCGGGAGGGGCAAATCCCCGGTTCATATGATTTGTGAAAACTACTACCTCCCCATCCTTGGGTTGAGGTATCTGCTCAGACGGGTGAGGGGCACGATAAGACATGGTTTCCTTCTTTGGCAAATGGCCAGACTTTACAAACTCGGCAAGTTTGCTTTTGGTTACTGTGGATGGACCCCAATTGCAAGTCACAGGGGCCTTGGCCGCCTTCGGAGCCATAACAGCAGTGGCCTACGACAAAGAAAGAAAGTTCCGGCTCAACTTTAAACCGAAGAGATATCTAAATTGTTCACAGTGGCGGCTTAAGCAAGGGGCCTAATGATATAAGGGTGATTGTGCGGTAAAGTTTAAGCCGCTATCAGGATCAACAGTCATTCAAGAATTTTGAAAGATCATAAGAGGAAGGCAAGGCTCACAGTTCAGTGTCACTTATTTAAACCGGACACCAAGACAGTGGTGATAAAAGTAAGTTTTCTAGAAGAAGCTTTCCGGGTGATAGAAACAAGTTTCACGGACGACAGCTGTTATTATGAATCAAACTATCACTCTAAAAGAGAAATTTTCTAGACCTAAAAATAGGGCGGAGAAGCTCATGCATTCAAAGGAGGTTTCTAAATAAGAGAAATGAGATCTGTTTCTATGCAAGATCAACACAAACAACTACCGCAGCAGTTCTGCACAGTTTTTACGATCTAAACAGGCTGTGGAAGTACAAACTAGCAAGGGTTTGCATCGGGCAGTGAGGAACACCGATGAACTCGGCCGAGCTTCAAGGTAGATCTAAGAAAGGGAGAGAGAGGAACTTATGGATGAGGATGAGCTGCGAAGGTTCGCCGTCGATCTCTGGTCAGATTAGGTCAATGCAGCGGCATGAGTCGATGAAGACGAGGGGGTCAATGGCGACAGCGACGGAGCTTGAGCGGCAGAGAGGAGAGGAAGAAGGCTACTGAAAGGGTAAAAAGGAAAAGACCTAAGTCGTGGCTATTTATAGGGAGAAGATAACTGAGACGGCGCGGGAAACGAGGAGATAAGAATTATTATCCAGCGGCCTCGACGCCTCGATTTTTGGAGCAATCAATAAAGAAGAGATCCGTTGAAGGATTCGAGGGAATAAAAAAATGAGTTAAGGGAAGAATGACATCACGCCGAGTTAAGACGGATCCTGAAGATGACGTCATGGCGGGTTAACAAAGACCCTCTATATAGTCAGAAGACTGAAGATTTAACTCTTTAAAAATATTTTCAGACTGACATGAACAGGTTCAAATCAATCTGGGGCCTAATGTTGGGGATATGACTATTTGTGTAAGCCGCCCAGGAGGGGCCGGGTTACGCAAAGAGGACTCATCAGAGGAAGCCCAAGACCAAGCATGAAGATGGCGGTTCAATAAAGAACTTAAGGCTGCCGAGCGGCTTAAGCCCGTTGTAGTAAACCTCCATGATGGCATGACTTGTAACGTAAGGTAGATTTAACTAGTCACCGAGCCGGTCTCTGTTTATAAGCCGGCCGGGACTCTATAAGTCGCAGGGCGTCAACCCGTGTATATAAGGGGATGACCTGCTGGCGGCTTAGGGTAAGAAACAACTCATCGAGAGCCGGGCATAGCGTATCTCGCTCCCTAGTCATCGAAACATCAATACCAACCCAACTAGACGTAGGCCTTACCTTCACCGTAAGGGGCCGAACTAGTATAAACCCTCTCGTGTCCCTTGTCCCGATTTAACCCCTTCAAGCTTCCTAGTTGCGATGGCTCCACAACTAAGTCCCTTCACGCGGACATATGATGTGACTATTCCACGACAGACTCCGTATGAGTAAGATATCCATGTTTTAGTTAACACTGCGCAAAACTGATTCCGAACGACAGTTACAGACTAGTTCTTGTGTAGTTGTATTCTATTTTTTATATTCTACTTCACTAAACATCTCCATATGAGATCCAATTACTTGTAGGGAAATAAACAGACCTTGGTTATGATGATGCACTAGGTCCATAGCTGGGACTTTGTGTATGTTCTCAAAATGCGTTTGTCCAGTGCTCATTAAGAAAGTTTCTATACAAGTTTCTGAACGAACTCCTTAAGAAAAGTTCTCCAAAAGTTCCCTATGATAGCGTTCTTTGAATCATATGGTCGTCACAAACGTTGACTACTTGTGGAGCCAAAACGGACTTCGTATGAGTAAGATGTCCATGTTTCAGTTAACACTGCGCAAAACTGATTCCGAATGACAGTTACGGACTAGTTCTTGTGTAGTTGCACTCGATTTTTTCCATTCTACTTTACTAAACATCTCCATATGAGATCCAATTATTTGTAGGGAAATGCAAGAGACCTCGGTTATGAGGATGCACTAGGTCCATAGCTGGGACTTTGTATATGTTCTCGAAATGCGTTTGTCGAGTGCTCATTAAGAAAGTTTCTATACAAGTTTCTGAACGAACTCCTTAAGAAAAGTTCTCCAAAAGTTCCCTATAAAAGAATCCTTGGAAGAAACTGGTCATCACAAACGTTTTGAATAATTGTGGGGCCAAAACGGACTCCGTATGAGTCAGATGTCCATGTCTCGCTTAACATCACATAAAACCGGTTCGCATTTACGCGATTCAGACTAGTTCTTGTGTAGTTGCATTCTATTTTTTCCATTCTACTTCACTAAACATATCCATATGAGATCCAATTACTTGTAGGGAAATGCAAGAGACCTCGGTTATGATGATGCACTAGGTCCATAGCAGGGACTTTGTGTATGTTCTCAAAATGCGTTTGTCGAGTGCTCATTAAGAAAGTTTCTATACAAGTTTCTGAACGAACTCCTTAAGAAAAGTTCTCCAAAAGTTCCCTATGAAAGAATTCGTTGAAGCATCTGGTCGTCACAAACGTTTTGACTACTTGTGGAGCCAAAACGGACTTTGATGAGTTAGATGTCCATGTTTCAGTTAACACTGTGCAAAACTGATTCCGAACGACAGTTACAGACTAGTTCTTGTGTAGTTGCACTCGATTTTTTCCATTCTACTTCACTAAAAATCTCCATATGAGATCCAATTACTTGTAGGGAAATGCAAGAGACCTCAGTTATGAGGATGCACTAGGTCCATAGCTGGGACTTGGTGTATGTTCTCGAAATGCGTTTGTCGAGTACTCATTAAGAAAGTGTCTATACAAGTTTCTGAACGAACTTCTTAAGAAAAGTTCCACAAAAGTTCCCTATGAAAGAATCCTTTGAAGCATCTGGTCGTCACAAAACATTGTGACTACTTGTGGAGCCAAAATAGACTCCGTATGAGTCAGATATCCATGTTTCAGTTAACACTGCACAAAACTGATTCGGACGACAGTTACAAACTAGTTCTTGTGTAGTTGCACTTGATTTTTTCCATTCTACTTCACTAAACATCTCCATATGAGATCCAATTACTTGTATAGAAATGCAAGAGACCTCGGTTATGATGATGCACTAGGTCCATAGCTGGGACTTTGTGTATGTTCTCGAAATGCGTTTGTCGAGTGCTCATTAAGAAAGTTTCTATACAAGTTTCTGAACGAACTCCTTAAGAAAAAGTTCTCCAAAAAGTTGCAATGAAAGAATACTTTGAAGCATCTGGTCGTCACAAACGTTTTGACTACTTCTGGAGCCAAAACTGACTCCGTATGAGTCAGATATCCATGTTTTAGTTAACACTGTGCAAAACTGATTCCGAGCGACAGTTACAGACTAGTTCTTGTGTAGTTGCATTCTATTTTTTCCATTCTACTTCACTAAATATCTCCATATGAGATCCAATTACTTGTAGGGAAATACAACAGACCTCGGTTATGAAGATGCACTAGGTCCATAGCTGGGACTTTGTGTACGTTCTCGAAATGCGTTTGTCGAGTGCTCATTAAGAAAGTTTCTATAGAAGTTTCTGAACGAACTCCTTAAGAAAATTTCTCCAAAAGTTCCCTATGATAGGGTTCTTTGAATCATATGGTCGTCACAAAACGTTTTGACTACTTGTGAAGCCGAAACGGACTTCGTATGAGTAAGATGTCCATGTTTCAGTTAACACTGCGCAAAACTGATTCTGAACGACAGTTACAGACTAGTTCTTGTGTAGTTGCACTCGATTTTTTCCATTCTACTTCACTAAACACCTCCATATGAGATCCAATTATTTTTAGGGAAATGGAAGAGACCTCGGTGATGAGGATGCACTAGGTCCATAGCTGGGACTTTCTGTATGTTCTCAAAATGCGTTTGTCGAGTGCTCATTAAGAAAGTTTCTATACAAGTTTCTGAACAAACTCCTTAAGAATAGTTCTCCAAATGTTCCCTATGAAAGAATACTTGGAAGCATCTAGTCGTCACAAATGTTTTGACTACTTGTGGGGCCAAAACGGACTCCGTATGAGTCAGATGTCCATGTCTCAGTTAACACTGCGCAAAACTGGTTCCAGACGACAGTTACAGACTAGTTCTTGTGTAGTTGCATTCTAATTTTTCCATTCTACTTCACTAAACATATCCATATGAGATCCAATTACTTGTAGGGAAACGCAAGAGACCTCGGTTATGATGATGCACTAGGTCCATAGCTGGGACTTTGTGTATGTTATCAAAATGCGTTTGTCGAGTGCTCATTAAGAAAGTTTCTATACAAGTTTCTGAACGAACTCCTTAAGAAAAGTTCTCCAAAAGTTCCCTGTGAAAGAACTAGTTGAAACATCTGGTCATCACAAACGTTTTGACTACTTGTGGAGCCAAAACAGACTTCGTATGAGTTAGATGTCCATGTTTCAGTTAAAACTATGCAAAACTGATTCCGAACGACAATTACGGACTAGTTCTTGTGTAGTTGCACTCATTTTTTCCATTCTACTTCACTAAACATCTTCATATGAGATCCAATTACTTGTAGGGAAATGCAAGAGATATCGGTTATGAGAATGCACTAGGTCCATAGCTGGGACTTTGTGTATGTTCTCGAAATGTGTTTGTCGAGTGCTCATTAAGAAAGTGTCTATACAAGTTTCTGAACGAACTCCTTAAGAAAAGTTCCCCAAAAGTTCCCTATGAAAGAATCCTTTGAAGCATCTGGTCGTCACAAAACGTTTTGACTACTTGTGGAGCCAAAACAGACTTCGTATGAGTCAGATATCCATGTTTCAGTTAACACTGCGCAAAACTGATTCGGACGACAGTTAAAAACTAGTTCTTGTGTAGTTGCACTTGATTTTTTCCATTCTACTTCACTAAACATCTCCATATGAGATCCATAAATGCAAGAGACCTCGGTTATGATGATGCACTAGGTCCATAGCTGGGACTTTGTGTATGCTCTCGAAAGCGTTTGTCGAGTGCTCATTAAGAAAGTTTCTATACAAGTTTCTGAACGAACTCCTTAAGAAAAGTTATCCAAAAGTTCCCTATGAAAGAATCCTTGGAAGCATCTGGTCTTCACAAATGTTTTGACTACTTGTGGCGCCAAAACGGACTCAGATGAGTCGATGTCCATGTCTCGATTAACATCACATAAAACCGGTTCCGCATAACGATTCTGCATCTAGTTCTTGTGTAGTTGCATTCTATTTTTTCCATTCTACTTCACTAAACATCTCCATGTGAGATCCAATTACTTGTAGGGAAACGCAAGAGACCTCGCTTATGAAGATGCACTAGGTCCATAGCTGGGACTTTGTGTATGTTCTCGAAATGCGTTTGTCGAGTGCTCATTAAGAAAGTTTCTATACAAGTTTCTGAACGAACTCCTTAAGAAAAGTTCTCCAAAAATTCCGTATGAAAGAATTCTTTGAAGCATCAGGTAGTCACAAATGTTTTGACTACTTGTGGAGCCAAAACAGACTTCGTGTGAGTCAGATATCCATGTTTCAGTTAACACTGTGCAAAACTGATTCCGAACTACACTTACGGACTAGTTCTTGTGTAGTTGCACTAGATTTTTTCCATTCTACTTCACTAAACATCTGCATATGAGATCCAATTACTTGTAGGGAAATGCAAGAGACCTCGGTTGTGAGGATGCACTAGGTCCATAGCTGGGACTTTGTGTATGTTCTCGAAATGCGTTTGTCGAGTGCTCATTAAGAAAGTTTCTATACAAGTTTCTGAACGAACTCCTTAAGAAAAGTTATCCAAAAGTTCCCTATGAAAGAATCCTTGCAAGCATCTGGTCGTCACAAACGTTTTGACTACTTGTCGCGCCAAAACGGACTCCTTATGAGTCAGATTTCCATGTCTCAGTTAACACTGCGCAAAACTGGTTCCAGACAACAGTTACAGACTCGTTCTTGTGTAGTTAAGTTCTATTTTTTCCATTCTACTTCACTAAACATCTCCATATGAGATCCAATTACTTGTAGGGAAACGCAAGAGACCTCGCTTATGATGATGCACTAGGTCCATAGCGGGGACTTTGTGTATGTTCTCGAAATGCGTTTGTCGAGTGCTCATTAAGAAAGTTTCTATACAAATTTCTGAACAAACTCCTTAAGAAAAGTTCTGCAACAATTCCCTATGACAGAATTCTTTGTAGCATCTGGTCGTCACAAACGTTTTGACTACTTGTAGAGCCAAAACGGACTTCGTATGAGTCAGATGTCCATGTTTCAGTTAACACTATGCAAAACTGATTCCGAACGACAGTTACGGACTAGTTCTTGTGTAGTTGCGCTCGATTTTTTCCATTCTACTTCACTAAACATCTTCATATGAGATCCAATTACTTGTAGGGAAATGCAAGAGATCTCAGTTATGAGGATGCACTAGGTCCATAGCTGGGACTTTGTGTATGTTCTCGAAATGCGTTTGTCGAGTGCTCATTAAGAAAGTGTCTATACAAGTTTCTGAACGAACTCCTTAAGAAAAGTTACCCAAAAGTTCCCTATGAAAGAATCCTTTGAAGCATCTGGTCGTCACAAAACGTTTTGACTACTTGTGGAGCCAAAACAGACTTCGTATGAGTCAGATATCCATGTTTCAGTTAACACTGCGCAAAACTGATTCGGACGACAGTTACAAACTAGTTCTTGTGTAGTTGCACTTGATTTTTTCCATTCTACTTCACTAAACATCTCCATATGAGATCCATAAATGCAAGAGACCTCGGTTATGATGATGCACTAGGTCCATAGCTGGGACTTTGTGTATGCTCTCGAAAGCGTTTGTCGAGTGCTCATTAAGAAAGTTTCTTTACAAGTTTCTGAACGAACTCCTTAAGAAAAGTTATCCAAAAGTTCCCTATGAAAGAATCCTTGGAAGCATCTGGTCTTCACAAACGTTTCGACGACTTGTGGCGCCAAAACGGACTCCGTATGAGTCAAATGTCCATGTCTCAGTTAACACTGCGCAAAACTGGTTCCAGACAACAGTTACAGACTAGTTCTTGTGTAGTTGCATTCTATTTTTTCCATTCTACTTCACTAAACATCTCCATGTGAGATCCAATTACTTGTAGGGAAACGCAAGAGACCTCGCTTATGAAGATGCACTAGGTCCATAGCTGGGACTTTGTGTATGTTCTCGAAATGCGTTTGTCGAGTGCTCATTAAGAAAGTTTCTATACAAGTTTTTGAACGAACTCCTTATGAAAAGTTCTCCAAAAATTCCCTATGAAAGAATTATCTGAAGCATCAGGTAGTCACAAACGTTTTGACTACTTGTGGAGCCAAAACGGACTTCGTATGAGTCAGATATCCATGTTTCAGTTAACACTGTGCAAAACTGATTCCGAACTACACTTACGGACTAGTTCTTGTGTAGTTGCACTAGATTTTTTCCATTCTACTTCACTAAACATCTCCATATGAGATCCAATTACTTGTAGGGCAATGCAAGAGACCTCGGTTGTGAGGATGCACTAGGTCCATAGCTGGGACTTTGTGTATGTTCTCGAAATGCGTTTGTCGAGTGCTCATTAAGAAAGTTTCTATACAAGTTTCTGAACGAACTCCTTAAGAAAAGTTATCCAAAAGTTCCCTATGAAAGAATCCTTGGAAGCATCTGGTCGTCACAAACTTTTTGACTACTTGTCGTGCCAAAACGGACTCCGTATGAGTCAGATGTCCATGTCTCAGTTAACACTGCGCAAAACTGGTTCCAGACAACAGTTACAGACTCGTTCTTGTGTAGTTGCATTCTATTTTTTCCATTCTACTTCACTAAACATCTCCATATGAGATCCAATTACTTGTAGGGAAACGCAAGAGACCTCGCTTATGATGATGCACTAGGTCCATAGCGGGGACTTTGTGTATGTTCTCGAAATGCGTTTGTCGAGTGCTCATTAAGAAAGTTTCTATACAAGTTTCTGAACAAACTCCTTAAGAAAAGTTCTGCAACAATTCCCTATGACAGAATTCTTTGAAGCATCTGGTCGTCACAAATGTTTTGACTACTTGTAGAGCCAAAACGGACTTCGTATGAGTCAGATGTCCATGTTTCAGTTAATACTATGCAAAACTGATTCCGAACGACAGTTACGGACTAGTTCTTGTGTAGTTGCACTCAATTTTTTCCATTCTACTTCACTAAACACCTCCATATGAGATGCAATTACTTGTAGGGAAATGAAAGATACATCGGTTACGAGGATGCACTAGGTCCATAGCTGGGACTTTGTGTATGTTCTCGAAATGCGTTTGTCGAGTGCTCATTAAGAAAGTCTCTATACAAGTTTCTGAACGAACTCCTTAAGAAAAGTTATCCAAAAGTTCCCTATGAAAGAATACTTGGAAGCATCTGGTCATCACAAACGTTTTGACTACTTGTGGTGCCAAAACAGACACCGTATGAGTCAGATGTCCATGTCTCAGTTAACACTGCGCAAAACTGGTTCCAGACGACAGTTACAGACTAGTTCTTGTGTAGTTGCATTCTATTTTTTCCATTCTACTTCACTAAACATCTCCATATGAGATCCAATTACTTGTAGGGAAACGCAAGAGACCTCGGTTATGATGATGCACTAGGTCCATAGCTGGGACTTTGTGTATATTCTCGAAATGCGTTTGTCGAGTGCTCATTAAGAAAGTTTCTATACAAGTTTCTGCACGAACTCCTTAAGAAAAGTTATCCAACATCTGCTCGCCACAAACGTTTTGACTACTTGTGGCGCCAAAATAGACTCCGTATGAGTCGATTCTCATGTTTCAGATTAACCTTTGCAGAAAACTGATTCGAGCAGCGATTCTGGACTAGTTCTTGTGTAGTTGCACTCAATTTTTTCCATTCTACTTCACTAAACATCTCCATATGAGATCCAATTACTTGTAGGGAAATTCAAGAGACCTCGGTTGTGAGGATGCACTAGGTCCATAGCTGGGACTTTGTGTATTTTCTCGAAATGCGTTTGTCGAGTGCTCATTAAGAAAGTTTCTATACAAGTTTCTGGACAAACTCCGTAAGAAAAGTTCCCCAAAAGTTCCCTATGAAAGAATTCTTTGAAGCATCTGGTCGTCACAAACGTTTTGACTACTTGTGGAGCCAAAACGGACTTCGTATGAGTCAGATGTCCATGTTTCAGTTAACACTGTGCAAAACTGTTTCCGAACGACAGTTACGGACTAGTTCTTGTGTAGTTGCACTCGATTTTTTCCATTCTACTTCACTAAACATCTCCATATGAGATCCAATTACTTGTAGGGAAATGCAAGAGACCTCGGTTATGAGGATGCACTAGGTCCATAGCTGGGACTTTGTGTATGTTCTCGAAATGCGTTTGTCGAGTGCTCATTAAGAAAGTTTCTATACAAGTTTCTGAACGAACTCCTTAAGAAAAGTTATCCAAAAGTTCCCTATGAAAGAATCCTTGGAAGCATTTGGTCATCACAAACGTTTTGACTACTTGTGGCGCCAAAACAGACTCCGTATGAGTCAGATGTCCATGTCTCGATTAACATCAAGCAAAAACCGGTTCCGCATTTATTCTGAGACTAGTTCTTGTGTAGTTGCATTCTATTTTTTCCATTCTACTTCACTAAACATCTCCATATGAGATCCAATTACTTGTAGGGAAACGCAAGAGACCTCGGTTATGATGATGCACTAGGTCCATAGCTGGGACTTTGTGTATATTCTCGAAATGCGTTTGTCGAGTGCTCATTAAGAAAGTTTCTATACAAGTTTCTGCACGAACTCCTTAAGAAAAGTTATCCAAAAGTTCCCTATGAAAGAATCCTTGGAAGCATCTGCTCGCCACAAACGTTTTGACTACTTGTGGCGCCAAAATAGACTCCGTATGAGTCAGATCTCCATGTTTCAGCTTAACATCACAAGAAAACTGATTCGAACACGCTTCTGGACTAGTTCTTGTGTAGTTGCACTCAATTTTTTCCATTCTACTTCACTAAACATCTCCATATGAGATCCAATTACTTGTAGGGAAATTCAAGAGACCTCGGTTGTGAGGATGCACTAGGTCCATAGCTGGGACTTTGTGTATTTTCTCGAAATGCGTTTGTCGAGTGCTCATTAAGAAAGTTTCTATACAAGTTTCTGAACGAACTCCTTAAGAAAAGTTCTCCAAAAGTTCCCTATAAAAGAATCCTTGGAAGAAACTGGTCATCACAAACGTTTTGACTACTTGTGGGGCCAAAACGGACTCCGTATGAGTCAGATGTCCATGTCTCGATTAACATCACAGAAAACTGGTTCGAGCAGCGATTCTGGACTAGTTCTTGTGTAGTTGCACTCAATTTTTCCATTCTACTTCACTAAACATCTCCATATGAGATCCAATTACTTGTAGGGAAATGCAAGAGACCTCGGTTATGATGATGCACTAGGTCCATAGCTGGGACTTTGTGTATGTTCTCGAAATGCGTTTGTCGAGTGCTCATTAAGAAAGTTTCTATACAAGTTTCTGAACGAACTCCTTAAGAAAAGTTCTCCAAAAGTTCCCTATGAAAGAATTCTTTGAAGCATCTGGTCGTCACAAACGTTTTGACTACTTGTGGAGCCAAACGGACTCAGATGAGTCGATGTCCATGTCTCGCTTAACATCACAAAAAACTGGTTCTAGACGATTCTGAGACTAGTTCTTGTGTAGTTGCATTCTATTTTTTCCATTCTACTTCACTAAACATCTCCATATGAGATCCAATTACTTGTAGGGAAACGCAAGAGACCTCGGTTATGATGATGCACTAGGTCCATAGCTGGGACTTTGTGTATGTTATCGAAATGCGTTTGTCGAGTGCTCATTAAGAAAGTGTCTATACAAGTTTCTGAACGATCTCCTTAAGAAAAGTTCCCCAAAAGTTCCCTATGAAAGAATCCTTTGAAGCATCTGGTCATCACAAAACATTTTGACTACTTGTGGAGCCAAAACAGACTTTGTATGAGTCAGATATCCATGTTTCAGTTAACACTGCGCAAAACTAATTCGGACGACAGTTACAAACTAGTTCCTGTGTAGTTGCACTTGATTTTTTCCATTCTACTTCACTAAACATCTCTATATGAGATCCAATTACTTGTATAGAAATGCAAGAGACCTCGGTTATGATGATGCACTAGGTCCATAGCTGGGACGTTGTATATGTTCTCGAAATGCGTTTGTCGAGTGCTCATTAAGAAAGTTTCTATACAAGTTTCTCAATGAACTCCATAAGAAAATTTCTCCAAAAAGTTGAAAGAATACTTTGAAGCATCTGGTCGTCACAAATGTATTGACTACTTGTGGAGCCAAAACGGACTCCGTATGAGTCTGATGTCCATATCTCAGTTAACACTTCGCAAAACTAATTCCGAACGATAGTTAGAGACTAGTTCTTGTGTAGTTGCATTCTATTTTTTTCCATTCTAATTCACTAAACATCTCCATATGAGATCCAATTACTTGTAGGGAAACGCAAGAGACCTCGGTTATGATGATGCACTAGGTTCATAGCTGGAACTTTGTGTATGTTCTCGAAATGCGTTTGTCGAGTGCTCATTAAGAAAGTTTCTATACAAGTTCTGAACGAATTCCTTAAGAAAAGTTCTCCAAAAGTTCCCTATGACAGAATTCTTTGAAGCATCTGGTCGTCACAAACGTTTTGACTACTTGTGGAGCCAAAACGGACTTCGTATGAGTCAGATGTCTATGTTTCATTAACATCAAAAAAAACTGATTCGAACAACAATTCTGAGACTAGTTCTTGTGTAGTTGCACTTGATTTTTTCCATTCTACTTCACTAAACATCTCCATATGAGATCCAATTACTTGTAGGGAAATTCAAGAGACCTTGGTTATGATGATGCACTACGTCCATAGCTGGGACTTTGTGTATGATCTCGAAATGCTTTTGTCGAGAGCTCATTAAGAAAGTTTCTATACAAGTTTCTGAACGAACTCCTTAAGAGAAGTTCTCCAAAAGTTCCCTATGAAAGAATCCTTTGAAGCATCTGGTCGGCACAGACGTTTTCACTACTTGTGGAGCCAAAATGGACTTCATATGAGTCAGATATCCATGTTTCAGTTAACACTGCGCAAAACTGATTCCGGACGACAGTTACAGACTAGTTCTTGTGTAGTTGCACTTGATTTTTCCATTCTACTTCCCTAAACATATCCATATGAGATCTAATTAATTGTAGGGAAATGCAAGAGACCTCGATTATGATGATGCACTAGGTCCATAGCTGGGACTTTGTGTATGTTCTTGAAACGCGTTTGTCGAGTGCTCATTAAAAAAGTTTCTATACAAGTTTCTGAACGAACTCCTTAAGAAAAGTTCTCCAAAAGTTCCCTATGATAGAATCCTTTGAAGCATTTGGTCGTCACAAACGTTTTGACTACTTGTGGAGCCAAACCGGACTCAGTATGAGTCAGATGTCCATGTTTCAGTGAACACTGCGCAAAACTGATTCCGAACGGTAGTTATAGACTAGTTCTTGTGTAGTTGCGCTCAATTTTTTCCATTCTACTTCACTAAACATCTCCATATGAGATCCAATTACTTGTAGGGAAATTCAAGAGACCTCGGTTATGATGATGCACTAGGTCCATAGCTGGGATTTTGTGTATGTTATCGAAATGCGTTTGTCGAGTGCTCATGAAGAAAGTTTCAATACAAGTTTCTGAACGAACTCCTGAGGAAAAGTTCTCCAAAAGTTCCCTATGAAAGAATACTTTGAAGCATATGGTCGTCACAAACATTTTGACTACTTGTGGAGCCAAACGGACTCAGTATGAGTCAGATATCCATGTTTTAGTTAACACTGCGCAAAACTAATTCCGAACGACAGTTATAGACTAGTTCTTGTGTAGTTGCACTTGATTTTTTCCATTCTACTTCACTAAACATCTCCATATGAGATCCAATTACTTGTAGGTAAATGCAAGAGACCTCGGTTATGATGATGCACTAGGTCCATAGCTGGGACTTTGCGTATGTTCTTGAAATGCGTTTGTCGAGTGCTCATTAAGAAAGTTTCTATACAAGTTTCTGAATGAACTCCTTAAGAAAAGTTCTCCAAAAGTTCCCTATGAAAGAATCCTTTGAAGCAACTGGTCGTCACAGATGTTTCGACTACTTGTTTAGCCAAAACGGACTCCGTATGAGTCAGATGTCCATGTTTCAGTGAACACTGCGCAAAACTGATTCCGAACGACAGTTACGGACTAGTTCTTGTGTAGTTGCATTATATTTTTTCCATTCTACTTCACTAAACATCTCCATATGATATCCAATTACTTGTAGGGAAATGCAAGAGACCTCGGTTATGATGATGCACTAGGTCCATAGCTGGGGCTTTGCATATGTTCTCGAAATGCGTTTGTCGAGTGCTCATTAAGAAAGTCTCTGTACAAGTTTCTGAACGAACTCCTTAAGAAAAGTTATCCAAAAGTTCCCTATGAAAGAATACTTGGAAGCATCTGGTCGTCACAAACGTTTTGACTACTTGTGGTGCCAAAACAGACACCGTATGAGTCAGATGTCCATGTCTCAGTTAACACTGCGCAAAACTGGTTCCAGACGACAGTTACAGACTAGTTCTTGTGTAGTTGCATTCTATTTTTTCCATTCTACTTCACTAAACATCTCCATATGAGATCCAATTACTTGTAGGGAAACGCAAGAGACCTCGGTTATGATGATGCACTAGGTCCATAGCTGGGACTTTGTGTATATTCCCGAAATGCGTTTGTCG
The DNA here is from genome assembly GCA_021437245.1 of Aegilops speltoides. Classification (NCBI taxonomy): domain Eukaryota; kingdom Viridiplantae; phylum Streptophyta; class Magnoliopsida; order Poales; family Poaceae; genus Aegilops; species Aegilops speltoides. Next base: position 69,788 of record JAHHZJ010001756.1, on the reverse strand, counting down.
AGTGCTCATTAAGAAAGTTTCTATACAAGTTTCTGCACGAACTCCTTAAGAAAAGTTATCCAAAAGTTCCCTATGAAAGAATCCTTGGAAGCATCTGCTCGCCACAAACGTTTTGACTACTTGTGGCGCCAAAATAGACTCCGTATGAGTCAGATCTCCATGTTTCAGCTTAACATCAAGAAAAACCGATTCGAGCAGCGATTCTGGACTAGTTCTTGTGTAGTTGCACTCAATTTTTTCCATTCTACTTCACTAAACATCTCCATATGAGATCCAATTACTTGTAGGGAAATTCAAGAGACCTCGGTTGTGAGGATGCACTAGGTCCATAGCTGGGACTTTGTGTATTTTCTCGAAATCGCTTTGTCGAGTGCTCATTAAGAAAGTTTCTATACAAGTTTCTGAACAAACTCCGTAAGAAAAGTTCCCCAAAAGTTCCCTATGAAAGAATTCTTTGAAGCATCTGGTCGTCACAAACGTTTTGACTACTTGTGGAGCCAAAACGGACTTCGTATGAGTCAGATGTCCATGTTTCAGTTAACACTGCAAAACTGATTCCGAACAGCGATTCTGGACTAGTTCTTGTGTAGTTGCACTCGATTTTTTCCATTCTACTTCACTAAACATCTCCATATGAGATCACATTACTTGTAGGGAAATGCAAGAGACCTCGGTTATGAGGATGCACTAGGTCCATAGCTGGGACTTTGTGTATGTTCTCGAAATGCGTTTGTCGAGTGCTCATTAAGAAAGTTTCTATACAAGTTTCTGAACGAACTCCGTAAGAAAAGTTATCCAAAAGTTCCCTATGAAAGAATCCTTGGAAGCATTTGGTCGTCACAAACGTTTTGACTACTTGTGGCGCCAAAACAGACTCCGTATGAGTCAGATGTCCATGTCTCAGTTAACACTGCGCAAAATTGGTTCTAGACGACAGTTACAGACTAGTTCTTGTGTAGTTGCATTCTATTTTTTCCATTCTACTTCACTAAACATCTCCATATGAGATCCAATTACTTGTAGGGAAACGCAAGAGACCTCGGTTATGATGATGCACTAGGTCCATAGCTGGGACTTTGTGTATGTTATCGAAATGCGTTTGTCGAGTGCTCATTAAGAAAGTGTCTATACAAGTTTATGAACGATCTCCTTAAGAAAAGTTCCCCAAAAGTTCCCTATGAAAGAATCCTTTGAAGCATCTGGTCATCACAAAACATTTTGACTACTTGTGGAGCCAAAACAGACTCAGATGAGTCGATATCCATGTTTCAGCTTAACATGCAAGAAAACTAATTCGGACAACAGTTACAAACTAGTTCCTGTGTAGTTGCACTTGATTTTTTCCATTCTACTTCACTAAACATCTCTATATGAGATCCAATTACTTGTATAGAAATGCAAGAGACCTCGGTTATGATGATGCACTAGGTCCATAGCTGGGACGTTGTATATGTTCTCAAAATGCGTTTGTCGAGTGCTCATTAAGAAAGTTTCTATACAAGTTTCTCAATGAACTCCATAAGAAAATTTCTCCAAAAAGTTGAAAGAATACTTTGAAGCATCTGGTCATCACAAATGTATTGACTACTTGAGGAGCCAAAACGGACTCCGTATGAGTCTGATGTCCATGTCTCAGTTAACACTGCGCAAAACTAATTCCGAACGATAGTTAGAGACTAGTTCTTGTGTAGTTGCATTCTATTTTTTTCCATTCTAATTCACTAAACATCTCCATATGAGATCCAATTACTTGTAGGGAAACGCAAGAGAGCTCGGTTATGATGATGCACTAGGTTCATAGCTGGAACTTTGTGTATGTTCTCGAAATGCGTTTGTCGAGTGCTCATTAAGAAAGTTTCTATACAAGTTCTGAACGAATTCCTTAAGAAAAGTTCTCCAAAAGTTCCCTATGAAAGAATTCTTTGAAGCGTCTGGTCGTCACAAACGTTTTGACAAGTTGTGGAGCCAAAACGGACTTCGTATGTGTCAGATGTCTATGTTTCAAGAACATCGCAAGAAAACTGATTCGAACAACGATTCTGAGACTAGTTCTTGTGTAGTTGCACTTGATTTTTCCATTCTACTTCACTAAACATCTCCATATGAGATCCAATTACTTGTAGGGAAATTCAAGAGACCTCGGTTATGATGATGCACTAGGTCCATAGCTGGGACTTTGTGTATGATCTCGAAATGCTTTTGTCGAGAGCTCATTAAGAAAGTTTCTATACAAGTTTCGAACGAACTCCTTAAGAAAGTTCTCCAAAAGTTCCCTATGAAAGAATCCTTTGAAGCATCTGGTCGTCACAAACGTTTTCACTACTTGTGGAGCCAAAATGGACTTCATATGAGTCGATATCCATGTTTCAGATTAACACTTTGCAAAAACCGATTCGGACGACGATTCTGAGACTAGTTCTTGTGTAGTTGCACTTGATTTTTCCATTCTACTTCCCTAAACATATCCATATGAGATCTAATTAATTGTAGGGAAATGCAAGAGACCTCGATTATGATGATGCACTAGGTCCATAGCTGGGACTTTGTGTATGTTCTTGAAACGCGTTTGTTGAGTGCTCATTAAAAAAGTTTTTATACAAGTTTCTGAACGAACTCCTTAAGAAAAGTTCTCCAAAAGTTCCCTATGATAGAATCCTTTGAAGCATCTGGTCGTCACAAACGTTTTGACTACTTGTGGAGCCAAACCGGACTCAGTATGAGTCAGATGTCCATGTTTCAGTGAACACTGCGCAAAACTGATTCCGAACGGTAGTTATAGACTAGTTCTTGTGTAGTTGCGCTCAATTTTTTCCATTCTACTTCACTAAACATCTCCATATGAGATCCAATTACTTGTAGGGAAATTCAAGAGACCTCGGTTATGATGATGCACTAGGTCCATAGCTGGGATTTTGTGTATGTTATCGAAATGCGTTTGTCGAGTGCTCATGAAGAAAGTTTCAATACAAGTTTCTGAACGAACTCCTGAGGAAAAGTTCTCCAAAAGTTCCCTATGAAAGAATACTTTGAAGCATATGGTCGTCACAAACATTTTGACTACTTGTGGAGCCAAAACGGACTCCGTATGAGTCAGATATCCATGTTTTAGTTAACACTGCGCAAAACTAATTCCGAACGACAGTTATAGACTAGTTCTTGTGTAGTTGCACTTGATTTTTTCCATTCTACTTCACTAAACATCTCCATATGAGATCCAATTACTTGTAGGTAAATGCAAGAGACCTCGGTTATGATGATGCACTAGGTCCATAGCTGGGACTTTGTGTATGTTCTTGAAATGCGTTTGTCGAGTGCTCATTAAGAAAGTTTCTATACAAGTTTCTGAATGAACTCCTTAAGAAAAGTTCTCCAAAAGTTCCCTATGAAAGAATCCTTTGAAGCAACTGGACGTCACAGATGTTTCGACTACTTGTTTAGCCAAAACGGACTCCGTATGAGTCAGATGTCCATGTTTCAGTGAACACTTGCAAAAAACGATTCGAACAGCGATTCTGGACTAGTTCTTATGTAGTTGCATTCTATTTTTTCCATTCTACTTCACTAAACATCTCCATATGAGATCCAATTACTTGTAGGGAAATGCAAGAGACCTCGGTTATGATGATGCACTAGGTCCATAGCTGGGGCTTTGCGTATGTTCTCGAAATGCGTTTTTCGAGTGCTCATTAAGAAAGTTTCTATACAAGTTTCTGAACGAACTCCTTTGAAAGAATCCTTTAAAGCATTTGGTCGTCACAAATGTTTTGACTACTTGTGGAGACAAAACAAACTCCGTATGAGTCAGATATCCATGTTTCTGTTAACACTGCGCAAAATTGATTCGGGACGACAGTTACAGACTAGTTCTTGTGTAGTTGCATTCTATTTTTTCCATTCTACTTAGATAAACATCTCCATATGAGATCCAATTACTTGTAGGGAAATGCACGAGACCTCAGTTATGATGATGCGCTAGGTCCATAGCTGGGACTTTGTGTATGTTCTCGAAATGCGTTTGTCGAGTGCTCATTAAGAAAGTTTCTATACAAGTTTCTGACCGAACTCCTTAAGAAAATTTCTCCAAAAGTTCCTTATGAAAGAATTCATTGAAGCATCTGGTTTTCACAAACATTTTGACTACTTATGGATCCAAAACGGACTCCGTATGAGTTAGGTATCCATGTTTCTGTTAACACTGCGCAAAACTGATTCCGGACGACAGTTACACACTAGTGCTTGTGTAGTTGCATTCTATTTTTTCCATTCTAGTTCGATAAACATCTCCATATGAGATCCAGTTATTTGTAGGGAAATGCAAGAGACCTCGGTTATGATGATGTACTAGGTCCATAGCTGGGACTTTGTGTATGTTCTCGAAATGCGTTTGTCGAGTGCTCATTAAGAAAGTTTCTATACAAGTTTCTGAACGAACTCCTTAAAAAAAGTTCTCCAAAAGTTCCCCATGAAAGAATTCTTAGAAGCATCGGGTCGTCACCAACGTTTTGACTACTTGTGGTGCCAAAACGGACTTCGTATGAGTCAGATGTCCATGTTTCATTAACATCAAAAAAACCGATTCGAACAGCGATTCGGACTAGTTCTTGTGTAGTTGCACTCGATTTTTTCCATTCTACTTCACTAAACATCTCCATAAGAGATCCAATTACTTGTAGGGAAATGCAAGAGACCTCGTTTATGAGGACGCTCTAGTTCCATAGCTGGGACTTTGTGTATGTTCTCGAAATGCGTTTGTCGAGTGCTCATTAAGAAACTTTCTATACAAGTTTCTGAACGAACTCCTTAAGAAAATTTTCCAAAAGTTCCCTATGAAAGAATCCTTTGAAGCATCTGGTCGTCACAAACGTTTTTACTACTTTTGGAGCCAAAACGGACTCCGTATGAGTTAGATGTCCATGTTTCAGTTAACACTACGCAAAACTGATTCCGAACGACAGTTACAGACTAGTTCTTGTGTAGTTGCATTCTATTTTTTCCATTCTACTTCACTAAACATCTCCATATGAGATCCAGTTACTTGTAGGGAAATGCAAGAGACCTCGGTTATGATGATGCACTAGGTCCATAGCTGGGACTTTGTGTATGTTCTCGAAATGCGTTTGTCGAGTGCTCATTAAGAAAGTTTCTATACAAGTTTCTGAACGAACTCCTTAAGAAAAGTTCTCATAAATTTCCCTATGAAAGAATACTTTGAAGCATATGGTCGTCCCAAACGTTTTGACTACTTGTGGAGCCAAAACAAACTCCGTATGAGTCAGATGTCCATGTTTCAGTTAACACTGCAAGAAAACCGATTCGAGCACGACGCTACAGACTAGTTCTTGTGTAGTTGCATTCTATTTTTCTATTCTACTTCACTAAACATCTCCATATGAGATCCAATTACTTGTAGGAAATGCAAGAGACCTCGGTTATGATGATGCACTAGGTCCATAGCTGGGACTTTGTGTATGGTCTCAAAATGCGTTTGTCGAGTGCTCATTAAGAATGTTTCTATACAAGTTTCTGAACGAACTCCTTAAGAAAAGTTCTACAAAAGTTCCCTATGAAAGAATACTTTGAAGCATTTGGTCGTCACAAATGTTTTGACTACTTGTGGAGCCAAAATGGAATCCGTATGAGTCAGATATCCATGTTTCATTAACACTTTGCATAAAAACTGATTCCACGACGATTCTGATACTAGTTCTTGTGTAGTTGCATTCTATTTTTCCATTCTACTTCACTAAACATCTCCATATGAGATCCAATTACTTGTACGGTAATGCAAGAGACCTCGGTTATGATGATGCACTAGGTCCATAGCTGGGACTTTGTGTATGTTCTCAAAATGCGTTTGTCGAGTGCTCATTAAGAAAGTTTCTATACAAGTTTCTGAACGAACTCCTTAAGAAAAGTTCTCCAAAAGTTCCCTATGAAAGAATACTTTGAAGCATCTGGTCGTCACAAATGTTTTGACTACTTGTGGAGCCAAATGGACTCCGTATGAGTCAGATATCCATGTTTCAGTTAACACTGCACAAAACTGATTCCGATTTACGCTTCTGCACTAGTTCTTGTGTAGTTGCATTCTATTTTTTCCATTCTACTTCACTAAACATCTCCATATGAGATCCAATTACTTGTAGGGAAATGCAAGAGACCTCGGTTATGATGATGCACTAGGTCCATAGCTGGGACTTTGTGTATGTTCTCGAAATGCGTTTGTCGAGTGCTCATTAAGAAAGTTTCTATACAAGTTTCTGAACGAACTCCTTAAGAAAAGTTCTCCAAAAGTTCCCTATGAAAGAATCCTTTGAAGCATCTGGTTTTCACAAACGTTTTGACTACTTGTGGAGCCAGAACGGACTCCGTATGAGTCAGATATCCATGTTTCAGTTAACACCACGCAAAACTGATTCCGAACGACATTTACAGACTAGTTCTTGTGTAGTTGCATTCTATTTTTCCATTCTACTTCACTAAACATCTGCATATGAGATACAATTACTTGTAGGGAAATGCAAGAGACCTCGGTTATGATGATGCACTAGGTCCATAGCTGGGACTTTGTGTATGTTCTCGAAATGCGTTTGTCGAGTGCTCATTAAGAAAGTTTCTATACAAGTTTCTGAACGAACTCCTTAAGAAAAGTTCTCCAAAAGTTCCCTATGAAAGAATCCTTTGAAGCATCTGGTCGTCACAAACGTTTTGACTACTTGTGGAGCCAAAACGGACTTCGTATGAGTCAGATGTCCATGTTTTGTTAACATCCCAAGAAAACTGATTCGAACAGCGATTCTGGACTAGTTCTTGTGTAGTTGCACTCGATTTTTTCCATTCTACTTCACTAAACATCTCCATATGAGATCCAATTACTTGTAGGGAAATGCAAGAGACCTCATTTATGAGGACGCACTAGGTCCATAGCTGGGACTTTGTGTATGTTCTCGAAATGCGTTTGTCGAGTGCTCATTAAGAAAGTTTCTATACAAGTTTCTGAACGAACTCCTTAAGAAAAGTTATCCAAAAGTTCCCTATGAAAGAATCCTTTGAAGCATTTGGTCGTCACAAACGTTTTGAGTACTTGTGGTGCCAAAACAGACTCCGTATGAGTCAGATATCCATGTTTCAGTTAACACTCCCCAAAACTGATTCCGAACAACAGTTACAGACTAGTTCTTGTGTAGTTGCACTTGATTTTTTCCATTCTACTTCACTAAAAATCTCCATATGAGATCCAATTAATTGTAGGGAAATGCAAGAGACCTCGGTTATGATGATGCACTAGGTTCATAGCTGGGACTTTGTGTATGTTCTCGAAATGCGTTTGTCGAGTGCTCATTAAGAAAGTTTCTATACAAGTTTCTGAACGAACTCCTTAAGAAAAGTTCTCCAAAAGTTCCCTATGAGAGAATCCTTTGAAGCATCTGGTCGGCACAGATGTTTTGACTACTTGTGGAGCCAAAACAAACTTTGTATGAGTCAGATATCCATGTTTCAGTTAACACTGCGCAAAACTGATTCCGGACGACAGTTACAGACTAGTTCTTGTGTAGTTGCACTTGATTTTTTCCATTCTACTTCACAAAACATCTCCATATGAGATCAAATTAATTCTAGGGAAATGCAAGAGACCCCGGTTATGATGATGCACTAGGTCCATTGCTGGGACTTTGTGTATGTTCTTGAAATGCGTTTGTCGCGTGCTCATTATGAAAGTTTCTACACAAGTTTCTGAACGAACTCCTTCAGAAAACTTCTCCAGAAGTTCCCTATGAAAGAATCCTTTGAAGCATCTGGTCGTCACAAACGTTTTGACTAGTTGTGGAGCCAAAACAGACTCCGTATGAGTCAGATATCCATGTTTTAGTTAACACTATGCAAAACTGATTCCGGACAACAGTTACAGACTAGTTCTTGTGTAGTTGCATTCTATTTTTTCCATTCTACTTCAGTAAACATCTCCTTATGAGATCCAATTAATTGTAGGGAAATGAAACAGACCTCGGTTATGATGATGCACTAGGTCCATAGCTGGGACTTTGTGTATGTTCTTGAAATGCGTTTGTCGGGTGCTCATTAAGAAAGTTTCTATACAAGTTTCTACACTTACTCCTTTAGAAAAGTTCTCCAAAAGTTCCCTATGAAAGAATCATTTGAAGCATCTGGTCGTCACATATGTTTTGACTACTTGTGGAGCCAAAACGGACTTCATATGAGTCAGATGTCCATGTTTCAGTTAACCCTGTGCAAAACTGATTCCGAACGACTGTTACGGACTAGTTCTTGTGTAGTTGCATTCTATTTTTTCCATTCTACTTCGCTATACTTCTCCATATGAGATCCAATTACTTGTAGGGAAATGCAAGAGACCTCGGTTATGATGATGCACTAGGTCCATAGCTGGGGCTTTGTGTATGTTCTCGAAATGCGTTTGTCGAGTGCTCATTAAGAAAGTTTCTATACAAGTTTCTGAATGAACTCCTTAAGAAAAGTTCGCCAAAAGTTCCCTATGAAAGAATTCTTTGAAGCATCTGGTCGTCACAAACATTTTGACTACTTGTGGAGCCAAAACGGACTCCGTATGAGTCAGATATCCATGTTTTAGTTAACACCGCAAAAACCGATTCGAACAGCGATTCTGAGACTAGTTCTTGTGTAGTTGCACTTGATTTTTTCCATTCTACGTCACTAAACATCTCCATATGAGATCCAATTGCTTGTAGGGAAATGCAAGAGACCTCGGTTATGATGATGCACAAGGACTATAGCTGGGACTTTGTGTATGTTCTCGAATGTCGTTTGTCGAGTGCTCATTAAGAAAGTTTCTATACAAGTTTCTGAATGAACTCCTTAAGAAAAGTAATCCAAAAGTTCACTATGAAAGAATCCTTTGAAGCATCTGGTCATCATAGACGTTTTGACTACTTGTGGAGCCAAAACGGACTTCGTATGAGTATGATATCCATGTTTCAGTTAACACTACGCAAAACTGATTCCGGACGACAGTTACAGACTAGTTCTTGTGTAGTTGCACTTGATTTTTTCCATTCTACTTCACAAAACATCTCCATATGAGATCAAATTAATTCTAGGGAAATGCAAGAGACCCCGGTTATGATGATGCACTAGGTCCATTGCTGGGACTTTGTGTATGTTCTTGAAATGCGTTTGTCGCGTGCTCATTATGAAAGTTTCTACACAAGTTTCTGAACGAACTCCTTCAGAAAACTTCTCCAGAAGTTCCCTATGAAAGAATCCTTTGAAGCATCTGGTCGTCACAAACGTTTTGACTAGTTGTGGAGCCAAAACAGACTCCGTATGAGTCAGATATCCATGTTATAGTTAACACTATGCAAAACTGATTCCGGACGACAGTTACAGACTAGTTCTTGTGTAGTTGCATTCTATTTTTTCCATTCTACTTCAGTAAACATCTCCTTATGAGATCCAATTAATTGTAGGGAAATGAAACAGACCTCGGTTATGATGATGCACTAGGTCCATAGCTGGGACTTTGTGTATGTTCTTGAAATGCGTTTGTCGGGTGCTCATTAAGAAAGTTTCTATACAAGTTTCTACACTTACTCCTTTAGAAAAGTTCTCCAAAAGTTCCCTATGAAAGAATCATTTGAAGCATCTGGTCGTCACATATGTTTTGACTACTTGTGGAGCCAAAACGGACTTCATATGAGTCAGATGTCCATGTTTCAGTTAACCCTGTGCAAAACTGATTCGAACGACTCGTTACGGACTAGTTCTTGTGTAGTTGCATTCTATTTTTCCATTCTACTTCACTAAACATCTCCATATGAGATCCAATTACTTGTAGGGAAATGCAAGAGACCTCGGTTATGATGATGCACTAGGTCCATAGCTGGGGCTTTGTGTATGTTCTCGAAATGCGTTTGTCGAGTGCTCATTAAGAAAGTTTCTATACAAGTTTCTGAATGAACTCCTTAAGAAAAGTTCGCCAAAAGTTCCCTATGAAAGAATTCTTTGAAGCATCTGGTCGTCACAAACATTTTGACTACTTGTGGAGCCAAAACGGACTCCGTATGAGTCAGATATCCATGTTTTAGTTAACACTGCAGAAAACTGATTCCGAACGACAGTTACAGACTAGTTCTTGTGTAGTTGCACTTGATTTTTTCCATTCTACGTCACTAAACATCTCCATATGAGATCCAATTGCTTGTAGGGAAATGCAAGAGACCTCGGTTATGATGATGCATAAGGACTATAGCTGGGACTTTGTGTATGTTCTCGAAATGCGTTTGTCGAGTGCTCATTAAGAAAGTTTCTATACAAGTTTCTGAATGAACTCCTTAAGAAAAGTAATCCAAAAGTTCACTATGAAAGAATCCTTTGAAGCATCTGGTCGTCATAGACGTTTTGACTACTTGTGGAGCCAAAACGGACTTCGTATGAGTATGATATCCATGTTTCAGTTAACACTACGCAAAACTGATTCCGGACGACAGTTACAGACTAGTTCTTGTGTAGTTGCACTTGATTTTTTCCATTCTACTTCACTAAACATCTCCATATGAGATCAAATTACTTGTACGGAAATGCAAGAGACCTCGGTTATGATGATGCACTAGGTCCATAGCTGGGACTTTGTGTATGTTATCGAAATGCGTTTGTCGAGTGCTCATTAAGAAAGTTTCTATACAAGTTTCTGAACGAACTCCTTAAGAAAAGTTTTCCAGAAGTTCCCTATCAAGGAATGCTTTGAAGCATCTGGTTGTCACAAACATTTTGACTACTTGTGGAGCCAAAACAGACTCCGTATGAATCAGATATCCATGTTTCAGTTAACACTGCGCAAAACTGATTCCGGACGAAAGTTACATACTAGTTCTTGTGTAGTTGCATTCTGTTTTTTCCATTCTACTTCAATAAACATATCCATATGAGATACAATTAATTGTAGGGAAATGAAACAGACCTCGGTTATGATGATGCACTAGGTCCATAGCTGGGACTTTGTGTATGTTCTCGAAATGCGTTTGTCGAGTGCTCATTAGGAAAGTTTCTATACAAGTTTCCGAACTTACTCCTTAAGAAAAGTTTTCCAAAAGTTCCCTATGAAATAATCCTTTGAAGCATCTGGTCGTCACATACGTTTTGACTACTTGTGGAGCCAAAACGGACTTCGTATGAGTCAGATGTCCATGTTTCAGTTAACACTGTGCAAAACTGATTCCGAACGACAGTTTCGGACTAGTTCTTGTGTAGTTGCATTCTATTTTTTCCATTCTACTTCACTGTACATCTCCATATGAGATCCAATTACTTGTAGGGAAATGCAAGAGACCTCGGTTATGTTGATGCACTAGGTCCATAGCTGGGGCTTTGTGTATGTTCTCGAAATGCGTTTGTCCAGTGCTCATTAAGAAAGTTTCTATACAAGTTTCTGAATGAACTCCTTAAGAAACATTCTCCAATAGTTCCGTATGAAAGAATCCTCTGAAGCATCTGGTTGTCACAAACATTTCTACTACTTGTGGAGCCAAAACGGACTCCATATGAGTCAGATATCCATGTTTTAGTTAACACTGCACAAAACTGATTCCGAACGACAGTTACAGACTAGTTCATGTGTAGTTGCACTTGATTTTTTCCATTCTACGTCACTAAACATCTCCATATGAGATCCAATTACTCATAGGTAAATGCAAGAGACCTCGGTTATGATGATGCATTAGGTCCATAGCTGGGACTTTGTGTATGTTCTCGAAATGCGTTTGTCGAGTGATCATTAAGAAAGTTTCTATACAAGTTTCTAAACGAACTCCTTAAGAAAAGTAATCCAAAAGTTCCCTATGAAAGAATCCTTTGAAGCATCTGGTCGTCACAGACATTTTGACTACTTGTGGAGCCAAAACGGACTTCGTATGAGTCTGATATCCATGTTTCAGCTTAACATCGCAAGAAACTGATTCCCATTTACGCTTACATACTAGTTCTTGTGTAGTTGCACTTGATTTTTTCCATTCTACTTCAATAAACATCTCCATATGAGATCAAATTACTTGTATGGAAATGCAAGAGACCTCGATTATGATGATGCACTAGGCCCATAGCTGGGACTTTGTGTATGTTCTCGAAATGCGTTTGTCGAGTGCTCATTAAGAAAGTTTCTATACAAGTTTCTGAATGAACTCCTTCAGAAAAGTAATCCAAAAGTTCCCTATGAAAGAATCCTTTCAAGCACCTGGTCGTCACAGACGTTTTGACTACTTGTGGAACCAAAACGGACTTCATATGAGTCTGATATCCATGTTTCAGTTAACACTACGCAAAACTGATTCCGGACGACAGTTACAGACTAGTTCTTGTGTAGTTGCACTTGATTTTTTCCATTCTACTTCACTAAACATCTCCATATGAGATCAAATTACTTGTACGGAAATGCAAGAGACCTCGGTTATGATGATGCACTAGGTCCATAGCTGGGACTTTGTGTATGTTCTCGAAATGCGTTTGTCGAGTGCTCATTAAGAAAGTTTCTATACAAGTTTCTGACTCCTTAAGAAAAGTTCTCCAGAAATTCCCTATCAAAGAATCCTTTGAAGCATCTGGTTGTCACAAACATTTTGACTACTTGTGGAGCCAAAACAGACTCCGTATGAGTCAGATATCCATGTTTCAGTTAACACTGCGCAAAACTGATTCCGGACGAAAGTTACATACTAGTTCTTGTGTAGTTGCATTCTATTTTTTCCATTCTACTTCAATAAACATATCCATATGAGATCCAATTAATTGTAGGGAAATGAAACAGACCTCGGTTATGATGATGCACTAGGTCCATAGCTGGGACTTTGTGTATGTTCTCGAAATGCGTTTGTCGAGTGCTCATTAGGAAAGTTTCTATACAAGTTTCCGAACTTACTCCTTAAGAAAAGTTTTCCAAAAGTTCCCTATGAAAGAATCCTTTGAAGCATCTGGTCGTCACAAACGTTCATTTTGACTACTTGTGGAGCCAAAACAGACTTCATGATGATGAGTCGATGTCCATGTTTCAGCTAACACTGTTTCTAAGCGAAACCTGATTCGAAAGTTCATGAAAGATTCTGGACTAGTTCTTGTGTAGTTGCATTCTATTTTTTCCATTCTACTTCACTAAACATCTCCATATGAGATCCAATTACTTGTATGGAAATGCAAGAGACCTCGGGTATGATGATGCACTAGGTCCATAGCTGGGACTTTGTGTATGTTCTCAAAATGTGTTTGTCGAGTGCTCATTAAGAAAGTTTCTATACAAGTTTCTAAATGAACTCCTTAAGAAATGTTCTCCAGAAGTTCCCTATGAAAGAATCCTTTGAAGCATCTGGTTGTCACAAACATTTCTACTACTTGTGGAGCCAAAAACCGATTCGGTTCCATATGAGTCGATATCCATGTTTTAGTTAACACCGCACAAAACTGATTCCGAACGATTCTATGCACTAGTTCTTGTGTAGTTGCACTCTGATTTTTCCATTCTACTTCACTAAACATCTCCATATGAGATCCAATTACTTGTAGGAAATGCAAGAGACCTCGGTTATGATGATGCACTAGGTCCATAGCTGGGACTTTGTGTATGTTCTCGAAATCGCTTGTCGAGTGCTCATTAAGAAAGTTTCTATACAAGTTTCTAAACTTACTCCTTAAGAAAAGTTCTCCAAAAGTTCCCTATGAAAGAATCCTTTGAAGCATCTGGTCGTCACACATACATTTTGACTACTTGTGGAGCCAAAACGGACTTTGTACGAGTCAGATGTCCATGTTTTAGTTAACACTCAAAAACCTGATTCCGATTTACGATTATGGACTAGTTCTTGTGTAGTTGCATTCTATTTTTTCCATTCTACTTCACTAAACATCTCCATATGAGATCCAATTACTTGTAGTTGCAAGAGACCTTGGTTATGATGATGCACTAGGTCCATAGCTGGGACTTTGTGTATGTTCTCAAAATGCGTTTGTCGAGTGCTCATTAAGAAAGTTTCTATACAAGTTTCTAAATGAACTCCTTAAGAAAAGTTCTCAAAAGTTCCTATGAAAGAATTCTTTGAAGCATCTGGTCGTCACAAACATTTTGACTACTTGTGGAGCCAAAAGCGGACTCGTATGAGTCGATATCCATGTTTGATTAACACCGATGATTCACTAGGTTCTGAGATAGTTCTTGTGTAGTTGCATTCTATTTTTTCCATTCTACGTCACTAAACGTCTCCATATGAGATCCAATTGCTTGTAGGGTAATGCAAGAGACCTCGGTTATGATGATGCACTAGGTCCATAGCTGGGACTTTGTGTATGTTCTCGAAATGCATTTGTCGAGTGCTCATTAAGAAAGTTTCTATACAAGTTTCTGAACGAAGACCTTAAGAAAAGTAATCCAAAAGTTCCCTATGAAAGAATCCTTTGAAGCATCTGGTCGTCACAGACGTTTTGACTACTTGTGGAGCCAAAATGGACTTCGTATGAGTCTGATATCCATGTTTCAGTTAACACTACGCAAAACTGATTCCGGACGACAGTTACGGACAAGTTCTTGTGTAGTTGCAATCGATTTTTTCCATTCTAGTTCACTAAACATCTCCATATGAGATCCAATTACTTGTAGGGAAATTCAAGAGACCTTGGTTATGATGATGCACTAGGTCCGTAGCTGGGACTTTGTTATTTTCTCGAAATGCGATTTTTGAGTGCTCGTTAAGAAAGTTTCTATACAAGTTTCTGAACGAACTCCTTAAGAAATGTTCTCCTGAAGTTCCCTATGAAAGAATCCTTTGAAGCATATGGTTGTCACAAACATCTTGATTACTTGTGGAGCCAAAATGTACTCCGTATGAGTCCGATATCCATGTTTCAGTTAACACTGCGCAAACCTGATTCTGAACTACAGTTACAGACTAGTTCTTGGTGTAGTTGCACTCGATTTTTTCCATTCTACTTCACTAAACATCTCCATATGAGGTAAAATTACTTGTAGGGAAATGGAAGAGACCTCGGTTGTGATGATGCAATAGGTCCATAGCTGGGACTTTGTGTATGTTCTCAAAATGCGTTTGTCGAGTGCTCATTAAGAAAGTTTCTATACAAGTTTCTAAACGAACTCCTTAAGAAAAGTTCTCCAAAAGTCCACCCACCACCCACTTTGTAGCCACTATCGACGATCTAACCGACATGCTAGACTACGACTCCGAAGACATTGACGGTATGCTCGACGATGCCGGAGACGATCAAGAACCAGCGCCTACAGGGCACTGGAAGACCACCTCGTCATACGACATATACATGGTGGACACCCCAAAGGATGGGGACGGCGAAGAAGCAGCGGAGGCAGATTCCTCTAAGAAACAGCCCAAGCACCGACCTCAGCGGCGCCGCTCTAAATCCCGCCACAGTAAGAATGGAGATTCCGGCACCGGAGATAATAACACCCCAGAGAGTGAAGAGAACCCTCCAAAGAAGATTCAAAGACAGAGGATTCGGGAAGCCAGCCCTCGAGAGAGAGCGACAGACGAGGGGGATGAAAATTACATGCCTCCCTCCGGAGACATGGCAAGCCTCAACGACGACAAATTCGTCATACCAGAGGATCCCGTCGAACAAGAGTATTTTAAATGCAGGCTTATAGCCACGGCAAATAGACTAAAGAAAAAGCAGCAACAGCTTCAAGCTGATCAAGACCTACTGGCCGACAGATGGACCGAGGTCCTCGCGGCCGAAGAGTATGAACTCGAACGCCCCTCCAAGAGCTACCCAAAACGCAAGTTGCTCCCCCGACTAGAGGAGGAAGCATACAAACCTTCATCACCAACGCTGTCGGCAGACCGACCACCCCGTGGTCGCGACAGAGAGGCATCTAGGCCCTCCATCAGGACCGTACCACGGCACCGCTCGAAAAGTATGAAGCCACGAGGGAATGCGCCGGACTTGCGGGATATATTGGAGGATAAGGCAAGACAATCCAGATCTATCTACGGATCACGAGGCGCCCACGACCCACGGCGCCTACCGTCGCACCGGATACAAGAACTCGGCGGGCGAACATAGCGCATAACGCTCTCTTGAGCTACGTCGTGATATTGCTCAATATAGAGGCGCCGCACACCCACTATGCTTCACTGACGAAGTAATGGATCATCAAATCCTTGAAGGGTTTAAACCCGTGAACATTGAATCCTACAATGGCACAACAGACCCGCGGTTTGGATCAAGATTATCTCCTTCATATCCATATGGCCCGCGCGACGCATCTCCACGCCATCAAGTATCTCCCACTCAAGCTTAAAGGACCAGCTCGGCATTGGCTTAACAGCTTGCTCATGGAGTCAATTGGGTGTTGGGAGGACCTCGAAGCCACATTCTCGATAACTTCCAGGGCACATATGTGCGACCACCGAGCGCCATTTACGACCTAAGCCACATAATTCAAGAGCAGACGAATCGGCGCATTCGGACACGATTCTTAACAAAGAAAAATCAAATCGTCGACTGTCCGGATGCAGATGCCCTCGCAGCCTTCAAACATAACATCCGCGACGAGTGGCTGGCCCGGCACCTAGGATAGGAAAAGCCAAAATCCATGGCAGCCCTCACATCACTCATGACCCGCTTCTGTGTGGGAGAGGACAACTGGCTAGCTCAAGAAGAACAACCTCAAAGAAAATGCTGGCAGTCCGGATACTAAGGACCACAATGGCAGGCCGCATCGAAACAAAAACAAACGCCTCGTTAACAACGATAACAATGAGGATATGGCAGTCAACGCCGGATTCAGAGGCTCTAAACCCGGTCAGCGGAAGAAGACATTCAAAAGAACTACTCCGGGTCCGTCCAATTTGGACCGAATACTCGACCGCTCTTGCCAGATACATGGCACCCCCGAAAAGCCAGCTAATCACACCAACAGAGATTGTTGGGTATTCAAGCAGGCAGGCAAGTTAATTGCCGAAAACAATGACAAGGGGCTGCACAGTGACGACGAGGAAGAGACTCGGCCGCCGAACAGTAGAGGACAGAAAGGTTTTCCCCCACAAGTGCAGACGGTAAACATGATATACGCAACCCATATACCCAAGAGGGAGCGGAAGCGTGCACTTAGGGACGTATACGCGATGGAGCCAGTCGCCCCGAAGTTCAATCCATGGTCCTCTTGCCCGATCACTTTCGATCGAAGGGACCACCCTACCAGTATCCGTCATGGTGGGTTTGCCGCATTGGTCTTAGACCCAATCGTCGATGGATTTCACCTCACTAGAGTCCTGATGGACAGCGGCAGCAGCCTGAACCTACTTTATCAGGATACAGTGCGCAAGATGGGCATAGACCCCTCAAGGATTAAACCTACAAAGACGACCTTCAAAGGCGTCATACCAGGTGTTGACGCCAATTGTACAGGCTCAGTCACACTAGAAGTGGTCTTCGGATCCCCGGATAACTTCCGAAGCGAGGAATTAATCTTCAACATAGTCCCGTTCCGCAGTGGCTATCACGCTCTGCTCGGACGAACTCCGTTTGCAAAATTCAACGCAGTGCCGCATTATGCATACCTCAAGCTCAAGATGCCAGGTCCTCGTGGAGTCATCACAGTCAACGGAAACACTGAACGCTCCCTCCGAACGGAGGAACACACAGCGGCTCTCGCAGCAGAAGTATAGAGCAGCCTTTTAAGGCAATTTTTGAGTCCGGCCGCTAAACGACTGGACATGGCCAAACGCGCCCGGAGTAACATCAATCAAGACCACCTGGCATGTTCCAAGCACGCGTAGCAATGCGGCCCCAACCCCAGCCCTTGCATGATTGCAAGACCAGCTCTTCGCGTACATCATTACACTCTGGAGATACCATGGGCATAGGGGGAGGGGCACGACCACGACAGGCCCAGAGTGCAGCTTAACCACACCAGGGGCTCCCAAGTGTGTCACTCTGTTTTCTTCTTTTTTTTATTTTTCCACAGGACTCCATTCACCAGAGGCCCTGTCCGGCAGTAGATCTGCCGAACTCACGATGCAACAGCCAGGGAGCGACAAAGGCTATCATGAACACTCAGGTGGTCTCCATTATGAGCATTAAATTTGTTAAAAACACAAGTTCGTAGCCTACCCCTGGAGGGGGATATGTTTAATTAGTCCAATCCCTTGCTTACCGCACTATTTGTATCGTTCTGCACTCATAGCAGAATTCCTTGAATAAACAATGCAGCACTTTTTGCCTATAATTGCATTACCTTTTTTTATATGTTCATTAATGACATCTTGCACCCGTACATTTTGGTACGGCAGAATACACCAGGGGCTTGTGTTCCCCGCATTATGGTGTGATAAGTCCAAACACTTTCACAAGTGCGGCATCCCGAACTTATAGCATTATATGCATCGGTTCCGAATCATGTCTTGGGTCAATAGTTGGGTTTGCCCGGCTCCCATGTTTTGGTACCTTACGTTCCATTCTGTCGGCTAAGGTAGCACCGGGAGAACCACTACGATTGCACCCAGGTTGAGCTGGGCGAGCGCCTCAGTGGAGAAAGCTAAAACTGACTGTCATGATATGGCGAGAGACTGGTCGCTGTTCGAGAGGTCTTTTCGAGTCCCTAAAGACTTATGCCGCTTAGAGCGAGGAACCGGCTGTGTCCGGCCCAGGTGTGGATAGCGCCCGAACTCGGTCTTCCGAATACTAGGGGCTTCGCCGAAATTTAAAATTATAGAATTCTATAGCTAAGTGAGAGTGTTCAAGCATTATAAATCCGGTTGCCTTGTTCGTTGTGTTGAGCGCCTCCCTAGATGGACCCAAAAATGGGAACAAGAGTGCTCAAGTTTATCTCAAACACCCCAGCACTCATGGCATGGGGGCTGAAGCCGACGACTTGCCATCTCTCAGATTTTATAAATGGCCGCACAAAAGGTAATATTTTAAATTAACAAGCGTTGCTTAGCGCATATGAACAAAGTTTTCAGTGCACAGGATAACACACTGCGAGTTTACTCAATAATTACATCTTTGGGGCACTCATCCGCAATCTTGCGGGCACCCTTCAGGACACTCTTATAGTACATTTCGGGCGTACGATACTCCTTGCCCGCCGGCGACGCGTCCTCGATAAGCCTCTCAGCATCCAGCCTGCCCTAGTGCACCTTTGCGCGGACAAGGGCCCGATGGGAACCTTCAATGCAGGCAGAGCGCTTGATGACTTCCACCCAGGGGCACGCATCCACCAGCCGCCGCACGAGGCCGAAGTAGCTCCCAGGCATGGCCTCTCCAGGCCACAGCCAGACTATGAGGCCCTTCATGGCCTGCTCGGCTACCTTGTGGAGCTCGACCACCGCTTCACCGGGTCGCTAGGGGCACTGGTGTCCGCCTCAGCAGATTGAGACCAGAAGACCTTCTCCGTTGAGCTCCCCTCCTCGGCCCGGTAGAATGCGGCGGCATCGGACATGCTGCGAGGCAGATCTGCAAACGCCCCTGGAGAGCTCCGAATTCGGGTAAGTAACAGGTAATTTACATTCACATGCTTGCTTAGCATGAAAAATGCCTTACCCGCCGCTATCTTCTTCACCGCCTCAATCTCCTGGAGGGCCTTATGGGCCTCGGCCTTAGCGGCTTTGGCACTTTCAAGAGCCGAGGCAAGCTCGGACTCTCGAGTCTTCAAGTCGCGCTCCAAACTCTCGTGCTTTTCCATGAGAGCCTAGAGCTCTTGCCGCACCTCCGCCACCCGCGCCTCCTGCTTCTCTTGCTCCGCCCGTTCCGCGGCAGCATTGCGTTCGGCCGCGGACACGGCCTCCTTCAGGGTTGCCACCTCGTTCGTGGCCCCTGCAGTACCCACGTTATCCTTGTTATTTCTATCGCCACCAAAATCCTTTTATGTAAGGTACAGACTTCAAAGTGGTGTTACTCACCTTCTTTGTCCTCGAGCTGCTTCTTGGCAAGGCCGAGCTCTTGCTCGGACCGCTCGAGGTCCTGCTTCAAAGCACCGACCTCCGCAGTCAGTGTGGCAGAGGTCAGCAGCGCAGCCTGCAAACCCATATTGACATAATTTTTAGCACTCCTGCGTATATCTTTTAGATCCTCATCCGTTTTTCTTTCCAACACCGAACCGAGCATCGGGGCTACTGTCTATGCGGTATTACATTATATATCTTAAACTTCTTACCTCAAAGCCTGTTAGAAGGCTACTGCAGGCTACGGTCAGCCCGCTCTTGGCGAGCTAAACCTTCTGAATCACCGCACTCATGATAGTGCAGTGTTCTTCCTTGATGGAAGCGCCGTTAAGCGCCTCCAACAAGTTGTCCGGCGCCTCCGGTTGGACAGAGGCTGCCGGCGTCACGGTCTTGCCCTTCTTACGAAGGAGCCGCCTGTTGAACTCCGGAACCACTGCGGGTTCCGGCCTGGAGTCCGGCGCAAAGTCCGGGAGGCTGCCTTGCGGCACCTCCAGAGCCTCCTCCTGATGGGTCCCCTCCTGGGATCCCACCTCGGCGTCGTCAGCATCACGAGGGGTGGAGGCGGTTGGAATGGAATCCACGTCCGACGAAGCCAAGGACCCGCTCGACGAAGCGGGAAGATCATCATCGTCCGGACTACAGGTAGTGTGCGGCATTAGAAGGACACTATGTGACACAAAAGAGATATTATAAACCATTCAGGAATCCGGATACTTACGATCTTGCCGGAGGCCTGGCCCTTGAGGGCCACTCTTCGTCGCCAACATTGGCGTTGGCGGAGCTGTCCGGGAAGAGTCCTTCCCTCTTGGACCCTTCGCCTCCCCGTTGGGAAGCCTTCCTCTTCCTCTCTCCCTCTCCGGAGAGTCCTCTTCTCCTCCTTGTCTTGGGAGGAGTCGCCTCGAGCCATCGGACGATGAGTCCGATATCACTGGCGCCGGAACTTCTTCGAGTTCCCGTGGCCTTCTTCTTAGCCTTCTTCTCGGCACCACATAAAGTGCCGGACTAGCAGCCTGTTAAGCAGGCGTCCGCTGGAGTCTTCGGGAAGGGAGCCGACAGTCTACTGTCCGGACGTCCTCTGCCGATCTGTCAAAGGCATTGGGAGTTTTAGATCCCACATAGAATTAAACTATGAAAGAAAATAACTGTCCCATAGAGGATAACAAAGCTTACCTCGCCGGCCGGCCGGGCGGACGCGGGGGCTTCTCTGCCCTTGAACAGCACCCTCCAGGCAGCTTCGTACATCGTGTCGAAGAGCCCGCTCAGGGTCCGGTGCTGTGCCGGATCGAACTCCTACAAATTGAAGGCCCGCTGTTGGCAGGGGAGAATCCGGCGGACGAGCATGACCTGGATCACATTGACAAGCCTAAGCTTCTTGTTCAAGAGGTGCAGAGACAGATCAGTAGTCTGTCAGCTCCTCCGAACTGCCCCATAGCAAGCCCTTCTCTTTCCAGGAGGTGAGCTGCATGGGGATACCAGATCTGAACTCGGGGGCCGCTGCCCATTTAGGGTCACGCGGCTCAGTGATGTAGAACCACCCCAATTGCCATCCCTTGATGGACTCCACGAAGGCCCCCTCGAGCCAGGTGACGTTGGGCATTTTGCCCACCATGGCGCCTCCGCACTCCCCTTGAGCACCCTTCACCACCTTCTGCTTGACATTGAAGGTCTTGAGCCACAAGCCGAAGTGAGGCCGGATGTAGAGGAAGGCCTCGCACACGAGGATAAACGCGGAGATGTTGAGGATGAAGTTCGGCACCAGATCGTGGAAATCCAGGCCGTAGTAGTACATGAGCCCCCGGACGAAGGGATGAAGTGGGAAGCCCAGTCCGCGGAGGAAGTGGGGAAGGAATACGACCCTCTGATGGGGCCTGGGGGTGGGGATGAGCTGCCCCTCATCGGGCAGCCGGTCTGCGATGTCGCTGAAAGGTATCCGCGCCACAAGCAGCTTTGATGTGCTCCTCCGTAACGGAGGAGGCCAACTACTTGCCTCCCGCTCCAGACATGGCTGGAGAAGGTCGAGACGAGATGTGCGGACTTGGGCGCTGGAGCTCGAGTGCGCGGAGATGGATAAGCAAAGGAGGAAGAAGGTGTAGGTAAAAAGGTCAATCCTTATCCCCTTATATATAGGCGGACGAAGACTATGCGTCCCCACCAGCCTGGTAAAACTCTCTCATCTCCCAAGTGCCACCATCAATGGCACGGTTGGGTTACCCACGTCCGTATTGATGGGAATCTCGGAATAAGGGGAACACGATCTCTGCTTCGATAAGATGTGCCAAGGAAACTGCTTCGCTAAACGGGCTGAGGTGGTATAATAAAAAAGATTCAAGTAAAGGCTTGGTGGTAGTATGACGTCATGCCACAAAATACGTCAGCAGATTGAACTTGTGTACATATTATTCTCTCTACGGTCGAATGTGGAATTTATTTTGCTGAGCCGGACACTATCCTGGTGTTCACAATCTTCTATGAATTATTCGGAGGAGGAACCCGCCTTGCAATGCCGAACAATATGCGCTTGCGGACTCATCGTCATTGAAGCCTGGTTCAGGGCTCTTGAGGAGTCTGGACTAGGGGTGTCCGGACAGCGGACTATCATCGTCGGCCGGACTCCAAGACTATGAAGATACAAGATTGAAGACTTCGTCCCGTGTCCGGATGGGACTTTCCTTGGTGTGGAAGGCAAGCTTGGCGATACAGATATGTAGATCTCCTACCATTGTAACCGACTCTGTGTAACCCTAGCCCTCTCCGGTGTCTATATAAACCGGAGGGTTTTAGTCCGTACGACACACAACCATTACAACAATCATACCATAGGCTAGCTTCTAGGGTTTAGCCTCCTTGATCTCATGGTAGATCCACTCTTGTACTACCCATATCATCAATATCAATCAAGCAGGAGTAGGGTTTTACCTCCATCGAGAGGGCCCGAACGTGGGTAAAAACATCGTGTCCCTTGTCTCCTGTTACCATCCGCCTAGACGCACAGTTCGGGACCCCCTACCCGAGATCCTCTGATTTTGACACCGACACTGGGACTTTGTGTATGTTCTTGAAATGCCTTTGTCGAGTGCTCATTAAGAAAGTTTCTATGCAAGTTTCCGAACGAACTCCTTAAGAAAAGTTCTCCAAAAGTTCCCTATGAAAGAATCCTTTGAACCATCTGGTCGTCACAAACATTTTGACTACTTGTGGAGCCAAAACGGACTCCGTATGAGTCAGATATCCATGTTTCAGTTAACACTGTGCAAAACTGATTCGAGCAGCGATTCTGAGACTAGTTCTAGTGTAGTTGCACTTGATTTTTTCCATTCTACGTCACTAAACATCTCCATATGAGATCCAATTACTTGTAGGGAAATGTAAGAGACCTCGGTTATGATGATGCACTAGGTCCATAGCTGGGACTTTGTGTATGTTCTTGAAATGCATTTGTCGAGTTCTCATTAAGAAAGTTTCTATACAAGTTTCTGAACGAAGTCCTTAAGAAAAGTAATCCAAAAGTTCCCTATGAAAGAATCCTCTGAAGCATCTTGTCGTCACAGACGTTTTGACTACTTGTGGAGCCAAAACGGACTTTGTACGAGTCAGATATCCATGTTTCAGTTAACACTTCTCCATGAGATGACCTTTGGTGGTGAGCTTGGAAGCAATCTTCGCGGCACGACACTCTAATTCCTCCTCGGATGTGGAAGGAGGAGGGTTAACTTGATTATCTTGAGCGTCATCTTGAGCTTGTTCTTGATCTTGAACTTGCTCGAGGAGGAGAACTTGACCTTGGGCATCATTTGGTGGTTCACCACCATCTTGAGGTTGATCTTGCCCTTGGTCTTGTTCACGAGGTTGAGGCCCTTCACTTTGTTCTTCGGAAGTGTGTGGGTCTTGGGGAGGTGATGGCTCCACTTGAGTGGAGCATTGTCCTTCTCCTTTGGCCACAAGGGGTTCCCCAATGGGTAGAATATGACCAATACCCATTCTTCTTATGGCTTGGGGAGGAATTTCATCACCTACATCGCAAGTACCACTTTGCTCCACTTGGGAGCCGTTATTTTCATCAAACTCCACGTTACACGTCTCCTCAGTTAGTCCGGTGGACTTGTTGAGGACACGGTAAGCATGAGAGTTTGTAGCATAACCAACAAATATGCCCTCATAAGCTCTAGCCTCAAATTTAGACAAACGAACACCTTTCTTGAGAATGAAACACTTACACCCGAACACCCGGAAATACTTGAGATTGGGCTTGTTACCGGTGAGTATTTCATAAGGAGTCTTGTTCAAGCCTTTGCGGAGATAGAGCTGATTGGATGCAAGACATGCTGTGTTGATGGCTTCAGCCCAAAAGTTGTATGGAGACTTGAACTCCGCCATCATGGTCCTTGCTGCATCCATCAATGTCCGGTTCTTTCTCTCTGAGACACCATTTTGTTGAGGGGTATATGGTGAAGCATATTGATGCTTGATCCCCTCATCACTAAGAAACTCATCCAAGGTGTAGTTCTTGAACTCGGTGCCGTTGTCGCTTCTTATTGTCAAGATCTTTGCATCATGTTGACGTTGAGCTTCATTTGCAAAGTTGGTGACGGTTTGTTGAGTCTCACCCTTCCTCTTGAAGAAGTATACCCAAGTGTATCTTGAATAATCATCCACAATCACCAAGCAATACTTTCTACCTCCAAGACTATCAAAGGATGGAGGCCCAAAGAGATCCATGTGAAGGAGCGCCAAGGGTCTCTTCGAGTAGATGATGGTCGTGGGAGGGTGAGCCTTCTCATGAGGCTTTCCTTCAATACAAGCACTGCAAGCACGATCTTTGGCAAAACTAACATTTGTTAGTCCACGGACATGGTCCCCCTTAAGGAGACTTTGAAAGGATCTCATATTAACGTGGGCTAAACGGCGATGCCAAAGCCATCCCACATCAACTTTAGCCATTAGGCATGTCGCGGTCTTAGTGGGTTGCTCTGAAAAGTTAATCACATAAAGAACATTCTCGACATGCCCAACAAAGGCTACTTTAAGAGTCTTGCTCCACAAGAGGGCCACGGTATCAATATCAAAGAAAGTGGCAAAGCCCATGAGTGCAAGTTGACGAACGAAAGAAGATTGAATGCAATGCACTCAACAAGCATGACTTTCTCGATCGTTAGATCCTGAGAAATGACAACCTTGCCAAGACCCAATACCTTAGAAGACGAGGCATCACCCCACTCGACATTGGTGGGCATAGAAGGAATCTTGTGCATGTCCACCACCAAGTCCTTGCTCCCGATCATATGATTTGTTGCTCCACTGTCGAGCAACCATGATCCCCCACCGCAAGCAAACACCTAAAAGAGATCAATGCTTGGTTTTAGGTACCCATTTATTAATGGGTCCTTTGATGTTAGTAACAAGGGTCTTAGGAACCCAAATAGACCATTCAATGTACTCATAAGGAGAACCAACAAATTTAGCATAAACATGCCCATCACTAGCACGGCACAACACATATGAAGGGTTAAAGTCGCCGGCTTTGTTGGAGGAGATAGTTTTGCCCTTTTTGACATCAACACCATTCACATTTTCCTTCTTCTCCTTAGGAGCACCCTCTCCCTCTTTCACAAAGGTTTTCTTGAGAGGAGGAGGTCGTTTGGTCTTGTCGTTCTTCTTCTTGTTCTTGGACTTGGGTGCAAACCCAATTCCCTTCTTGGCCACAACTTCCTTTTGATTGCTCAAAAGGTCATTGTGGTTCTTCTCACCTTGAATGCATGTCACAAGGCCTTTCTCAAGTTGATCCTTCAACTTGGCATTCTCCTCCACAAGATGCACATGCTCACAACATGGGTTAGTAGCATATGCATTATCAATTAATACCATATGAGGAAAGGTGGCCTTTTCCTTGGTTAGCTTAACTTGGAGTTGAGCATGAGACTCCTTGAGGTTAGCGTGAGCACCCTTCAAGACCTTGTGGGCCTTGTCAAGTACATCAAACTCCTCCTTGAGTCTAGCATGATCATCCCCAAGTTTAGCCTTCTCGGAAGTTAGCACACGAGACACAACAAGAGCATGATCAAGATCTTTCTTTAACTTAGCATGGTCACCGTTGTGTGACTCCTCAATAGTCAAATAATGACCACGCTCTTCCTCAAGAGCATTAGAGAGATCCGACATCTCATCGGCATAGTCACGACTATGACCTTCCATCTTAGAGATGGTTTCTTCGTGAGCCTCGATCATGTCATTGGCTTCACCAAGTTGTTCCAAGAGAGCAACTAAGTGCTTCTTGGATTTGCCTTGAGCTTACTCATAAATGACTCAAATTCATTCGCATCCTCATTAGACCCCTCATGTTCATCAATGCAACCCGCCAAAGAGGGATTAGTAATGATGGTTGTTTTGATGTTGGGGGTTACCTTGTTAGAGGCTTTGGCCATGAGGCACTTGGCGGTGATGTTCTCGTTGGGTGAATCGAAGAGAGACATCCGGAGAGTTGTGGCAATGGCAACGGATGCCATGGCCACCGCTTCACTATCTTCATCATCATCGTCATCCTCATGGTATTCTTCTTGAACCACCAACCCTCGAGTAGGAGTCTTTTTGGTGAAGTTTTTCTTGTTGGGGAAGGACTTGGATTTGTCTTTTCGGATGAGCTTGCATTGTCTTCCCGCTTCTCGTAAGGATAATCCGCAACAAAATGGCTCACATTGCCACAGTTGTAACAAGCTCTTACTCATTGCTTGCCCTTGAAGCCACTTGAGTTGGTCTTGTTGAAATTGGGCCTTGAATTATTCTTGCTCCAAAATTGTCTTGAAGCAAGAGCCATGTGCTCATGATAATCATATTTCGTATCTTCAGGGTTGCTCTCCTCATCCTATTCTTCTTCCTCTTCTTCCACAATAACCTTGGCCTTCAAGGCAAGGTTGGGCTTCTTCGCCCTTTGAGAGCGGAGCACCGCATTGTCGGCGGTCTTGTCCAAGATGCTCATTGCAATGAACTTATCCAACACTTCACTTGAGGTCATGGAGTGGAAGTCCGGTCTTTGACGAATGACGGAGGACATGGCCTTGTTGTAGGGCATCATGGCCTTGAGGAACTTGCGCTTGATCCAATTATCATTCATGTCCTTGCTCCCATGATCTCAGAGTGAGACGGCGAGTTTGGTCACTCTTCGAAAGAGCTCACAAGGTTCTTCATCTTCCTTCATTGCAAACTCATCGGCTTCATCTTGCACCACTTCATAGTTGGAGCGTTGAATGCTAGCACTTCGCCGATAGAGAGACACAACGCATTGCCATGCGTCTTTGGCCATGGATGGGGTCGAAGATGAGGGAGATCTTCGGGAAGGATTGCATCTTGGATGATGAAGAGAGCATTCTCATTGAATTGATTATCCACTGCTTCTCTCAGGGTGAAATTGTTTCGATCATGTGGATAGAACCCTTCTTCATTGATTCTCCAAAGATTAGTATTCACATGATTTAAATGACACTTGAAGCGATACACCCAAGAATCAAAATCCTCATTTTTCACAATCTTAGGAGGAGGACCGGCATGATTTAGATGAGTAGAGGGAATCGGTCCTCCATAAGTTGGAGGTTCCACATGGGCAAAGATGTTGGTGCCATTTCTACCACTAGTAGAAGGACCCTTCTCACTATTAGCTTCCCCCTTGTCGGAGTTAGCATCCGTCACCTTGTTAGTGGGATCACCCACTTTCAATGGCAAGGTAGGTAGTTTAAGTCCTTCTAAGAATTTATTAGACATGCTTTGAACCATGGTTGTCATGGAGGTTTTCAATGTGTCCAAGGCCACATTGAATTCCTCATGGGAAACCGTGGTTTCCCCATCACCCATAGACGAGATCGTATTCACACCGGAGTGCTCTGATACGGTGTCAACCATACTCTTCATACTCTTCGGACGACGGTGTCAACCATGGTCTACGGTGTCAACCATACTCTTCGGACGACAAAGTCCTTAATAAAGAGACGAGGCTCTGATACCAATTGAAAGGATCGATATAGTTGACTAGAGGGGGGGGGTGAATAGGCAACTAACAATTTTTAGCTTTTCTTTACCAAATTAAACTTTGCATCAAAGTAGGTTGTCTAGATATGCAACTAGGTGAACAACCTATATGATGCAACAACAACAATCACACAAGCAAGCAAGGGATACAACACAAGTAAGCTCGCAAAAGTAAAGGTGCGAGATAACCAAGAGTGGAGCCGGTGGAGACGAGGATGTGTTACCGAAGTTCCTTACTTTTGAGGGGAAGTACGTCTCCGTTAGAGCGATGTGGAGGCACAATGCTCCGCAAGAAGCCACTAGGGCCACCGTATTCTCCTCACGCCCTCACACAGTGCGAGATGCCGTGATTCCACTATTGGTGCCCTTGAAGGCGGCGACCGAACCTTTACAAACAAGGTTGGGGCAATCTCCACAACTTAATTGGAGGCTCCCAACGACACCACAAAGCTTCACCACAATGGACTATGGTTCTGAGGTGACCTCAACCGTCTAGGGTGTCAAACACCCAAGAGTAACAAGATCCGCTAGGGATTAGTGGGGGGAATCAAACTTCTCTTGGTGGAAGTGTAGATCGAGGCCTTCTCAACCAATCCCAAGCAAATCAACAAGTTTGATTGGCTAGCGAGAGAGATCAGGCAAAAATGGAGCTTGGAGCAACAATGGAGCTTAGAGATAGAAGAGGTAGTCAACTAGAGGTAGGAGACACCCCTTTTATAGCTATGGAAAAGATACAACCGTTATCCACATATCCAGCCCGCGACATGCGGTACTACCGCTCCAGGAACACGGTACTACCGCAAGGCCACGCGGTACTACTGTGAGGGACCATGGTACTTCTGCGGCAGCTGCAGAGACTAGAACATGCCTGACTAAGAGCAGTACTTCCGCGAGCGCGGTACTACCGCTCCCCCTTGCCGTACTAACACAAGGTAGGAAAGTCTTAGCCTAGGAAGGGCGAGGATGAATAAAAATACATCCGTGCCTACTTCCGCTGGAAAACAAACGATGCAACTATCCGTCACGGTTCTACCGCTGGGGAGTGGTACTACCGCATGGCAGCTGAAACAGGCCACGTGCGGTACTACCTGTTGGGGAACGTAGTAATTTCAAAAAAATTGCTACGCACATGCAAGATCATGGCGATGCATAGCAACGAGAGGGGAGAGTGTGTCCACGTACCCTCGTAGACCGAAAGCGGAAGCGTTATGACAACGCGGTTGATGTAGTCGTACGTCTTCACGATCCGACCGATCCAAGCACCGAGCGTCGGCACCTCCTCCGTTCTCGCACACGTTCAACTCCATGACGTTCCCCGGACTCCGATCCAGCAGGGTGTCGGGGATGAGTTCCGTCAGCACGACGGTGTGGTGACGATGATGATGCTCTACCGGCGCAGGGCTTCGCCTAAACTCCGCGACGATATGACCGAGGTGGAATATGGTGGAGGGGGGCACCGCACACAGGTAAGGAACGATTCGTAGATCAACTTGTGTGTCTTGGGGTGCCCCCTGCCCCCGTATATAAAGGAGCAAAGGGGGAGGAGGCCGGCCCTAGGAGGGGGCGCGCCAAGTGTGGAGTCCTACTAGGACTCCCTAGTCCTAGTAGGATTCCACCTCCCTTGTTGGAGTAGGAGAAGGGGAAAGAGTGCGAGAGGAAGAAGGAAAGGGGGGCTGCGTCCCTTGTCCAATTCGGACCAGAGGGGGGGTGCAGGCCTCCTTCCTTTTGGCCTCTCTCCTCTATTCCCGTATGGCCCAATAAGGCCCATATACTCCCGGTGAATTCCGTAACTCTCGGTACTCGAAAAATACCCGAATCACTCGGAACCTTTCCGAACTCCGAATATAGTCGTCCAATATATCGATCTTTACGTCTCAACCATTTCGAGACTCCTCGTCATGACCCCGATATCATCCGGGACTCTGAACTCCTTCGGTACATCAAAACTCATAAACTCATAATATAACTGTCATCGAAACCTTAAGCGTGCGGACCCTACGAGTTCGAGAACTATGTAGACATGACCTAGAACTATTCTCGGTCAATAACCAATAGCGGAACCTGGATGCCCATATTGGCTCCTACATATTCTACGAAGATCTTTATTTGTCAAACCGCATACCAATATACGTTGTTCCCTTTGTCATCGGTATGTTACTTGCCCGAGATTCGATCGTCGGTATCCAATACCTAGTTCAATCTCATTACCGGCAAGTCTCTTTACTCATTATGTAATGCATCATTCCGTAACTAACTCATTAGCTACATTGCTTGCAAGGCTTATAGTGTTGTGCATTACCGAGAGGGCACAGAGATACCTCTCCAACAATCGGAGTGACAAAACCTAATCTCGAAATACGCCAACCCAACATGTACCTTTGGAGACACCTGTAGCACTCCTTTATAATCACCCAGTTACGTTGTGACGTTTGGTAGCACCCAAAGTGTTCCTCCGGTAAGCGGGAGTTGCATAATCTCATAGTTACAGGAACATGTATAACTCATGAAGAAAGCAATAGCAATATACTAAACGATCAAGTGCTAAGCTAACGGAATGGGTCAAGTCAATCACATCATTCTCCTAATGATGTGATCCCGTTAATCAAATGACAACTCATGTCTATGGCTAGGAAACTTAACCATCTTTGATTCAACAAGCTAGTCAAGTAGAGGCGTACAAGTGACACTATGTTTGTCTATGTATTCACACATGTATTATGTTTCCGGTTAATACAATTCTAGCATGAATAATAAATATTTATCATGAAATAAGGAAATAAATAATAACTTTTTTATTGCCTCTAGGGCATATTTCCTTCACTACCGCACACGAAGTGCCGTACTACCGCGGAGGCGCGGATGTAAAAAATTACATCTGCCCCTACTACCGCGAAGCAGAGGCACTTGGCAGGCCGAGCGCGGTACTACCGCGGAGGCGCGGATGTACAAAATTACATCCGCCCCTACTACCGTGAAGCAGTGGCACTTGGCCTGGGAGCCATGGTACTACGACTCCAGAGGAGCGGTACTACCGTGGGCTCCCGGCATACTACCGCACCGTGGCATGGTACTACCGCAGGTGCCTGCGGTACTTCCGCTCCAGGGAGCAGTACTACGGCAAGCTCAACAACAGCAGCCAGGACAATCACATAGAGGATAAACGGGGGATGCTCCAAAGTGCAAGGGAAAGGTGGAGACAAGGAAGGAAACATGTACGTGATGATTCCACCCGAACCTTCCGACGCGGACCCCCTCTTAATAGTACGGCTCTCCTACGATTCAAATCCACCAAAAAGAAACGTAGAAAAGCGACATCTTCAATAGTCTTCGAGGGGCACCGAACCGTCTTGTGCCTAGCGATGAAGCGTCTGAGAAACTCAAGGCACACGATTAGTCCGCAAAAGCATTGTCATCAATCGCCAAAACACCTTAGGGATAAATATGCCCTTACAACTAGGTCCATAGCTGTGACTTTGTGTATGTTCTCGAAATGCGTTTGTCGAGTGCTCATTAAGAAAGTTTCTATACAAGTTTCTGAACGAACTCCTTAAGAAAAGTTATCCAAAAGTTCCCTATGAAAGAATCCTTTGAATCATCTGGTCGTCAAAAACGTTTTGACTACTTGTGGAGCCAAAACGGACTTCGTATGAGTCAGATGTCCATGTTTCAGTTAACACTGTGCAAAACTGATACCGAACGACAGTTACGAACTAGTTCTTGTGTAGTTGCATTCTATTTTTTCCATTCTACTTCACTAAACATCTCCATATGAGATCAAATTAATTGTAGGGAAATGCGAGAGACCTCGGTTATGATGATACCCTAGGTACATAGCTGGGACTTTGTGTATGTTATCGAAATGCATTTGTCGAGTGCTCATTAAGAAAGTTTCTATACAAGTTTCTGAACGAACCCCTTAAGAAATGTTCTCCAAAAGTTCCCTATGAAAGAATTTTTTGAAGCATCAGGTCGTCACAAACGTTTTGACTACTTGTGGAGCCAAAACAGACTCCGTATGAGTCAGATATCCATGTTTCAGTTAACACTGCGCAAAACTAATTCCGAACGACAGTTATGGACAAGTTCTTGTGTAGTTGCACTCGATTTTTTCCATTCTACTTCACAAAACATCTCCATATGAGATCCAATTACTTCTAGGGAAATGCAAGAGACCTCGTTTACGATGATGCACTAGGTCCATAGCTGGGACTTTGTGTATGTTCTCGAAATGCGTTTGTCGAGTGCTCATTAAGAAAGTATCTATACAAGTTTCTGAACGAACTCCTTAAGAAATGTTCTACAAAAGTTCCCTATGAAAGACTCCTTTGAAGCATTTGGTCTTCATAGACGTTTTGACTACTTGTGGAGCCAAAACGGACTCCGTATGAGTCAGATATCCATGTTTGATTAACACTTTGCATAAAACCGATTCCCACGGCGATTCTGAGACTAGTTCTTGTGTAGTTGCACTTGATTTTTTCCATTCTACTTCACTAAACATCTCCATATGAGATCCAAATACTTGTAGGGAAATGCAAGAGACCTCGGTTATGATGATGCACTAGGTCCATAGCTGGGACTTTGCGTATGTTCTCGAAATGCGTTTTTCGAGTGCTTATTAAGAAAGTTTCTATACAAGTTTCTAAACGAACTCCTTAAGAAAAGTTCTCTAAAAGTTCCCTATGACAGAATCCTTTGAAGCATCTGGTCGTCACAGACATTCTGACTACTTGTGGAGCCAAAACAGACTTCGTATGAGTCAGATGTCCATGTTTCAGTTAACACTTCGCAAAACTGATTCCGAACGAAAGTACAGACTAGTTCTTGTGTAGTTGCATTATAATTTTTCCATTCTACTTCACTAAACATCTCCATATTAGATCGAATTACTTCTAAGGAAATGCAAGAGACCTCGGTTATGATGATGCACTAGGTCCATAGCTGGGACTTTGTGTATGTTCTCGAAATGCGTTTGTCGAGTGCTCGTTAAGAAAGTTTCTATGCATGTTTCTGAACAAACTCCTTAAGAAAAGTTCACCAAAAGTTCCCTATGGAAGACTCCTTTGAAGCATCTGGTCTTCACAGACATTTTGTCTACTTGTGCATCCAAAATGGACTTCGTATGAGTCAGATATCCATGTTTCAGTTAACACTGCGAAAACTGATTCCGAACAATAGTTACAGACTAGTTCTTGTGTAGTTGCACTCGATTTTTTCCATTCTACTTCACTAAACATATCCATATGATATCCAATTACTTGTAGGGAAATTCAAGAGACCTCGGTTATTAGGATGCACTAGGTCCATAGCTGGGACTTTGTGTATGTTCTCGAAATGCGTTTGTCGAGTGCTCATTAAGAAAGTTTCTATACAAGTTTCTGAACGAACTCCTTAAGAAAAGTTATCCAAAAGTTCCCTATGAAAGAATCCTTTGAAGCATCTGGTCGTCACAGATGTTTTGACTACTTGTGGACCCAAAACGGACTTCGTATGAGTCAGATATCCATGTTTTAGTTAACACTGCGCAAAACTGATTCCGAACGAAAGTTACGAACCAGTTCTTGTGTAGTTGCACTCACTTTCTTCCATTCTACTTGACTAAACATCTCCATATGAGATCCAATTACTTGTAGGGAAATGCAAGAGACCTCGGTTATGATGATGCACTAGGTCCATAGCTGGGACTTTGTGTATGTTCTCGAAATGCGTTTGTCGAGTGCTCATTAAGAAAGTTTCTATACAAGTTTCTAAACGACCTCCTTAAGAAAAGTTCTCCAAAATTTCCCAATGAATGAATCCATTGAGGCATCTAGTCTTCACAGACGTTTTGACTACTTGTGGACCCAAAACGGACTTCGTATGAGTCAGATATCCATGTTTCAGTTAACACCGCGCAAAACTAATTCCGAACGACAGTTACGGACAAGTTCTTGTGTAGTTGCACTCAATTTTTTGAATTCTACTTGACTAAACATCTCCATATGAGATCCAATTACTTGTAGGGAAATGCAAGAGATCTCGGTTATGATGATGCACTAGGTGCATAGCTGGGACTTTGCGTATGTTCTCGAAATGCGTTTGTCGAGTGCTCATTAAGAAAGTTTCTATACAAGTTTCTAAACAAACTCTTTAAGAAAAGTTCTCCAAAAGTACCCTATAAAAGAATCCTTTGAAGCATCTAGTCGTCACAAATGTTTTGAATACTTGTGGAGCCAAAACAGACTCCGTATGAGTCAGATATCCATGTTTGATTAACATCACAAAAACTGATTCCGAGCAGCGATTCTGACAAGTTCTTGTGTGGTTGCACTCGATTTTTTCCATTCTACTTGACTAAACATCTCCATATGAGATCCAATTACTTGTAGGGAAATGCAAGAGACCTCGGTTATGATGATGCACTAGGTCCATAGCTGGGACTTTGCGTATGTTCTCAAAATGCGTTTGTCGAGTGCTCATTAAGAAAGTTTCTATTCAAGTTTCTCAACAAACTCCTTAAGAAAAGTTCTCCGAATGTACCCTATGAAAGAATCCTTTGAAGCATCTGGTCATCACAAACGTTTTGTCTACTTGTGTAGCCAAAACGGACATCGTATGAGTCAGATATCCATGTTTCAGTTAACACTGCGCAAAACTGATTCCGAACGATAGTTACACACTAGTTCTTGTGTAGTTGCACTAAATTCTCTCCATTATACTTCACTAAACATCTCCATATGAGATCCAATTACTTGTATGGAAATGCAAGAGACCTCGGTTATGATGATGCACTAGGTCATTAGCTGGGACTTTGTGTATGTTCTCGAAATACGTTTGTCGAGTGCTCATTAAGAAAGTTTATATACAAGTTTCTGAACGAACTCCTTAAGAAAAGTTCTCCTAAAGTACCCTATGAAAGAATCCTTTAAAGCATATGGTAATCACAAATGATTTGACTAATTTTGGAGCCAAAACAGACTCCGTATAAGTCAGATATCCATGTTTCAGTTAACACTGCGCAAAACTAATAACGAACAACAGTTACAGACTAGTTCTTGTGTAAATGCACTTGATTTTTTTCCATTCTACTTCACTAAACATCTCCATATGAGATCCAATTACTTGTAGGGACATTCAAGAGACCTGAGTTATGATGGTGCACTAGGTCCATAGTTGGGACTTTGTGTATGTTCTCGAATTGCGTTTGTCGAGTGCTCATTAAGAAAGTTTCTATACAAGTTTCTGAACGAACTCCTTAAGAAAAGTTCTCCAAAAGTAACCTATGAAAGAATCCTTTGAAGCATCTAGTCGTGACAGATGTTTTGACTACTTGTGGAGCCAAAACGGACTTCGTATGAGTCATATATCCATGTTTCAGTTAACACCGCACAAAACTGATTCCGAACGACAGTTACGGACAAGTTCTTGTGTAGTTACACTCGATTTTTTTTAATTCTACTTGACTAAACATCTCCATACGAGATCCAATTACTTTTAGGGAAATGCAAGAGACCTCGGTTATGATGATGCACTAGGTGCATAGCTGGGACTTTGCGTATGTTCTCGAAATGCGTTTGTCGAGTGCTCATTAAGAAAGTTTCTATACAAGTTTCTAAACAAACTCCTTAAGAAAAGTTCTCCAAAAGTACCCTATAAAAGAATCCTTTGAAGCATATTGTCGTCACAAACGTTTTGACTACTTGTGGAGCCAAAAAAAATCCGTATGAGTTAGATATCCATGTTTCAGTTAACACTGCGCAAAACTGATTCTGAACGACAGTTACGAACAAGTTCTTGTGTAGTTGCACTCGATTGTTTCCATTCTACTTGACTAAACATCTCCATATGAGATCAAATTACTTGTAGGGAAATGCAAGAGACATCGGTTATGATGATGCACTAGGTCCATAGCTGGGACTTTGCGTATGTTCTCGAAATGCGTTTGTCGAGTGCTCAGTAAGAAAGTTTCTATACAAGTTTCTCAACAAACTCCTTAAGAAAAGTTCTTCGAATGTACCCTATGAAAGAATCCTTTGAAGCATATGGTTGTCACAAACGTTTTGACTACTTGTGGAGCCAAAACGGACATCGTATGGGTCAGATATCCATGTTTCAGATTAACATTTGCAAAAACCGATTCGGACGACGATTCTGAGACTAGTTCTTGTGTAGTTGCACTCAATTTTCTCCATTATACTTGACTAAACATCTCCATATGAGATCCAATTACTTGTATGGAAATGCAAGAGACCTCGGTTATGATGATGCACTAGGTCCATAGCTGGGACTTTGTGTATGTTCTCGAAATGCGTTTGTCGAGTGCTCATTAAGAAAGTTTATATACAAGTTTCTGAACAAACTCCTTAAGAAAAGTTCTCCAAAAGTACCCTATGAAAGAATCCTTTAAAGCATATGGTCATCACAAACGATTTGACTAATTGTGGAGCTAAAACGGACTCCGTATGAGTCAGATATCCATGTTTCAGTTAACACTGCGCAAAACTGATAACGAACAATAGTTACAGACTAGTTCTTGTGTAGTTGCACTTCATTTTTTTTCCATTATACTTCACTAAACATCTCCATATGAGATCCAATTACTTGTACGGAAATGCATGAGACCTCGGTTATGATGATGCACTAGGTCCATAGGTGGGACTTTGTGTATGTTCTCGAAATGCGTTTGTCGAGTGCCCATTAAGAAAGTTTCTATACAAGTTTCTGAACGAACTCCATAAGAAAAGTTCTCCAAAAGTTCCCTATGAAAGAATCCATCGAAGCATGTGGTCGTCACAGACGTTTTGAGTACTTGTGGAGCCAAAACGGACTCCGTATGAGTCAGATATCCATGTTTTAGTTAACACTGCGCAAAACTGATTCCGAATGACAGTTACGGACAAGTTCTTGTTTAGTTGCACTCGATTTTTTCCATTCTACTTGACTAAACATCTCCATATGAGATCTAATTACTTGTATGGAAATTCAAGAGACCTCGGTTATGATGATGCACTAGGTCCATAGCTGGGACTTTGCGTATGTTCTCGAAATGCGTTTGTCGAGTGCTCATTAAGAAAGTTTCTATACAAGTTTGTAAATGAACTCCTTAAGAAAAGTTCTCCAAAAGTACCCTATGAAAGAATCCTTTGAAGCATCTGGTCGTCATAAACGTTTTGAGTACTTGTGGAGCCAAAACGGACATCGTATGAGTCAGATATCCATGTTTCAGTTAACACTGCGCAAAACTGATTCCGAACGACAGTTACACACTAGTTCTTGTGTAGTTGCACTCAACTTTCTCCATTATACTTGACTAAACATCTCCATATGAGATCCATTTACTTGTAGAGAA
Organism: Aegilops speltoides; assembly: GCA_021437245.1. Lineage (NCBI taxonomy): Eukaryota > Viridiplantae > Streptophyta > Magnoliopsida > Poales > Poaceae > Aegilops > Aegilops speltoides. The sequence goes on along the minus strand of JAHHZJ010001756.1, from coordinate 32,498 downwards.
ATGCAAGAGACCTCGGTTATGATGATGCACTAGGTCCATAGCTGGGACTTTGTGTATGTTCTCGAAATGCGTTTGTCGAGTGCTCATTAACAAAGTTTCTATACAAGTTTCTGAACGAACTCCTTAAGAAAAGTTCTCCAAAAGTACCCTATGAAAGAATCCTTTGAAGCATATGGTCGTCACAAATGTTTTGACTAATTCTGGAGCCAAAACGGACTCCGTATGAGTCAGATATCCATGTTTCTGTTAAGACTGCGCAAAACTGATAACGAACAACAGTTACAGACTAGTTCTTGTGTAGTTGCACTTGATTTTTTTTCCATTATACTTGACTAAACATCTCCATATGAGATCCATTTACTTGTAGGGAAATGCAAGAGACCTCGGTTATGATGATGCACTAGGTCCATAGATGGGACTTTGTGTATGTTCTTGAAATGCGTTTGTCGAGTGCTCATTAAGAAAGTTTCTATATAAGTTTATGAACGAACTCCTTAAGAAAAGTTCTCCAAAAGTTCCCTATGAAAGAATCCTTTGAAGCAGCTGGTCGTCACAGACGTTTTGACTACTTGTGGAGCCAAAACGGACTTCGTATGAGTCAGATATCCATGTTTCAGCTAATACTGCGAGAAACTGATTCCGGACGACAGTTAGAGACTAGTTCTTGTATAGTTGCACTCAATTTTTTCCATTCTACTTGACTAAACATCTCCATATGAGATCCAATTACTTGTAGGGAAATGCAAGAGACCTCGGTTATGATGATGCACTAGGTCCATAGCTAGAACTTTGTGTATGTTGTCGAAATGCGTTTGTCGAGTGCTCATTAAGAAAGTTTCTATACAAGTTTCTGAACGAACTCCTGAAGAAAAGTTCTCCAAAAGTTACCTATGAAAGAATACTTTGAAGCATCTGGTCATCACAAACATTTTGACTACTTGTGGAGCCAAAACGGACTCCGTATGAGTCAGATATCCATGTTTCAGTTAACACTGCGCAAAACTGATTGCGGACGATAGTTACGGACTAGTTCTTGTGTAGTTGCACTCGATTTTTTCCATTCTACTTCACTAACCATCTCCATATGAGATCCAATTACTTGTAAGGAAATGCAAGAGACCTCGGTTATGATGATGCACTAGGTCCATAGCTGGGACTTTTTGTATGTTCACGAAATGCGTTTGTCGAGTGCTCATTAAGAAAGTTTCTATACAAGTTTCTGAACAAACTCCTTAAGTAAAGTTCTCAAAAAGTACCCTATGAAAGAATCCTTTGAAGCATCTGGTCAAAACGGACTCCGTATGAGTCAGAAATCCATGTTTCAGTTAACACTGCGCAAAACTGATAACGAACAACAGCTACAGACTAGTTCTTGTGTAGTTGCACTTGATTTTTTCCATTCTACTTCACTAAACATCTTTATATGAGATCCAATTACTTGTAGGGAAATGAAAGAGACCCCCGTTATGATGATGCACAAGGTCCATAGCTGGGACTTTGTGTATGTTCTCAAAATGCGTTTGTCGAGTGCTCATTAAGAAAGTTTCTATACAAGTTTCTAAACGAACTCCTTAAGAAAAGTTATCCAAAAGTACCCTATGAAATAATGCTTTGAAGCATCTGGTCGTCACAAACGTTTTGACTACTTGTGGAGCCAAAACAGACTCCGTATGAGTCAGATATCCATGTTTCAGTTAACACGGCGCAAAACTGATTCCAAACGACAGTTACAGACTAGTTCTTGTGTAGTTGCATTCGATTTTGCCATTCTACTTCACTAAACATCTCCATATGAGATCCAATTACTTGTAGGGACATTCAAGAGACCTGAGTTATGAGGATGCACTAGGTCCATAGCTGGGACTTTGCATATGTTCTCGAAATGCGTTTGTCGAGTGCTCATTATGAAAGTTTCTATACAAGTTTCTGAACAAACTCCTTAAGAAAAGTTCTCCAAAAGTTCCCTATGAAAGAATCCTTTGAAGCATCTCGTCTTCACAAACATTTTGACTACTTGTGGAGCCAAAACAGACTCGGTATGAGTCAAATATCCATGTTTCAGTTAACACTACGCAAAACCGATTCGAGCAGCGATTCTGAGAATAGTTCTTGTGTAGTTGCATTCTATTTTTCCATTCTACTTCACTAAACATCTCCATATGAGATCCAATTACTTGTAGGGAAATGCAAGACACCTCCGTTATGATGATGCACTAGGTCCATAGCTGGGACTTTCTGTATGTTCTCGAAATGCGTTTGTTTAGTGCTCATTAAGAAAGTTTCTATACAAGTTTCTGAACGAACTCCTTAAGAAAAGTTCTCCAAAAGTTCCCTATGAAATAATATTTTGAAGCATCTGGTCGTCACAAACATTTTGACTACTTGTGGAGCCAAAACGGACTCCATATGAGTCAGATATCCATATTTCATTAACATTTGCAAGAAAAATGATTCGAGCAGCGATTCTGGACTAGTTCTTGTGTAGTTGCACTCGATTTTTTCCATTCTACTTCACTAAACATCTCCATATGAGATCCAATTACTTGTAGGGAAATTCAAGAGACCTCTTTTATGAGGATGAACTAGGTCCATAGCTGGGACTTTGTCTATGTTCTCAAAATGCGTTTGTCGAGTGCTCATTAAGAAAGTTTCTATACAAGTTTCTGAACGAACTCCTTAAGAAAAGTTCTCCAAAAGTTCCCTACGAAAGAATCCTTTGAAGCATCTAGTTGTCACAGCAGTTTTGACTACTTGTGGAGCTAAAACGGACTCCGTATGAGTCAGATATCCATGTTTCAGTTAACACTGCGCAAAACTGATTCTGAACGACAGTTACAGACTAGTTCTTATGTAGTTGCACTCGATTTTTTCCATTCTACTTGACTAAACATCTCCATAAGAGGTCTAATTACTTGTAGGGAAATGCAAGAGACCTTGGTTATGATGATGCAATAGGTCCATAGCTGGGACTTTGTGTATGTTCTAGAAATGCGTTTGTCGAGTGCTCATTAAGAAAGTTTCTATACAAGTTTCTGAATGAACTCCTTAAGAAAAGTTCTCCAAAAGTTCCCTATGAAAGAATCCTTTGAAGCAGCTGGTCGTCACAGACGTTTTGACTACTTGTGGAGCCAAAACGGACTCCGTATGAGTCAGATATCCATGATATCCATGTTTGATTAACCTTTGCATAAAACGATTCGAGCAGCGATTCTGGAGTAGTTCTTGTGTAGTTGCACTCGATTTTTTCCATTCTACTTCACTAAACATCTCCATATGAGGTCCAATTACTTTTATGGAAATGCAAGAGACCTCGGTTATGGTGATGCACTAGGTCCATAGCTGGGACTTTGTGTATGTTCTCGAAATGCGTTTGTCGAGTGCTCATTAAGAAAGTTTCTATACAAGTTTCTGAACGAACTCCTTAAGAAAAGTTCTCCAAAAGTACCCTGTGATAGAATCCTTTGACGCATCTAGTCGTCACAAATATTTTGACTACTTGTGGAGCCAAAACGGACTTCAGATGAGTCGATATCAATGTTTGATTAACACTTCAAAACTGATTCCGGCGACACTTACGAGACTAGTTCTTGTGTAGTGGCACTCAGTTTTTTCCATTCTACTTCACTAAACATCTCCATATGAGATCCAATTATTTGTAGGGAAATTCAGGAGACCTTGGTTATGAGGATGCACTAGGTCCATAGCTGGGACTTTGTGTATGTTCTCGAAATGCGTTTGTTGAGTGCTCATTAAGAAAGTTTCTATACAAGTTTCTGAAGGAACTCCTTAAGAAAAGTTCTCCAAAAGTTCCCTATGAAAGAATCCTTTGAAGCATCTGGTCGTCACAAACATTTTGACTACTTGTGGAGCCAAAAAGGACTCCGTATGAGTCAGATCTCCATGTTTCAGTTAACACTGCAAGAAACTGATTCGAGCAGCGATTCTGAGACTAGTTCTTGTGTAGTTGCACTCAATTTTTTCCATTCTAATTCACTAAACATCTTTATATGAGATCCAATTACTTGTAGGGAAATGAAAGAGACCCCCGTTATGATGATGCACAAGGTCCATAGCTGGGACTTTGTGTATGTTCTCAAAATGCGTTTGTCGAGTGCTCATTAAGAAAGTTTCTATACAAGTTTCTAAACAAACTCCTTAAGAAAAGTTATCCAAAAGTACCCTATGAAATAATGCTTTGAAGCATCTGGTCGTCACAAACGTTTTGACTACTTGTGGAGCCAAAACAGACTCCGTATGAGTCAGATATCCATGTTTCAGTTAACACGGCGCAAAACTGATTCCAAACGACAGTTACAGACTAGTTCTTGTGTAGTTGCATTCGATTTTTCCATTCTACTTCACTAAACATCTCCATATGAGATCCAATTACTTGTAGGGACATTCAAGAGACCTGAGTTATGAGGATGCACTAGGTCCATAGCTGGGACTTTGCATATGTTCTCGAAATGCGTTTGTCGAGTGCTCATTATGAAAGTTTCTATACAAGTTTCTGAACAAACTCCTTAAGAAAAGTTCTCCAAAAGTTCCCTATGAAAGAATCCTTTGAAGCATCTCGTCTTCACAAACATTTTGACTACTTGTGGAGCCAAAACAGACTCGGTATGAGTCAAATATCCATGTTTGATTAACACTACGCAAAACCGATTCGAGCAGCGATTCTGAAATAGTTCTTGTGTAGTTGCATTCTATTTTTCCATTCTACTTCACTAAACATCTCCATATGAGATCCAATTACTTGTAGGGAAATGCAAGACACCTCCGTTATGATGATGCACTAGGTCCATAGCTGGGACTTTCTGTATGTTCTCGAAATGCGTTTGTTTAGTGCTCATTAAGAAAGTTTCTATACAAGTTTCTGAACGAACTCCTTAAGAAAAGTTCTCCAAAAGTTCCCTATGAAATAATATTTTGAAGCATCTGGTCGTCACAAACGTTTTGACTACTTGTGGAGCCAAAACGGACTCCATATGAGTCAGATATCCATATTTCAGTTAACACTGCGCAAAAATGATTCCGAACGACAGTTACGGACTAGTTCTTGTGTAGTTGCACTCGATTTTTTCCATTCTACTTCACTAAACATCTCCATATGAGATCCAATTACTTGTAGGGAAATTCAAGAGACCTCTTTTATGAGGATGCACTAGGTCCATAGCTGGGACTTTGTCTATGTTCTCAAAATGTGTTTGTCGAGTGCTCATTAAGAAAGTTTCTATACAAGTTTCTGAACGAACTCCTTAAGAAAAGTTCTCCAAAAGTTCCCTACGAAAGAATCCTTTGAAGCATCTAGTCGTCACAGCAGTTTTGACTACTTGTGGAGCTAAAACGGACTCCGTATGAGTCAGATATCCATGTTTCATTAACATCACAAGAAAACTGATTCGAACAGCGATTCTGAGACTAGTTCTTGTGTAGTTGCACTCGATTTTTTCCATTCTACTTGACTAAACATCTCCATAAGAGGTCTAATTACTTGTAGGGAAATGCAAGAGACCTTGGTTATGATGATGTAATAGGTCCATAGCTGGGACTTTGTGTATGTTCTAGAAATGCGTTTGTCGAGTGCTCATTAAGAAAGTTTCTATACAAGTTTCTGAATGAACTCCTTAAGAAAAGTTCTCCAAAAGTTCCCTATGAAAGAATCCTTTGAAGCATCTGGTCGTCACAGACGTTTTGACTACTTGTGGAGCCAAAACGGACTCCGTATGAGTCAGATATCCATGTTTCAGTTAACACTGCGCAAAACTGATTCTAAACAACAGTTACGGAGTAGTTCTTGTGTAGTTGCACTCGATTTTTTCCATTCTACTTCACTAAACATCTCCATATGAGGTCCAATTACTTTTATGGAAATGCAAGAGACCTCGGTTATGGTGATGCACTAGGTCCATAGCTGGGACTTTGTGTATGTTCTCGAAATGCGTTTGTCGAGTGCTCATTAAGAAAGTTTCTATACAAGTTTCTGAACGAACTCCTTAAGAAAAGTTCTCCAAAAGTACCCTGTGATAGAATCCTTTGACGCATCTAGTCGTCACAAATATTTTGACTACTTGTGGAGCCAAAACGGACTTCGTATGAGTCAGATATCAATGTTTCAGTTAACACTTCGCAAAACTGATTCCGAGCGACACTTACAGACTAGTTCTTGTGTAGTGGCACTCAGTTTTTTCCATTCTACTTCACTAAACATCTCCATATGAGATCCAATTATTTGTAGGGAAATTCAGGAGACCTTGGTTATGAGGATGCACTAGGTCCATAGCTGGGACTTTGTGTATGTTCTCGAAATGCGTTTGTTGAGTGCTCATTAAGAAAGTTTCTATACAAGTTTCTGAAGGAACTCCTTAAGAAAAGTTCTCCAAAAGTTCCCTATGAAAGAATCCTTTGAAGCATCTGGTCGTCACAAACATTTTGACTACTTGTGGAGCCAAAAGGACTCAGATGAGTCGATTCCATGTTTCATTAACATCACAAGAAAACGATTCGAGCACGATTCTGAGACTAGTTCTTGTGTAGTTGCACTCAATTTTTTCCATTCTAATTCACTAAACATCTCCATATGAGATCCAATTACTTGTAGGGAAATGAAAGAGACCCCCGTTATGATGATGCACAAGGTCCATAGCTGGGACTTTGTGTATGTTCTCAAAATGCGTTTGTCGAGTGCTCATTAAGAAAGTTTCTATACAAGTTTCTAAACGAACTCCTTAAGAAAAGTTATCCAAAAGTACCCTATGAAATAATGCTTTGAAGCATCTGGTCGTCACAAACGTTTTGACTACTTGTGGAGCCAAAACAGACTCCGTATAAGTCGATATCCATGTTTCATTAACACGGCATAAAACTGATTCCAAAGCGATTCTGAGACTAGTTCTTGTGTAGTTGCATTCGATTTTTCCATTCTACTTCACTAAACATCTCCATATGAGATCCAATTACTTGTAGGGACATTCAAGAGACCTGAGTTATGAGGATGCACTAGGTCCATAGTGGGACTTTGCATATGTTCTCGAAATGCGTTTGTCGAGTGCTCATTATGAAAGTTTCTATACAAGTTTCTGAACAAACTCCTTAAGAAAAGTTCTCCAAAAGTTCCCTATGAAAGAATCCTTTGAAGCATCTCGTCTTCACAAACATTTTGACTACTTGTGGAGCCAAAACAGACTCGGTATGAGTCAAATATCCATGTTTCATTAACACTACATGGCCCTGATTCGAACGATTCTGAATAGTTCTTGTGTAGTTGCATTCTATTTTTCCATTCTACTTCACTAAACATCTCCATATGAGATCTAATTACTTGTAGGGAAATGCAAGACACCTCCGTTATGATGATGCACTAGGTCCATAGCTGGGACTTTCTGTATGTTCTCGAAATGCGTTTGTTTAGTGCTCATTAAGAAAGTTTCTATACAAGTCTCTGAACGAACTCCTTAAGAAAAGTTCTCCAAAAGTTCCCTATGAAATAATATTTTGAAGCATCTGGTCGTCACAAACGTTTTGACTACTTGTGGAGCCAAAACGGACTCCATATGAGTCAGATATCCATATTTCAGTTAACATCACAAAAAATGATTTGAACAGCGATTCTGGACTAGTTCTTGTGTAGTTGCACTCGATTTTTCCATTCTACTTCACTAAACATCTCCATATGAGATCTAATTACTTGTAGGAAATTCAAGAGACCTCTTTTATGAGGATGCACTAGGTCCATAGCTGGGACTTTGTCTATGTTCTCAAAATCGTTTGTCGAGTGCTCATTAAGAAAGTTTCTATACAAGTTTCTGAACGAACTCCTTAAGAAAAGTTCTCCAAAAGTTCCCTATGAAAGAATCCTTTGAAGCATCTAGTCGTCACAGCAGTTTTGACTACTTGTGGAGCTAAAACGGACTCAGATGAGTCGATATCCATGTTTCAGCTAACATCTGCAAAAAACTGATTCTCGAACAGCGATTCTGAGACTAGTTCTTGTGTAGTTGCACTCGATTTTTTCCATTCTACTTGACTAAACATCTCCATAAGAGGTCTAATTACTTGTAGGGAAATGCAAGAGACCTCGGTTATGATGATGCAATAGGTCCATAGCTGGGACTTTGTGTATGTTCTAGAAATGCGTTTGTCGAGTGCTCATTAAGAAAGTTTCTATACAAGTTTCTGAATGAACTCCTTAAGAAAAGTTCTCGAAAAGTTCCCTATGAAAGAATCCTTTGAAACAGCTGGTCATCACAGACATTTTGACTACTTGTGGAGCCAAAACGGACTCCGTATGAGTCAGATATCCATGTTTCAGTTAACACTGCGCAAAACTGATTCCGAACGTCAGTTACGGAGTAGTTCTTGTGTAGTTGCACTTGATTTTTTCCATTCTACTTCACTAAACATCTCCATATGAGGTCCAATTACTTTTATGGAAATGCAAGAGACCTCGGTTATGGTGATGCACTAGGTCCATAGCTGGGACTTTGTGTATGTTCTCGAAATGCGTTTGTCGAGTGCTCATTAAGAAAGTTTCTATACAAGTTTCTGAACGAACTCCTTAAGAAAAGTTCTCCAAAAGTACCCTGTGATAGAATCCTTTGACGCATCTAGTCGTCACAAATATTTTGACTACTTGTGGAGCCAAAACGGACTTCGTATGAGTCAGATATCAATGTTTCAGTTAACACTTCGCAAAACTGATTCCGAGCGACACTTACAGACTAGTTCTTGTGTAGTTGCACTCAGTTTTTTCCATTCTACTTCACTAAACATCTCCATATGAGATCCAATTATTTGTAGGGAAATTCAGGAGACCTTGGTTATGAGGATGCACTAGGTCCATAGCTGGGACTTTGTGTATGTTCTCGAAATGCGTTTGTTGAGTGCTCATTAAGAAAGTTTCTATACAAGTTTCTGAAGGAACTCCTTAAGAAAAGTTCTCCAAAAGTTCCCTATGAAAGAATCCTTTGAAGCATCTGGTCGTCACAAACATTTTGACTACTTGTGGAGCCAAAAGGACTCAGTATGAGTCGATATCCATGTTTCAGCTTAACATCACAAGAAAACTGATTCGAGCGACGATTCTGAGACTAGTTCTTGTGTAGTTGCACTCAATTTTTTCCATTCTAATTCACTAAACATCTCCATATGAGATCCAATTACTTGTAGGGAAATGAAAGAGACCCCCGTTATGATGATGCACAAGGTCCATAGCTGGGACTTTGTGTATGTTCTCAAAATGCGTTTGTCGAGTGCTCATTAAGAAAGTTTCTATACAAGTTTCTAAACGAACTCCTTAAGAAAAGTTATCCAAAAGTACCCTATGAAATAATGCTTTGAAGCATCTGGTCGTCACAAACGTTTTGACTACTTGTGGAGCCAAAACAGACTCCGTATAAGTCAGATATCCATGTTTCAGTTAACACGGCGCAAAACTGATTCCAAACGACAGTTACAGACTAGTTCTTGTGTAGTTGCATTCGATTTTTCCATTCTACTTCACTAAACATCTCCATATGAGATCCAATTACTTGTAGGGACATTCAAGAGACCTGAGTTATGAGGATGCACTAGGTCCATAGCTGGGACTTTGCATATGTTCTCGAAATGCGTTTGTCGAGTGCTCATTATGAAAGTTTCTATACAAGTTTCTGAACAAACTCCTTAAGAAAAGTTCTCCAAAAGTTCCCTATGAAAGAATCCTTTGAAGCATCTCGTCTTCACAAACATTTTGACTACTTGTGGAGCCAAAACAGACTCGGTATGAGTCAAATATCCATGTTTCAGTTAACACTACGCAAAACTGATTCCGAACGACAGTTACAGAATAGTTCTTGTGTAGTTGCATTCTATTTTTCCATTCTACTTCACTAAACATCTCCATATGAGATCTAATTACTTGTAGGGAAATGCAAGACACCTCCGTTATGATGATGCACTAGGTCCATAGCTGGGACTTTCTGTATGTTCTCGAAATGCGTTTGTTTAGTGCTCATTAAGAAAGTTTCTATACAAGTCTCTGAACGAACTCCTTAAGAAAAGTTCTCCAAAAGTTCCCTATGAAATAATATTTTGAAGCATCTGGTCGTCACAAACGTTTTGACTACTTGTGGAGCCAAAACGGACTCCATATGAGTCAGATATCCATATTTCAGTTAACACTGCGCAAAAATGATTTCGAACGACAGTTACGGACTAGTTCTTGTGTAGTTGCACTCGATTTTTTCCATTCTACTTCACTAAACATCTCCATATGAGATCTAATTACTTGTAGGGAAATTCAAGAGACCTCTTTTATGAGGATGCACTAGGTCCATAGCTGGGACTTTGTCTATGTTCTCAAAATGCGTTTGTCGAGTGCTCATTAAGAAAGTTTCTATACAAGTTTCTGAACGAACTCCTTAAGAAAAGTTCTCCAAAAGTTCCCTACGAAAGAATCCTTTGAAGCATCTAGTCGTCACAGCAGTTTTGACTACTTGTGGAGCTAAAAGAGGTCGTAGGGACTGCAAGAGACCTATGATGTGCAATATCCATGTTTCTAGAAATGCGTTTAACTCATTAAGAAAGTTTCTATACAAGTTTCTGAATGAACTCCTTCGAAAGTTCAAAGAATCGATTCAGCTGGTCATCACAGACATGACTAGTTCTTGTGTAGTTGCACTCGATTTTTTCCATTCTACTTGACTAAACATCTCCATAAGAGGTCTAATTACTTGTAGGGAAATGCAAGAGACCTCGGTTATGATGATGCACTAGGTCCATAGCTGGGACTTTGTGTATGTTCTCTCATGTAATCCCTCTCATCGGAGAAAAGAGTCCACATGGTTGTTTGAACTCCGCCCGCTGTCACTCCAACCTTCTGATCTTTTACTTCAAACTGATTTCGAGCTTTCTAGCAAAGGTTTTGAAGATTTTCTGAACTCATGATTTGTCATCAAGGAAAAATACCCACGTGAACTGGAAAGTCATCAACAATAACTAGACCAAAGGAGTTACCACCAAGGCTTTGTGTTTATTGGGACCAAGAGATCCATATGAAGCTCAAGCGTCTCCTTTGGTCATGATATTCTTCACCGGATGACTTCCACCTACTTGTTTTCCTCGCTGACATGCACTCCAGAGTCTATCTTTGTCAAAGAAAACATCTTTAACACCAAGAATGTGATCACCTTGATTAGCTTATCTAAATTTCGCATACCAACATGTCAAGCCTTTCTATGCCAAAGCCAACCTTTAGCAGATTTAAGAAGCAAGTTCTAGGTTGAGCTTTCTTTAGTGAAATCGACTATGTATAGGTCACCTCTACTTAATGCCAAGAAAACCATGTTATGATTGTCACCACGATAAACTTGGCAATCTACTTTGGTGAATAGCACGTTGAATCCAAAGTCACTAATCTAGACACGGAAAGTAAATTGTATCCAAGAGATTCAACAAGCATGACATTTTTAATGGAGCTATCATGAGATATACACCAATGGCCGTACCTTTCCCTTGAGTTGTCTCCAAAGTCACATACTATGCGGGACCATCGTTTTGCAAGCTCTCGAACATGTCTTCATCTCCGGCGTGATCGGTGCATCCACTATCAAGAATCCACCTTTCCACCGGATATGTAGTCTCTCGATTTGCTATAAGACTGGAGACTTCATGATCTTGTCTAGCTCTCTATGTCCGAATTATCATGCTCATGCTCATCATCATATTGACCCATAGATAATTCATCATCAATACCTAGGTCAATTTGACAATGACTTGCACAGTTTTATCAACGTGATAATAATCATCTGAATGCAATATAGAGCATTTCTAACTAGAACATTGATAAGTCCGAATCACCTTCCGCTTATAAGATCAAGCTCAAAGAAGCATTTATCAAAGTTGGATCATTGGGGCGCAACATATCAAATTCAACAGTTTGTATAGAATTTCATCAAGACCTCTCAAAGAGTAGTCCGGATAAAGTTCTTCCAAGAACTTCCACATAGCATGGGCGACTCAAAGTGTGACAAGCTCAAGTGTTATCCGCAAGCCTCTAATGATAAGATTGACAGTTCTAAGGTTACGAAGCAAATCAAGCTCTTCATCCATAGTGGGGTGCAAGGGTCAATGGTGGTACATATGGGTTTCAACATATTTATAAGTTGTACATCTTAAAGATAGCAAGCATTTCAATCTCCACGAAAGTTATAGGACACTCCATCAAGAATAGGCACTCTATGACTAACACTCCCAAACGACGCCCATCTTCCTCCAATGGTGTGCAAACCAAAGCAATGGAGACCAATGCTCCGATACCAATTGTAGGATCTGCCAAGGAGAGTGTCAGAGGGGGTGATTAGACAACTCGACAAGATAAAAGTTTATGCTTTTGATTAACATAAGTTCTTAGCAAGTTCACAATGAAGATCAAGTCAAGCATCATGCATACAAGTCGAGCAACATACTAAACATGCAATTCAGAGCAGAAGAGCAATGCATGAATAGTAAGGAGAGATTGTGAAGAAAACGAATTTGAGACACGAGATTTTTCTGTGGTTCCAGGGTGTGTTAACTGATGGAGATCAACCACAGAAAGAATGAGTCCACTGAGGGCTCCACCACTGAAGGGTCCACGAAGAAGCAACCTTGTCTATGCCATCATGGCTTACGCCCACGAGGACTAGCCTTACTGGGTGATTCTATGAGGGATCCCCTGCCTCACAAACTCCGTTCAACTCCACATCATGACGGAGGCTCCTTGTTGACACCCAACCAATCTAGGAGGCACCACCTCCAAAAGGTATTACTTGTAGGAAATGCAAGAGACCTCGGTTATGATGATGCACTAGGTCCATAGCTGGGACTTTGTGTATGTTCTCAAAATGCGTTTGTCCAGTGCTCATTAAGAAAATTTCTATACAAGTTTCTGAAACGAACTCCTTAAGAAAAGTTCTCCAAAATTTCCCTATGAAAGAATCCTTTGAAGCATCTAGTCTTCATAGAAATTTTGACTACTTGTGGAGCCAAAACGGACTTTGTATGAGTCAGATATCCATGTTTCAGTTAACACTGCGCAAAACTGATTCCGAACGACAGTTACGGACAAGTTCTTGTGTAGTTGCACTCGATTTTTTCCATTCTACTTCACTAAACATCTCCATATGAGATCCAATTACTTGTAGGGAAATTCAAGAGACCTCAGTTATGAGGATGCACTAGGTCCATAGCTGTGACTTTGTGTATGTTCTCGAAATGCGTTTGTCGAGTGCTCATTAAGAAAGTTTCTATACAAGTTTCTGAACGAACTCCTTAAGAAAAGTTCTCCAAAAGTTCCCTATGAAAGAATCCTTTGAAGCATCTGGTCGTCACAGAAATTTTGACTACTTGTGGAGCCAAAATGGACTTCGTATGAGTCAGATATCCATGTTTCAGCTTAACATCACAAAAACCGATTCCGAACGACAGTTACGGACAAGTTCTTGTGTAGTTGCACTCGATTTTTTCCATTCTAATTCACTAAACATCTCCATATGAGATCCAATACTTGTAGGGAAATGCAAGAGACCTCGGTTATGATGATGCACTAGGTCCATATCTGTGACTTTGTGTATGTTCTCGAAATGCGTTTGTCGAGTGCTCATTAAGAAAGTTTCTATACAAGTTTCCTTAAGAACTCCAACTCCTTAAGAAAAGTTCTCCAAAAGTTCCATATGAAAGAATCTTTGAAGCATCTATTTCACTAAACATCTCCATATGAGTCGTCATAGACGTTTTGACTACTTGTGGAGCCAAAGCGGTGCTTCGAAAGTTTCTATGAGTCGATATCCATGTTTCATCTGCTTAACACTACTTGTGGAGCCAAAGCGGACAAAACCATGATTCCAATTCGACGACGCTACGGACAAGTTCTTGTGTAGTTGCACTCGATTTTTCCATTCTACTTCACTAAACATCTCCATATGAGATCCAATTACTTGTAGGGAAATTCAAGAGACCTCGGTTATGATGATGCACTAGGTCCATAGCTGTGACTTTGTGTATGTTCTCGAAATGCGCTTGTCGAGTGCTCATTAAGAAAGTTTCTATACAAGTTTCTCGAACTAACTCCTTAAGAAAAGTTCCCTATGAAAGAATCCGCTGAAGCACCTGGTCATCATAGACGCTTTGACTACTTGTGGAGCCAAACGGACTTCGTATGAGTCAGATATCCATGTTTCAGCTTAACACCGCACAAAACCGATTCGAACGACGCTATTTGGACAAGTTCTTGTGTAGTTGCACTCGATTTTTTCCATTCTACTTCACTAAACATCTCCATATTAGATCCAATTACTTGTAGGGAAATTCAAGAGACATCAGTTATGAGGATGCACCAGGTCCATAGCTAGGACTTTGTGTATGTTCTCGAAATGCTTTTGTCGAGTGGTCATTAAGAAAGTTTCTATACAAGTTTCTGAACGAACTCCTTAAGAAAAGTTCTCCAAAAGTTCCATATGAAAGAATACTTTGAAGCATCTGGTCGTCACAGACGTTTTGACTACTTGTGGAGCCAAAATGAACTTCATATGAGTCAGATATCCATGTTTCAGTTAACACTGCGCAAAACTGATACCGAACGACAATTACGGACAAGTTCTTGTGTAGTTGCACTCGATTTTTTCCATTCTACTTCACTAAACATCTCCATATGAGATCCAATTACTTGTAGGGAAATTCAAGAGACCTCGGTTATGAGGATGCACTAGGTCCATATCTGTGACTTTGTGTATGTTCTCGAAATGCGTTTGTCGAGTGCTCATTAAAAAAGTTTCTATACAAGTTTCTGAACCAACTCCTTAAGAAAAGTTCTCAAAAAGTTCCGTATGAAAGAATACTTTGAAGCATCTGGTCGTCACAGACGTTTTGACTACTTGTGGAGCCAAAATGAACTTCATATGAGTCAGATATCCATGTTTCAGTTAACACTGCGCGAAACTGATTCCGAACGACAGTTACGGACAAGTTCTTGTATATTTGCACTCGATTTTTTCCATTCTACTTCACTAAACATCTCCATATGAGATCCAATTACTTGTAGGGAAATTCAAGAGACCTCAGTTATGAGGATGCACTAGGTCCATAGCTGTGACTTTGTGTATGTTCTCGAAATGTGTTTGTCGAGTGCTCATTAAGAAAGTTTCTATACAAGTTTCTGAATGAACTCCTTAAGAAAAGTTCTCCAAAAGTTCCCTATGAAAGAATCCTTTGAAGCAGCTGGTCGTCACAGACGTTTTGACTACTTGTGGAGCCAAAACGGACTCTGTATGAGTCAGATATCCATGTTTTAGTTAACACTGCGGAAAACTGATTCCCAACTACAGTTACGGACTAGTTCTTGTGTAGTTGCACTCGATTTTTTCCATTCTACTTCACTAAACATCTCCATATGAGGTCCAATTACTTGTATGGAAATGCAAGAGACCTCGGTTATGATGATGCACTAGATCCATAGCTGGGACTTTGTGTATGTTCTCGAAATGTGTTTGTCGAGTGCTCATTAAGAGAGTTTCTATACAAGTTTCTGAACGAACTCCTTAAGGAAAGTTCCCCAAAAGTACCCTATGAAAGAATCCTTTGAAGCATCTAGTCTTCACAAATGTTTTGACTAGTTGTGGAGCCAAAACAGACTTCGTATGAGTCAGATATCAGTGTTTTGGTTAACACTGCGCAAAACTGATTCCGAACGACACTTACAGACTAGTTCTTGTGTAGTTGCACTCGGTTTTTTCCATTCTACTTCACTAAACATCTCCATATGAGATCCAATTACTTGTAGGGAAATTCAAGAGACCTCGGTTATGAGGATGGACTAGGTCCATAGCTGGGACTGTGTGTATGTTCTCGAAATGCGTTTGTCGAGTGCTCATTAAGAAAGTTTCTATACAAGTTTCTGAACGAACTCCTTAAGTAAAGTTATCCAAAAGTTCCCTATGAAAGAATCCTTTGGAGCATCTGGTCATCACAGACTTTTTGACTACTTGTGGAACCAAAACGGACTCCGTATGAGTCAGATATCCATGTTTCAGTTAACACTGCGCAAAACTGATTTCGAACGACAGTTACGGACAAGTTCTTGTGTAGTTGCACTCGATTTTTTCCATTCTACTTCACTAAACATCTCCATATGAGATCCAATTACTTGTAGGGAAATTCAAGAGACCTCGGTTATGAGGATGGACTAGGTCCATAGCTGGGACTGTGTGTATGTTCTCGAAATGCGTTTGTCGAGTGCTCATTAAGAAAGTTTCTATACAAGTTTCTGAACGAACTCCTTAAGTAAAGTTATCCAAAAGTTCCCTATGAAAGAATCCTTTGGAGCATCTGGTCATCACAGACTTTTTGACTACTTGTGGAACCAAAACGGACTCCGTATGAGTCAGATATCCATGTTTCAGTTAACACTGCGCAAAACTGATTTCGAACGACAGTTACGGACAAGTTCTTGTGTAGTTGCACTCGATTTTTTCCATTCTACTTCACTAAACATCTCCATATTAGATCCAATTACTTGTAGGGAAATGCAAGAGACCTTGGTTATGATGATGCACTAGGTCCATAGCTGTGACTTTGTGTATGTTCTCGAAATGCGTTTGTCGAGTGCTCATTAAGAAAGTTTCTATACAAGTTTCTGAACGAACTCCTTAAGAAAAGTTCTCCAAAAGTTCCCTATGAAATAATCCTTTGAAGCATCTGGTAGTCACAGACATTTTGAGTACTTGTGCAGCCAAATCGGACTTCGTATGAGTCAGATATTCATGTTTCAGTTAACACTACGCAAAACTGATTCCGAACGACAGTTACGGACAAGTTCTTGTGTAGTTGCACTCGATTTTTTCCATTCTACTTCATTAAACATCTCGATATGAGATCCAATTACTTCTAGGGAAATTCAAGAGACCTCAGTTATGAGGATGCACCAGGTCCATAGCTGGGACTTTGTGTATGTTCTCGAAATGCGTTTGTCGAGTGCTCATTAAGAAAGTTTCTATACAAGTTTCTGAACGAACTCCTTAAGAAAAGTTCTCCAAAAGTTCCATATGAAAGAGTACGTTGAAGCATCTGGTCGTCACAGACATTTTGACTACTTGTGGAGCCAAAATGAACTTCATATGAGTCATATATCCATGTTTCAGTTAACACTGCGCAAAACTGATTCTGAACGACAGTTACGGACAAGTTCTTGTGTAGTTGCACTCGATTTGTTCCATTCTACTTCACTAAACATCTCCATATGAGATCCAATTACTTGTAGGGAAATGCAAGAGACCTCGGTTATGATGATGCACTAGGTCCATATCTGTGACTTTGTGTATGTTCTCGAAATGCGTTTGTCGAGTGCTCATTAAGAAAGTTTCTATACAAGTTTCTGAACGAACTCCTTAAGAAAAGTTCTCCAAAAGTTCCCTATGAAAGAATCCTTTGAAGCATCTGGTCTTCATAGACATTTTGACTACTTGTGGAGGCAAAACGGACTTTGTATGAGTCAGATATCTATGTTTCAGTTAACACTGCGCAAACTTGATTCCGAACGACAGTTACGGACAAGTTCTTGTGTAGTTGCACTCGATTTTTTCCATTCTAATTCACTAAACATCTCCATATGAGATCCAATTACTTCTAGGGAAATTCAAGAGACCTCAGTTATGAGGATGCACTAGGTCCATAGCTGTGACTTTGTGTATGTTCTCGAAATGTGTTTGTCGAGTGCTCATTAAGAAAGTTTCTATACAAGTTTCTGAACGAACTCCTTAAGAAAAGTTCTCCAAAAGTTCCCTATGAAAGATTCCTTTGAAGCATCTGGTCGTCACAGACATGTTGACTACTTGTGGAGCCAAAACAGACTTCGTATGAGTCAGATATCCATGTTTCAGTTAACACTGCGCGAAACTGATTCCGAACGACAGTTACGGACAAGTTCTTGTGTATTTGCACTCGATTTTTTCCATTCTATTTCACTAAACATCTCCATATGAGATCCAATACTTGTAGGTAAATGCAAGAGACCTCGGTTATGATGATGCACTAGGTCCATATCTGTGACTTTGTGTATGTTCTCGAAATGCGTTTGTCGAGTGCTCATTAAGAAAGTTTCTATACAAGTTTCTGAACGAACTCCTTAAGAAAAGTTCTCCAAAAGTTCCATATGAAAGAATCTTTGAAGCATCTGGTCGTCATAGACGTTTTGACTACTTGTGGAGCCAAAGCGGACTTCGTATGAGTCAGATATCCATGTTTCAGTTAACACTGCACAAAACTGATTCCGAACGACAGTTACGGACAAGTTCTTGTGTAGTTGCACTCGATTTTTCCATTCTACTTCACTAAACATCTCCATATGAGATCCAATTACTTGTAGGGAAATTCAAGAGACCTCGGTTATGATGATGCACTAGGTCCATAGCTGTGACTTTGTGTATGTTCTCGAAATGCGTTTGTCGAGTGCTCATTAAGAAAGTTTCTATACAAGTTTCTGAACGAACTCCTTAAGAAAAGTTCCCTATGAAAGAATCCGTTGAAGCACCTGGTCATCATAGACGTTTTGACTACTTGTGGAGCCAAAACGGACTTCGTATGAGTCAGATATCCATGCTTCAGTTAACACTGCACAAAACTGATTCCGAACGACAGTTACGGACAAGTTCTTGTGTAGTTGCACTCGATTTTTTCCATTCTACTTCACTAAACATCTCCATATTAGATCCAATTACTTGTAGGGAAATTCAAGAGACATCAGTTATGAGGATGCACCAGGTCCATAGCTGGGACTTTGTGTATGTTCTCGAAATGCTTTTGTCGAGTGGTCATTAAGAAAGTTTCTATACAAGTTTCTGAACGAACTCCTTAAGAAAAGTTCTCCAAAAGTTCCATATGAAAGAATACTTTGAAGCATCTGGTCGTCACAGACGTTTTGACTACTTGTGGAGCCAAAATGAACTTCATATGAGTCAGATATCCATGTTTCAGCTTAACATCACAAGAAACCGATATTCGAACTACGCTATTCTGGACAAGTTCTTGTGTAGTTGCACTCGATTTTTTCCATTCTACTTCACTAAACATCTCCATATGAGATTCAATTACTTGTAGGGAAATTCAAGAGACCTCAGTTATGAGGATGCACTAGGTCCATAGCTGTGACTTTGTGTATGTTCTCGAAATGTGTTTGTCGAGTGCTCATTAAGAAAGTTTCTATACAAGTTTCTGAATGAACTCCTTAAGAAAAGTTCTCCAAAAGTTCCCTATGAAAGAATCCTTTGAAGCATCTGGTCGTCACAGACATGTTGACTACTTGTGGAGCCAAAACGGACTTCATATGAGTCAGATATCCATGTTTCAGTTAACACTGCGCGAAACTGATTCCGAACGACAGTTACGGACAAGTTCTTGTATATTTGCACTCGATTTTTTCCATTCTACTTCACTAAACATCTCCATATGAGATCCAATACTTGTAGGGAAATGCAAGAGACCTCGGTTATGATGATGCACTAGGTCCATATCTGTGACTTTGTGTATGTTCTCGAAATGCGTTTGTCGAGTGCTCATTAAAAAAGTTTCTATACAAGTTTCTGAACGAACTCCTTAAGAAAAGTTCTCAAAAAGTTCCATATGAAAGAATACTTTGAAGCATCTGGTCGTCACAGACGTTTTGACTACTTGTGGAGCCAAAATGAACTTCATATGAGTCAGATATCCATGTTTCAGTTAACACTGCGCAAAACTGATTCCGAACGACAGTTACGGACAAGTTCTTGTGTAGTTGCACTCGATTTTTTCCATTCTACTTCACTAAACATCTCCATATGAGTTCCAATTACTTGTAGGGAAATTCAAGAGACCTCAGTTATGAGGATGCACTACGTCCATAGCTGTGACTTTGTGTATGTTCTCGAAATGTGTTTGTCAAGTGCTCATTAAGAAAGTTTCTATACAAGTTTCTGAATGAACTCCTTAAGAAAAGTTCTCCAAAAGTTCCCTATGAAAGAATCCTTTGAAGCATCTGGTCGTCACAGACATGTTGACTACTTGTGGAGCCAAAACGGACTTCATATGAGTCAGATATCCATGTTTCAGTTAACACTGCGCGAAACTGATTCCGAACGACAGTTACAGACAAGTTCTTGTATATTTGCACACGATTTTTTCCATTCTACTTCACTAAACATCTCCATATGAGATCCAATACTAGTAGGGAAATGCAAGAGACCTCGGTTATGATGATGCAGGTCCATACCTGTGACTTTGTGTATGTTATCAAAATGCGTTTGTCGAGTGCTCATTAAGAAAGTTTCTATACAAGTTTCTGAACGAACTCCTTAAGAAAAGTTCTCCAAAAGTTCCCTATGAAAGAATCTTTGAAGAATCTGGTCGTCATAGACGTTTTGACTACTTGTGGAGCCAAAGCGGACTTCGTATGAGTCAGATATCCATGTTTCAGTTAACACTGTGCAAAACTGATTCGAATCTACGCTATTCTAACAAGTTCTTGTGTAGTTGCACTCGATTTTTTCCATTCTACTTCACTAGACATCTCCATATGAGATCCAATTACTTGTAGGGAAATTCAAGAGACCTCGGTTATGATGATGCACTAGGTCCATAGCTGTGACTTTGTGTAAGTTCTCGAAATGCGTTTGTCGAGTGCTCATTAAGAAAGTTTTATACAAGTTTCTGAACGAACTCCTTAAGAAAAGTTCCCTATGAAAGAATCCTTGAAGCACCTGGTCATCATAGAGGTTTTGACTACTTGTGGAGCCAAACGGACTTCAGATGAGTCGATATCCATGCTTCAGCTTAACACCGCACAAAACCGATTCCAATCGACGCCACTTGACAAGTTCTTGTGTAGTTGCACTCGATTTTTCCATTCTACTTCACTAAACATCTCCATATTAGATCCAATTACTTGTAGGAAATTCAAGAGACATCAGTTATGAGGATGCACCAGGTCCATAGCTGGGACTTTGTGTATGTTCTCGAAATGCGCTTGTCGAGTGCTCATTAAGAAAGTTTCTATACAAGTTTCTGAACGAACTCCTTAAGAAAAGTTCTCCAAAAGTTCCATATGAAAGAATACTTTGAAGCATCTGGTCGTCACAGCACGCTTTGACTACTTGTGGAGCCAAAATGAACTTCATATGAGTCGATATCCATGTTTCAGCTTAACACTTCAAAAACCGATTCGAACTACGCTTCGGACAAGTTCTTGTGTAGTTGCACTCGATTTTTTCCATTCTACTTCACTAAACATCTCCATATGAGATCCAATTACTTGTAGGGAAATGCAAGAGACCTCAGTTATGATGATGCACTAGCTCCATATCTGTGACTTTGTGTATGTTCTCGAAATGCGTTTGTCGAGTGCTCATTAAGAAAGTTTCTATACAAGTTTCTGAATGAACTCCTTAAGAAAAGTTCTCCAAAAGTTCCCTATGAAAGAATCCTTTGAAGCATCTGGTCGTCACATACATGTTGACTACTTGTGGAGCCAAAGCGGACTACGTATGAGTCAGATATCCATGTTTCAGTTAACACTGCGCAAAACTGATTCCGAACGATAGTTACGGACAAGTTCTTGTATATTTGCACTCGATTTTTTCCATTCTACTTCACTAGACATCTCCATATGAGATCCAATTACTTGTAGGGAAATTCAAGAGACCTCGGTTATGATGATGCACTAGGTCCATAGCTGTGTGTAGGATCGTTGAAGGCAAGAGTGTCTAGAGGGGGGGTGATTAGACAACTCGACAAGATAAAAGTTTATGCCTTTTGATTAACATAAGTTCTTAGCAAGTTCACAATGAAGATCAAGTCAAGCATCATGCATACAAGTCGAGCAACATACTAAACATGCAATTCTAGAGTATAGGGCAGCGGAAAGTAAATTGCATGAATAGTAAGGGAGAGATTGTGAAGAGCAAACGCAATTTGGAGACACGGAGATTTTTCTCGTGGTTCCGAGTAGGTGGTGCTATCGTCAATCCACGCTGATGGAGACTTCAACCCACGGAGGGTAACGGCCATGCGAGAGTCCACGGAGGGCTCCACGCACTAAGGGTCCACGAAGAAGCAACCTTGTCTATGCCATCATGGCTTACGCCCACGGAGGACTAGCCTTACTCGGGTAGATCTTCACGGCAGGCGATCTCCTTGCCTTTACAAACTCCTTGGTTCAACTCCACATCATGACGGAGGCTCCCAAGCGACACCTAACTAATCTAGGAGGCACCACCTCCAAAAGGTAATAGATGGGGTTGGTGATGATGAACTCCTTGCTCTTGTGCTTCAAATGATAATCTCCCCAACACTCAACTCTCCTCACTGATTTTGCTGTGGTGGAAGAAAGGATTGAGTGAAAGCAACTTGGGAAGGCTAGAAATCAAGTTTCATATGGTGGGAGTGGAGCAACTTGATCTCAACACAAGGTTAGGTAGTTTTCTTCTCGAAATGTAAGGTAGGAGTGGTAGTTCTTTCGATGGCTCTCTCCACGAATGAAGAGGAGGTGGAGGGTATTTATAGCCTCCACAAAAATCCAACTGTTACACACATTTGACCAATCTCGGTCAGACCAAGTTGACAAGTCGGTGGGACCGAAAGTTCAAATCTTGTGAACGTTGGGATTTTCGTGGGACCGAAAATACAATCTCTGCTAGTCCGATTCTTCCAAAGTCTAGGGTTTGCCAATCTCGGTGGGACCGACTTTCTCATCTCGGTGACACCGATTTGAGTACGTATGTTACAGAGGCTTGGCAACACCAATTTCGTATGACCGAGTTTGGAATCGGAAAATCCGAAATTTTAGGGTTTGGCTATATGGTGAGGTGGTTCATCTCGGTGTGGACTGGTTTGGAATCGGTGGGACCGAGATTACTTATGAGTTTATGTTGGAATGAAATATTGTTGATAGTTTGAGAGATAAATCACTAAGCACTTAGAGCAACCAGATCATCATCATAACCTCATCCCCTTTAATAGTATTGGCTTTCCTATGGACTCAATGTGATCTTGGATCACTAAACCAAAATGGAGTCTTGAGCTTTTGCCAATCCTTTCCTTAGCATCTTAGGGTTCACCTTTCTAGTCCTTTTGCCATGCCAGAGTGATTGACTTTCCTGAGACATACTTGATAAAAGCATTAGTCCAACCACAAAGTATGTTGTCATTAATTACCAAAACCACCTAGGAGCAAATGTGCTTTCAATCTCCCCTTTTGGTAATTGATGGCAACACACGTAAGAAGATATCAAAGCTATCAAAGAAAGACAGGATTATCATTAAAGCTTTGACAAACATGTAGTACACAAGCTCCCCTACAAGTGTGCAAGATTTTAGATTTTGGTTTTGGACTACCACAAGCACACATGAGAGAAAAGCAAGATGTGCTACATGCAGCTTGGCTATATGCATCGAAAGCGTATGAAGGTAATGAGAGATGATGCATATGTGCATGGTGATTTCTTGCAAACAAGTATTCACAAGCAAGTCACCATCATGCACATTCTCGCAAGATGCATATACTTACCTTGGAGTTCCTTGGTATTGTACCAAGAAATAAACTTGGGAAAACAAGGTTAGATAACACAAGAGTAGTTCTTCAACCAATAGCAAGAACATCAAGAGTACCAAGCCGTGGATGACATGTATAAAGAGTGTCTCATGTTGAGCACTAGCTTGAATCAGCCAACATGTCTCCCAAGACTAAAAGATTTTCAATGAGCTCTGAGAGAATTTTGCTTTTCATAAGATACCAATTGTGCTTTTCAGAAGATACCAATAGTGAGAGCAAGAGAAGAAAAATCAAGAGAATAACGCCAAATGTATTATCACAGTGAAATATATGGCAAAGCTTTGATGTGATCCTCTCCCCCTTAAGGTAAGATTGTTCTTCTTCCTTTAAAATATCTTTTCTCCCCTTATCCTCCAATCTTCCCTTAAGCTCCCCCTAAATCTTCTCCCCCTTTGACATCAAGTGCCGAAAAGGACAGTAAACCAGGAAGGGCAGGAAGGATGGAAGGAAAGAAGTGGGTTCATTAAGAATCACAACTAAGCAAATTAAGTATGCAGAAAAAATCATTTAGATGAGCTGTAGAAGATGATATCCTGGTGAATGTAAGTCGGTGACACCGAATTGATATGGATCGGTGAGTCCGAAAGTCAGAGACTTAGGGCAGATCCTTTTCGTCGCATCAAGTGATTGAATCGGTGACTCCGAGTTTAATTCCAAGGAAATACGGAAATAATTCAGCTCACTTTGCAAGGAATGTTTCAGAAGATTTGCAATGAATTTGTAAATGATTTACAGGGAATTTATCAGAGCTAAAGGATATACATAAGAACAGAAGAAACAGAAATGAAAAAGATTGCTAGATGAAGTTTTTTTTTGTTTGTTTTTTGTTTAAAAGGAAAAACTCAACAAGAGAATCAAAAGTGACAATAGCAAAACTCCAAAACATATGTACTTCATCTAGACAGGGGTCGGCGACTAGGTCACCTATGTTTGAGTATATTGACTTAGGAGTCAAATGAGAACATTTGATCATAGGTCATACTCATCGTTTAAGCTCAAAATGGGGTTACCATTTTCCGATTAAGCATTTGATGTGATCACATCTTTTGAAGCTGCTTGTACTCATGTCTTTGAGCAAAGCTTTTTCTAGATGTGAAAAACATACCTTGGGCTTGTTGTTGCTTGTTCTCATGTAGGTGAACTTGATGTAGATGCTCATAGAATGTGAAGTTGGAGCACCAATTCCAATTGTATAGTTCATCTTCCTACATGGGTTAGGCAAGCAAGGAAATACTCAAGAATATCCAATGTGACATGAGTGAAGTACTAGAAGTATATGGTGTCAAAAGGATATGTGGAATTTTGTTCCTTGAACTCAACATCCCAAAGAGCTAGATACTTGGTCAATGACAAGATTACTCATGATTTGAGTGAGTGTGATAATCTAGTAGAATGTAGACCATCCAAGTACCGCAAGGAGTTAGATGCAATACAAGGGGGCAATGTGTCCAAGACATATGATCATCATCATAAGAGAAATATCAAGGATTAGTCAATTAGGCTCATGCCTTGCATGCATCAATGGAGTTTTCACTCCAAGTTTGAAGCATCAATGATGTTCAACTCACTCCTGCTTACAAAACACTTTCTCATCAAGTGGTTTTGTGAAGATATCTGCAAGCTGTTTGTCAAGACGAACATGCTTAAGATCAATGTCACCCTTAGCAATGTGATCACGAATAAAATGGTGATTTAACTTCAATGTGTTTCGTGTGAGAGTGTTGCACGGATTGTGTCCAATCTTAATCGCACTCTCATTGTCACAAAGCAAAGGAACATGTCTCGCATGTATCCCATAGTCCTTAAGCATTTGTTTCATCCATAGCAACCGAGCACAACACTAACCAGCAAATATATTCTCGCTTGGCAGAGATAATGATATCGAATTTTGTTTCTTGGATGACCAAGATACAAGGGATCGACCGAGAAATTGACATGTACCGGTTGACTTTCTATCTATCTTGTCTCCGCATAGTCCGAGTCGGAATAGCCAACAAGATCGAAAGAGGCCCTCTTAGGATACCAAATGCCAAAGTTAGGTGTGTGTATCAAATATCTCACAATTCTTTTAACAGCTTTAAGATGACATTCTTTAGGAGCAGCTTGATATCGAGCACACATGCATACACTCAACATTATATCGTGACGAGAAGCACAGAGATATAGTAGAGAACCAATCATGGATCGATAAACCTTTGATCAACAGGTTTTCCATCTTTAGTCAAGTCATTATGTCCATTAGTAGGCATGGGGTTCTCATACCTTTGCTCTCTTGCATGTTGAACTTCTTGAAGAGATCCTTAGTGTACTTAGTTTGTGAGACAAAAGTACCTCCTTAGATTGCTTGATTTGCAACCCAAGGAAGAACTTGAGTTCACTCATCATGGACATCTCATACTTCTCCGACATAAGCTTTCCAAATTTCTCACTAAAATCAGGTAGTTGAACCAAAGATAATATCATCAACATATATTTGGCATACAAATAGTTCACCGTCAACTCTTTTCGTGAATAGCGTTGAGTCAATTTTACCAATCTCAAATCCTTTTTCAAGAAGAAAGCTAGTCAAGCATTTGTACCAAGCTCTAGGAGCTTGTTTAAGACCATAAAGAGCTTTGTGCAATTTGTAAACATGATTGGGCTTTTTAGGATTCACAAATCCGGGAGGTTGTTTCACAAAAACTTCCTCCTCAATTTCACCATTTAGAAAAGCACTTTTAATGTCCATTTGATAGAGAGTAATGTCATGGTGGTTGGCATAAGCAAGAAGAATGCGAATAGACTCAAGTCTAGCAACGGGGGCATAGGTCTCACTATAGTCCATACCTTCGACTTGTGTGTAACCTTGTGCTACGAGACGAGCCTTGTTGCGGATGACTTGTCCATCTTCATCTTGCTTGTTCCGAAATACCCATTTGGTTCCAATGACGCTTTTGGTCATCATTGGGCTTCTACCAAAGACCAAACGTTGTTCCTCTCGGTTGTGCAGCTCTTCATGCATAGCGCTCACCCAATCCGGTCTTCAAGCGCTTCTTCTACCTTCATAGGTTCAAGACTCGAAATAAATGAGTAATGCTCACAAAAGTTAGCTAAACGAGTTTTAGAGCGAGTGATTCTCCGAGTCGATGTCATTCATCATTTGTTCCACGGGATGGTCCTTCTTGACTCTTGCTCGAACTCGATAGCTTTTGTCGTGGTCGTGGCTGAGCTTCCTCATCATCCTCATCTTCTTCTTCATCATGTGTTGTTGGTGTTGTCTTGAGGTGGTGGAGAAGGAGGTTGTGGTGGATCTTCTTGTCGCACTTCCTCATCTTGGTGAGTTCCACTTGTGGAGGCCTCCATGTTGCCTTGAGGTTCACCTTGCCGTGAGGTAGGGGCTCCACATATGTAGATGAGGTACTCTCCTTCACTTCCATGGGACTAATCTTTCCAATGGATAAATCTTGAATGGCTTCCGATGGGTCATTGTCTCCTACATCAATAGGCATTTGCTCTACTTATGAGCTATTAGATTCATCAAACTTCACATCTACCGCCTCTTCAACCTTTCGGTGAAATTATTGTAGACACGGTAGGTGTGAGAGTTTGATCCATAACCGAGGAAAAAGCCTTCATGAGTTTTAGGAGCAAATTTAGACCGACGATGCTTATCAAGAATATAGCACTTTGAACCAAAGACACGAAAATATCCCACTTGGGGTTTGTTACCCGTAAGGAGTTCGTATGAAGTCTTGCCGAGGAGCTTGTGAAGATAAAGTCTGCTGATGGCATGACAAGCTGCCTCGACGGCTTCACCCCGTAAGTGTTTTGGTGTCTTATATTCATCAAGCATTGTCCTCGCCATCTCAATGAGCTGCTCGTTCTTCCTCTCAACAACCCCGCTTTGTTGAGGTGTGTACGAGCTGAGAACTCATGTAGAATCCTTCCTCATCGAGAAAAGAGTCCACATGGCGTTTTGAACTCCGCCCGCTGTCACTCCGAACCTTCTTGATCTTTACTTCAAACTGATTCTCGAGCCTTTCTAGCAAAGGTTTTGAAGATTTTCTCAACTCGCGATTTGTCATCAAGGAAAAATACCCACGAATCTGGAAAAGTCATCAACAATAACTAGACCAAAGGAGTTACCACCAAGGCTTTTGTAAGCATTGGGACCAAGAGATCCATATGAAGAAGCTCAAGCGGTCTCCTTGTGGTCATGATATTCTTCACGGATGACTTCCACCTACTTGTTTTCCTCGCTGACATGCACCGCAGAGTCTATCTTTGTCAAAGAAAACATCTTTAACACCAAGAATGTGATCACCTTTGATTAGCTTATCTAAATTTCGTGATACCAACATGTCCAAGCCTTCTATGCCAAAGCCAACCTTTAGCAGATTTAGCAATAAAGCAAGTTCTAGGTTGAGCTTTCTTAGTGAAATCGACTATGTATAGGTCACCTCACGAATGCCAAGAAAACCATGTTATGATTGTCACTACGATAAACTTGGCAATCTACTTTGGTGAATAGCACGTTGAATCCAAAGTCACTAATCTAGACACGGAAAGTAAATTGTATCCAAGAGATTCAACAAGCATGACATTTTTAATGGAGCTATCATGAGATATGGCCACCTTACCAAGGCCAAGTACCTTTCCCTTGAGTTGTCTCCAAAAGTCACATACTTGCGTGGACCATCGCTCTTTGCAAGCTCTCTAAACATGTCTTCATCTCCGTCATGTGATCGGTGCATCCACTATCAAGAATCCACTCTTTTCCACCGGATATGTAGTCTCTCGATTTGCCATAAGATCGAGACTCTTCATGATCTTGTCTAGCTCGGTGTCCGAATCGTCATCATGCTCATGCTCATCATCATATTGACCCATAGATAATTCATCATCAATACCTAGGTCAATTTGACAATGACTTGCATCAGTTTTATCAACGTGATAATAATCATCGGAATGCAATACAAGAGCATTTCTAACTAGAACATTGATAAGTCCGAATCACCCTTCCGCTTTCATAAGATCACGAAGCTCAAAGAAGCATTTATCAAAGTTGGGATCATTGGGGCGCAACATATCAAATTCAACAGCCTTGTATAGAATTTCATCAAGACCTCTCAAAGAGTAGTCCGGATAAAGTTCTTCCAAGAACTTCCACATAGCATGGGCGACTCAAAGTTTGTGACAAGCTCAAGCAAGTTATCCGCAAGCCTCTAATGATAAGATTGACAGTTCTAAGGTTACGAAGCAAATCAAGCTCTTCATCCATAGTGGGGTGCAAGGGGTCAAATGGTGGTACATATGGGGTTTCAACATATTTATGCAAGTTGTACATCTTAAAGATAGCAAGCATTTCAATCCTCCACGAAGTTATAGGACACTCCATCAAGAATAGGCACTCTATGACTAACACTCCCAAACGTAGACACGCCCATCTTCCTCCAATGGTGTGCAAACCAAAGCAATGGAGACCAATGCTCGATACCAATTGTAGGATCGCCAAGGCAAGAGTGTCTAGAGGGGGTGATTAGACAACTCGACAAGATAAAAGTTTATGCCTTTTGATTAACATAAGTTCTTAGCAAGTTCACAATGAAGATCAAGTCAAGCATCATGCATACAAGTCGAGCAACATACTAAACATGCAATTCTAGAGTATAGGGCAGCGGAAAGTAAATTGCATGAATAGTAAGGAGAGATTGTGAAGAGCAAACGCAATTTGGAGACACGGAGATTTTTCTCGTGGTTCCGATAGGTGGTGCTATCGCAATCCACGCTTGATGGAGACTTCAACCCACGAGGGTAACGGCCATGAGAGTCCACGGAGGGCTCCACCCACTAAGGGTCCACGAAGAAGCAACCTTGTCTATGCCATCATGGCTTACGCCCACGGAGGACTAGCCTTACTCGGGTAGATCTTCACGAAGTAGGCGATCTCCTTGCCCTTACAAACTCCTTGGTTCAACTCCACATCATGACGGAGGCTCTCAAGCGACACCTAACTAATCTAGGAGGCACCACCTCCAAAAGGTAATAGATGGGGTTGGTGATGATGAACTCCTTGCTCTTGTGCTTCAAATGATAATCTCCCCAACACTCAACTCTCCTCACTGATTTTCCTGTGGTGGAAGAAAGGATTGAGTGGAAAGCAACTTGGGAAGGCTAGAAATCAAGTTTCATATGGTGGGAGTGGAGCAACTTGATCTCAACACAAGGGTAGGTAGTTTTCTTCTCGAAATGTAAGGTAGGAGTGGTAGTTCTTTTCGATGGCTCTCTCCACGAATGAAGAGGAGGTGGAGGGTATTTATAGCCTCCACACAAAATCCAACTGCTACACACATTTGACCAATCTCGGCCGACCAAGTTGACAACTCGGTGGGACCGAAAGTTCAAATCTTAGAACGTTGGGATTTTCTGTGGGACCGAAAATACAATCTCTTGCTAGTCCGATTCTTCCAAAGTCTAGGGTTTGCCAATCTTTGTGGACCGATTTTCTCATCTCGGTGACACCGATTTGAGTACGTATGTTACAGAGGCTTGGCAACACCAATTTCGTATGACCGAGTTTGGAATCGAAAATCCAAATTTTAGGGTTTGGCTATATGGCTGAGGTGGTTCATCTCGGTTTGACTGGTTTGGAATCGGTGGGACCGAGATTACTTATGAGTTTATGTTGGAATGAAAGATTGCTGATAGTTTGAGAGATAAATCACTAAGCACTTAGAGCAACCAGATCATCATCATAACCTCATCCCCTTTTAATAGTATTGGCTTTCCTATGGACTCAATGTGATCTTGGATCACTAAACCAAAAATGGAGTCTTGAGCTTTTGCCAATCCTTTCCTTAGCATCTTAGGGGTTCACCTTTCTAGTCCTTTTGCCATGCCAGAGTGATTGACTTTCCTGAGACATACTTGATAAAAGCATTAGTCCAACCACAAAGTATGTTGTCATTAATTACCAAAACCACCTAGGGAGCAAATGTGCTTTCACTGTGACTTTGTGTATGTTCTCGAAATGTGTTTGTCGAGTGCTCATTAAAAAAGTTTCTATACAAGTTTCTGAATGAACTCCTTAAGAAAAGTTCTCCAAAAGTTCCCTATGAAAGAATCCTTTGAAGCATCTGGTCGTCACAGACATGTTGACTACTTGTGGAGCCAAAACGGACTTCATATGAGTCAGATATCCATGTTTCAGCTTAACATCATTAAAACCGATTCCGAACGACGCTACTTTTACAAGTTCTTGTATATTTGCACTCGATTTTTCCATTCTACTTCACTAAACATCTCCATATGAGATCCAATACTTGTAGGTAAATGCAAGAGACCTCGTTATGATGATGCACTAGGTCCATATCTCGTGACTTTGTGTATGTTCTCAAACGCGCTTTGTCGAGTGCTCATTAAGAAAGTTTCTATACAAGTTTCTAAACTAACTCCTTAAGAAAAGTTCTCCAAAAGTTCCATATGAAAGAATCTTTGAAGCATCTGGTCGTCATAGACGCTTTTGACTACTTGTGGAGCCAAAGCGACTTCAGATGAGTCGATATCCATGTTTCAGCTTAACATCAAGACAAAACCGATTCCGAACTACGCTACGGACAAGTTCTTGTGTAGTTGCACTCGATTTTTTCCATTCTACTTCACTAAACATCTCCATATGAGATCCAATTACTTGTAGGGAAATTCAAGAGACCTCGTTATGATGATGCACTAGGTCCATAGCTGTGACTTTGTGTATGTTCTCGAAATGCGCTTTGTCGAGTGCTCATTAAGAAAGTTTCTATACAAGTTTCTGAACGAACTCCTTAAGAAAAGTTCCCTATGAAAGAATCCGTTGAAGCACCTGGTCATCATAGACGTTTTGACTACTTGTGGAGCCAAAACGGACTTCGTATGAGTCAGATATCCATGCTTCAGTTAACACTGCACAAAACTGATTCCGAACGACAGTTACGGACAAGTTCTTGTGTAGTTGCACTCGATTTTTTCCATTCTACTTCACTAAACATCTCCATATTAGATCCAATTACTTGTAGGAAATTCAAGAGACATCGTTATGAGGATGCACCAGGTCCATAGCTGGGACTTTGTGTATGTTCTCAAAATGCTTTTGTCGAGTGGTCATTAAGAAAGTTTCTATACAAGTTTCGAACTAACTCCTTAAGAAAAGTTCTCCAAAAGTTCCATATGAAAGAATACTTTGAAGCATCTGTCGTCACGCACGCTTTTGACTACTTGTGGAGCCAAAATGAACTTCATATGAGTCGATATCCATGTTTCAGCTTAACATCAAAGAAAACCGATAATCGAACGACGCTACTTTTACAAGTTCTTGTGTAGTTGCACTCGATTTTTTCCATTCTACTTCACTAAACATCTCCATATGAGATCCAATTACTTGTAGGGAAATTCAAGAGACCTCAGTTATGAGGATGCACTAGGTCCATAGCTGTGACTTTGTGTATGTTCTCGAAATGTGTTTGTCGAGTGCTCATTAAGAAAGTTTCTATACAAGTTTCAATGAACTCCTTAAGAAAAGTTCTCCAAAAGTTCCCTATGAAAGAATCCTTTGAAGCATCTGGTCGTCACGCACATGTTGACTACTTGTGGAGCCAAACGGACTTCATATGAGTCGATATCCATGTTTCAGCTTAACATCACATAAACCGATTCCGAACGACGCTACTTGACAAGTTCTTGTATATTTGCACTCGATTTTTCCATTCTACTTCACTAAACATCTCCATATGAGATCCAATACTTGTAGGGAAATGCAAGAGACCTCGGTTATGATGATGCACTAGGTCCATATCTATGACTTTGTGTATGTTCTCAAATGCGCTTGTCGAGTGCTCATTAAAAAGTTTCTATACAAGTTTCTAAACTAACTCCTTAAGAAAAGTTCTCAAAA
>JAHHZJ010001755.1:0-178308 GCA_021437245.1 Aegilops speltoides | reverse complement strand
CGGGGAGTTGGCGGTGGTACTCAGCACTTCTCGGGGTTGAGCTTGATCTGGAATCGGCGCAGGTTCTCAAAGGTCTCCTTGAGGTCCTCTAGCAGCATCCCGCGCTTCTCCGTCTTCACCACCACATCATCCACGTAGACATGGGCATTCCTGCTGAGTTGCTTGAGGAGGCACTTCTGCATGCAACACTGAAAGGTGGCGCCGGCATTCCTCAAGCCGAACGTCATGGTCAGGTAGCAGAAGGCTCCGAACGGCGTGATGAAGGCGGTCTTCAGTCTTTGTGCCGGGTTCAGCTTGATCTGGTGATACCCTGAATATGCATCTAAGTGAAGGAAATATGCCCTAGAGGCAATAATAAAGTTATTATTTATTTCCTTATTTCATGATAAATGTTTATCATTCATGCTATAATTGTATTAACCGGAAACATGATACATGTGTGAATGCATAGACAAAACAATATGTCACTAGTATGCCTCTACTAGACTAGCTTGTTAATCAAAGATGGTTATGTTTCCGACCATGAACAAAGAGTTGTTATTTGATTAACAAGGTCACATCATTAGTAGAATGATCGATTGACATGACCCATTCCATTAGCTTAGCACCACGATCGTTTAGTATGTTGCTCTTGCTTTTATCCATGACATATACATGTTCCTGTAACTATGAGATTATGCAACTCCGTTTACGGAGGAACACTTTGGGTGCTACCAAGCGTCACAACGTAATCGGGTGATTATAAAGGAGTACTACAGGTGTCTCCAAAGGCGGATGTTGGGTTGGCGTATTTGAGATTAGGTTTTGTCACTCCGATTGTGGGAGAGGTATCTCTAGGCCCTCTCGGTAATACATCACTTTGAAGCCTTGCAAGCACTACAACTAATGAGTTAGTTGTGAGATGATGTATTACGGAACGAGTAAAGAGACTTGCGGCAGCGAGATTGAACTAGGTATTGGATACCGACGATCGAATCTCGGGCAAGTAACATACCGATGACAAAGGAACAACGTATGTTGTTATGCGGTCTAACCGATAAAGATCTTCGTAGAATATGTAGGAACCAATATGGGCATCCAGGTCCGCTGTTGGTTATTGACCGAGACATGTCTCGGTCATGTCTACATTGTTCTCGAACCGTAGGGTCCGCACGCTTAAGGTTTCGATGGCGGTTATTATGAGTTTATGTATTTTGATGTACGGAGAAGTTGGTCCGGATGTGATCATGGACATGATGAGGAGTCTCGAAATGGTCGAGACATAAAGATTGATATATTGGAAGCCTATATTTGGAGTTGAATGGTTCGGGTGAAAACAGAATTCTGGGAGTCTGGGAGGTTACTGGAACCCCGGGAGGTAAATGGGCCTTAGTGGGCCTCGAGGGAGAAGAGGAGGGGCCGGCCGGGGGGTGGCGCCTCCCCCCCCCAGTCCGAATAGGACAAGGAGGCGGCGCCCCTCTTCCCTCCCCCAATCCTATTCCAACTAGGAAGGGGGAGTCCTACTCGGTGGGAGTAGGACTCCTCGGCGTCCCTCCTCTGGGCGGCCGCACCTCCCCCCCTCCTCCTTTATATCTCACGGGGCAGGGGGCACCCTAGAACACACATGTTTGATCTACGGATCGTTCCTTAGCCGTGTGCGGTGCCCCCTCCACCATATTCCACCTCGGTCATACCGTCATGAAGCTTAAGCGAAGCCTGCGCCGATGAAACATCAAGATCGTCCTGCGCCGTCGTCTTGAAGAAACTCTCCTCGACACTCGGCTGGATCGAGATCTGAGGGCGTCATCGAGCTGTCGTGTGTCAAGAACTTCGGGGCGCGAATGCTGGCGCCGGGATCGGTCGGATCGCGAGGAGAACGTCGACTACTTCCTCTCGTTGTGATCGCTTCGCTTGGTCTCACGAGTGCGTGGACAACACTCTCCCTCTCGTTGCTATGCATCACCATGATCTTGCGTGTGCGTAGGAAATTTTTGAAATTACTCGTTCCCCAACAGTGGCATCCGAGCCTAGGTTTTATGGTTTGATGTTTTGCACGAGTAGAACACAAGTGAGTTGTGGGCGATACAAGTCATACTACCTACCAGCATGTCATACTTTGGTTCAGCGGTATTGTGAGATGAAGCGGCCCGGACCGACATTACAGCGTGCGCTTCTGAGACTGGTTTCACCGCCACGAGCACTCGTTGCTTAAAGGTGGTGGTGGGTGCTGTCTCTCTCACTTTAGTTGAACCAGAGTGTGGCTCGCCGGTCCTTGAGAAGGTTAAAGCGGAGTCTATTTGACGAAGTATCGTTGTGGTTTTGATGCGTGGGTGAGACTGGTTCTTGCTTAAGCCCGTAGCAGCCACGTAAAATTTGCAACAACAAAGTAGAGGGCGTCTAACTTGTTTTTGCAGGGCATGTTGTGATGTGATATGGTCAAGATGTGATGCTATATTTTATTGTATGAGATGATCATGTTTTGTAACCGAAGTTATCGGCAATCGGCCGGAGCCATATGGTTGTCGCTTTATTGTATGCAATGCAATGCATACCTGTAATGCTTTACTTTATCACTAAGCGGTAGAAATAGTCGTAGAAGCATAAGATTGGCGAGGCGACAACGATGCTACGATGGAGATCAAGGTGTCGCGCCGGTGGCGATGGTGATCATGGTGGTGCTGCAAGATGGAGATCATGAAGCACAAGATGATGATGACCATATCATATCACTTATATTGATTTGCATGTGATGTTTATCCTTTATGCATCTTATCTTGCTTTGATTGGCGGTAGCATTATAAGATGATCTCTCACTAAATTATCAAGAAGTGTTCTCCCAGTATGCACGTTGCCAAAGTTAAATCGTGCCCGGACACCACGTGATGATCGGGTGTGATAAGCTCTCGTCCATCTACAACGGGTGCAAGCCAGTTTTGCACCACGAGAATACTCGGGTTATACTTGACGAGCCTAGCATATGCGAGATATGGCCTCGAACACGGAGACCGAAGGTCGGCGTGAATCATATAGTAGATATGATCAACATAAGATGTTCACCATTGAAAACTACTCCATTTCACGTGATGATCGGTTATGGTTTAGTTGATTTGGATCACGTGATCACTTAGATGACTAGAGATGTTTTTCTAAGTGGGAGTTCTTAAGTAATATGATTAATTGAACTTAAATTTATCATGAACTTAGTACTGATAGTATCTTGCTTGTTTATGTTTGATTGTAGATAGATGGCTCGTCTTTGTTGTTCCGTTGAATTTTAATGCGTTCCTTGAGAAAGCAAAGTTGAAAGATGATGGTAGCAATTACGGATTTGGGTCCGTAACTTGAGATTATCCTCATTGCTGCCTGAGAAGAGTTACGTCTGGATGCACCGCTGGGTGCGAACTGCTTCTTGATGCTGGCCGGCGTTAAGAGCGTCTGGCGAGCAAAGCTGATGACTACTCTATAGTTCGATGTGCCATGCTTTACGGCTTAGAACCGGGACTTCAACGGCGTTTTGAGCGTCATGGAGCATATGAGATGTTCGAGTTGAAGTTGATATTCAACAGAATGCGGATTGAGAGATATGAAGTCTCCAATAAGTTCTATAGCTGCAAGATGGAGGAGAATAGTTACATTAGTGAGCACATACTCGAATGTGTGCAGGTACTACAATCACTTGACACAATTGGGAGTTAATCTTCCGGATGATTGTGTCATTGATGAATTCTTCAATCACGCCACCAAGCTACAAAGGCTTCGTGATGAACTATAATATGCAAGGGTTAGTAAAGACTATACAGAGCTCTTCGCAATGCTAAAGGCTGCGGAGGTAGAAATCAAGAAGGAGCATCAAGTGTTGATGGTCAATAAGACCACTAGTTTCAAGAAGAAAGGCAAAGGGAAGAAGAAGGGAACTTCAAGAAGAACAAGAAACAAGTTCTTTGCTCGGGAGAAGAAACCCAAGTCCGGACCTAAGCACAAATCGAGTGCTTCTCTTAAGCGGTAGTCCTTTGGAGCGGAACTGCCCCAAGTATTTGGCGGATAAGAAGGATGGCAAGGTGAACAAAGGTATATGTGATATACATGTTATTGATGTGTACCTTACTAGAGCTCGCAGATAGCACTGGGTATTTGATCTTGGTTACATTGCTAATATTTGCAACTCGAAAGCAGGGGACTACGGATTAAGCGAACAACGGCAAAGGGCGAGGTGACGATCTTGGCGTGGGAAATGGTTCCAAAGTCGATGTGATCGCGGTCGACACGCTACCTCTACATCTACCTTCGGATTAGTTTTAGACCTAAATAATTGTTATTTGGTGCTGCGTTGAGCATGAACATTATATCTGGATCTTGTTTGATGCGAGACGGTTATTCATTTAAATCGAGAGAATAATGGTTGTTCTATTTATATGAGTAATATCTTTTATGGTCATGCACCCTTGAGGAGTGGTCTATTTTGATGAATCTCGATAGTAGTGATACACATATTCATAATGTTGAAACCAAAAGATGCAGAGTTGATAATGATAGTGCAACTTATTTGTGGCACCGCCGTTTAGGTCATATCGGTGTAAAGTGCATGAAGAAACTCCATCTTGATGGACTTTTGGAGTCACTTGATTATGAATCACTTGGCACTTGAACCGTGCCTCATGGGCAAGATGACTAGAACCCGTTCTCGGTACTATGGAGAGAGCAACAGATTTGTTGGAAATCATACATCTGAGATGTATGTGGTCCGATGAATGTTGAGGCTCGTGGCGGATATCGTTATTTTCTCACCTTCACAGATGACTTAAGCGAGATATGGGTATATCTACTTAATGAAACATAAGTCTGAAACATTTGAAAAGTTCAAAGAATTTGAGTGAAGTTGAAAATCATCGTAACAAGAAAATTAAATTTCTATGATCGATCGTGGAGGTGAATATTTGAGTTCTGAGTTTGGTCTACATTTGAAACAATGCGGAATAGTTTAGCAACTCCGCCACCGGAACACCACAGCGTAATGGTGTGTCGAGCGTCGAATCGCACTTTACTAGATATGGTGCGATCTATGATGTCTCTTCTGATTTACCGCTATCGTTTTGGGGTTATGCTCTAGAGGCGGCCACATTCACCTTGAATAGAACACCGTCGAAATCCGTTGAGACGACACCTTATGAACTGTGGTTTGGCAAGAAACCAAAGTTGTCGTTTCTAAAAGTTTGGGGATGCGATGCTTATGTGAAAAAGCTTCAACCTGATAAGCTCGAACCCAAATCGAGAAATGTGTCTTCATAGGATACCCAAAGGAAACAGTTGGGTACACCTTCTATCACAGATCCGAAGGCAAGACATTTGTTGCTAAAAATGGATCCTTTCTAGAGAAGGAATTTCTCTCGAAAGAAGTGAGTGGGAGGAAAGTGGAACTTGATGAGGTAATAGTACCTTCTCCCTTACTTGAAAGTAGTTCATCGCAAAATCGGTTTACGAGACGCCTACACCAAGTAGTGAGGAAGTTGATGATGTTGATCATGAAACTTGAGATCAAGTTACTCTGAACCTCGTAGATCAACGAGTAAGATCCGCACAGAGTGAATGCGGTAATCCTGTTACGGAAATCATGCTACTAGATCATGATGAACCTACGAACTATGAAGAAGCGATGGTGAGCCCAGATTCATAAAATGGCTTGAGGCCATGAAATCGAGATGGGATCCATGTATGAAAACAAAGTATGGACTTTGGTTGACTTGCCCGAGGGTCGGCAAGCAATAGAAAACAAGTGGATCTTCAAGAAGAAGACCGACGACGACGGTAATATTCTCATCTACAAAGCTCGACTTATCGCAAAGGGTTTTCGACAAGTTCAAGGAATTGACTACGATGAGACCTTCTCACCCGTAGCGATGCTTAAGTCTGTCCGAATCATGTTAGCAATTGCCGCATTTTATGATTATGAAATTTGGCAAATGGATGTAAAGACGCATTCTGAATGGATTTACGGAAGAAGAGTTGTATATGATGCAACGAGAAGGTTTTATCGATCCAAAGGAGCTAACAAAGTGTGCAAGCTCCAGCGATCCATTTATGGACTGGTGCAAGCATCTCGGAGTTGGAATAAGCGCTTTGATAGTGTAATCAAAGCATTTGGGTTTATCTGAGACTTTTGGAGAAGCTTTGTATTTACAAGAAAGTGAGTGGGAGCTCTGTAGCATTTACGATATTATATGTAGATGACATATTGCTAATCGGAAATGATATAGAATTCTGGATAGCATAAAGGGATACTTGAATAAGAGTTTTTCAATGAAAGACCTCGGTGAAGCTGCTTACATATTGGGCATTAAGATCTATAGAGATAGATCAAGATGCTTGATTGGACTTTCACAAAGCACATACCTTGACAAAATTTTGAAGAAGTTCAAAATGGATCAAGCAAAGAAAGGGTTCTTGCACGTGTTACAAGGTGTGAAGTTGAGTAAGACTCAATGCCCGACCACTGCGAGAAGATAGAGAGAAAATGAAAGATGGTCCTATGCTTCAGCCATAGGCTCTATCATGTATGCAATCTTGTGTACCGACACGATGTGTGCCTTGCTATAAGTTTAGCGGGAGGTACCAAAGTAATCCAGAGTGGATCATTTGGGCGGTCAAGAACATCCTAAATACACGAAAAGGACTAAGGATATGTTTCTCGTATATGGAGGTGACAAAGAGCTCATAAATGGCAGTTACGTTGATGCAAGCTTTGACACCGATCCGGACGATTCTAAATCGCAGACGGATCGTGATTTACACTAAGCGGAGGAGCTGTCGGTTGGTGCAGTTCTAAACAAAGCATCGTGGCGG
Organism: Aegilops speltoides; assembly: GCA_021437245.1. Lineage (NCBI taxonomy): Eukaryota > Viridiplantae > Streptophyta > Magnoliopsida > Poales > Poaceae > Aegilops > Aegilops speltoides. Next base: position 171,492 of record JAHHZJ010001755.1, on the reverse strand, counting down.
GATCTACATGTGAAGCGGAGTACATAGCAACTTCGAAGCAGCTAATGAAGAGTGCGGATGAAGGAGTTCATATCCGATCTAGGTGTCATACCTAGTGCATCGGGTCAATGAAAATCTTCGTGACAATCTTGGAGCAATTGCCTTAGCGAAGGAATCCAGATTTCACAAGAGGACCAAGCACATCAAGAGGCGCTTCAATTCCATCCGGGACTTAGTCGGTGGGAGACATAGAGATTTGCAAGATACATACGGATCTGAATGTTGCGAGACCGTTGACTAAGCCTCTTCCACGAGCAAAACATGATCAGCACCAAGACTCCATGGGTGTTAGAATCATTACTATGTAATCTAGATTATTGACTCTAGTGCAAGTGGGAGGCTGAAGGAAATATGCCCTAGAGGCAATAATAAAGTTATTATTTATTTCCTTATTTCATGATAAATGTTTATCATTCATGCTATAATTGTATTAACCGGAAACATGATACATGTGTGAATGCATAGACAAAACAATATGTCACTAGTATGCCTCTACTAGACTAGCTTGTTAATCAAAGATGGTTATGTTTCCGACCATGAACAAAGAGTTGTTATTTGATTAATGAGGTCACATCATTAGTAGAATGATCGATTGACATGACCCATTCCATTAGCTTAGCACACGATCGTTTAGTATGTTGCTCTGCTTTTATCCATGACATATACATGTTCCTGTAACTATGAGATTATGCAACTCCGTTTACGGAGGAACACTTTGGGTGCTACCAAACGTCACAACGTAATCGGGTGATTATAAAGGAGTACTAGGTGTCTCCAAAGGCAGATGTTGGGTTGGCGTATTTGAGATTAGGTTTTGTCACTCCGATTGTCGGAGAGGTATCTTTGGGCCCTCTCGGTAATACACATCACTTTGAAGCCTTGCAAGCACTACAACTAATGAGTTAGTTGTGAGATGATGTATTACGGAACGAGTAAAGAGACTTGCCGTACGAGATTGAACTAGGTATTGGATACCGACGATCGAATCTCGGGCAAGTAACATACCGATGACAAAGGAACAACGTATGTTCTTATGCGGTCGACCGATAAAGATCTTCGTAGAATGTGTAGGAACCAATATGGGCATCGAGGTCCCGCTGTTGGTTATTGACCGGAGACATGTCTCGGTCATGTCTACATTGTTCTCGAACTGTAGGGTCTGCACGCTTAAGGTTTCGATGGCGATTATTATGAGTTTATGTATTTTGATGTACCGGAGAAGTTGGTCCGGATGTGATCACGGACATGACGAGGAGTCTCGAAATGGTCGAGACATAAAGATTGATATATTGGAAGCCTATATTTGGAGTTCGAATGGTTCCGGGTGAAAACAGGAATTTACGAGATCTTAGGGAGGTTACGGAACCCCGGGAGGTAAATGGGCCTTAGTGGGCCTCGAGGGAGAAGAGGAGGGGCCGGTGAAAGCACATTTGCTCCCTAGGTGGTTTTGGTAATTAATGACAACATACTTTGTGGTTGGACTAATGCTTTCATCAAGTATGTTTCAGGAAAGTCAATCACTCTGGCATGGCAAAAGGACTAGAAAGGTGGACCCCTAGGATGCTAAGGAAAACATTGGCAAAAGCTCAAGACTCTATTTTTGGTTTAGTGATCCAAGATCACATTGAGTCCATAGGGAAGCCAATACTATTAAAGGGATGAGGTTATGATGATGATCTGGTTGCTCAAAGTGCTTAGTGATTTATCTCTCAAACTATCGACAATCTTTCATTCCAACATAAACCCATAAGTAATCTCGGTCCCACCGATTCCATAAACTCAGTCACACAAGAGATGAACCACCTCAGCCATATAGCCAAACCCTAAAATTTGGATTTTCCGATTCCAAACTCGGTCATACGAAATTGGTGTTATAAGCTTACGTAACCTACGTACTCAAATCGGTGTCACCGAGATGAGAAAGTCGATCCCACCAAGATTGGCAAACCCTAGACTTTGGAAGAATCGGACTAACAAGAGATTGTATTTTCGGTCCCACGAAAATCCCAACGTTCTAAGATTTGAACTTTCGGTCTCACCGAGTTGTCAACTTCGGTCGACCGAGATTGGTCAAATGTGTGTAGCAGTTGGATTTTGTGTGGAGGCTATAAATACCCTCCACCTCCTCTTCATTAGTGGAGAGAGCCATCGAAAAGAACTACCACTCCTACCTTACATTTACGAAGAAAACTACCTACCCTTGTGTTGAGATCAAGTTGCTCCACTCCCACCATATGAAACTTGATTTCTAGCCTTCCCAAGTTGCTTTCCACTCAATCCTTTCTTCCACCACAGCCAAATCGGTGAGGAGAGTTGAGTGTTGGGGAGATTATCATTTGAAGCACAAGAGCAAGGAGTTCATCATCACCAACACCATCTATTACCTTTTGGAGGTGGTGCCTCCTAGATTGGTTAGGTGTCGCTTGGGAGCCTCCGTCAAGATGTGGAGTTGAACCAAGAAGTTTGTAAGGGCAAGGAGATCGCCTACTTCGTGAAGATCTACCCCGAGTAAGGCTAGTCCTCCGTGGACGTAAGCCATGATGGCATAGACAAGGTTGCTTCTTCGTGGACCCTTCGTGGGTGGAGCCCTCCGTGGACTCTCGCAGCCGTTACCCTCCGTGGGTTGAAGTCTCCATCAATGTGGATTGACGATAGCACCACCTATCGGAACCACGAGAAAAATCTCCGTGTCTCCAAATTGCGTTTGCTCTTCACAATCTCTCCCTTACTATATGTGCAATTTACTTTCCGCTGCCCCATACTCTAGAATTGCATGTGTAGTATGTTGCTCGACTTGTATGCATGATGCTTGACTTGATCTTCATTGTGAACTTGCTAAAAACTTGTGTTAATCAAAAGGCATAAACTTTTATCTTGTCGAGTTGTCTAATCACCCCCCCTCTAGACACTCTTACCTTCAACGATCCTACAATTGGTATCGAGGCGTTGGTCTCCATTGCTTTGGTTTGCACACCATTGGAGGAAGATGGGCGTGTCTCGTTTGGGAGTGTTAGTCATAGAGTGCCTATTCTTGATGGAGTGTCCTATAACTCGTGGAGGATTGAAATGCTTGCTATCTTTAAGATGTACAACTTGCGCAAATATGTTGAAACCCCATATGTACCACCATTTGACCCCTTGCACCCTACTATGGATGAAGAGCTTGATTTGCTTCGTAACCTTAGAACTGTCAATCTTATCATTAGAGGTTTGCCCGATAACTTGCTTGAGCTTGTCACAAACTTTGAGTGCGCCCATGCTATGTGGAAGTTCTTGGAAGAACTTTATCCGGACTACTCTTTGAGAGGTCTTGATGAAATTCTATACAAGACTGTTGAATTTGATATGATCGCCCCAAAGATCCCAACTTTGATAAATGCTTCTTTGAGCTTCGTGATCTTATGAAAAGAAGGGTGATCGGTTTTATCAATGTTGAATAAGAAATGCTCTTGTATTGCATTCCGATGATTATTGTCATTCGACAAAACTAATGCAAGTCATTGTCAAATTGACCTAGGTATTGATGATGAATTATCTATGGGTCAATATGATGATGAGCATGAGCATGATGACGATTACTCGATTAGGACACCGAGCTAGACAAGATCATGAAGAGTCTCGATCTTATGGCAAATCGAGAGACTACATATCCGGTGGAAAAGAGTGGATTCTTGATAGTGGATGCACCGATCACATGACCGGAGATGAAGACATGTTTGAGAGCTTGCAAAGAGCGATGGTCCACGCAAGTATGTGACTTTTGGAGACAACTCAAGGGTAAGGTACTTGGCCTTGGTAAGGTGGCCATATCTCATGATAGCTCCATTCAAAATGTCATGCTTGTTGAATCACTTGGATACAATTTACTTTCCGTGTCTAGATTAGCTGACTTTGGATTCAATGTGCTATTCACCAAAGTAGATTGCCAAGTTTTTCGTCGTGACAATCATAACATGGTCTTTACGGTATTAGTAGAGGTGATTTATACATTGTCGATTTCACTAAGAAAGCTCAACCTAGAACTTGCTTTATTGCTAAATCTGCTAAAGGTTGGCTTTGGCATAGAAGGCTTGGACATGTTGGTATCGTAATCTAGATAAGCTAATCAAAGGTGATCACATTCTTGGTGTTAAAGATGTTTTCTTTGACAAAGATAGACTCTGTAGTGCATGTCAAGCGGGAAAACAAGTAGGTGGAAGTCATCCGTGAAGAACATCATGACCACAAGGAGACCGCTTGAGCTTCTTCATATGGATCTCTTGGTCCCAATGCTTACAAAAGCCTTGGTGGTAACTCCTTTGGTCTAGTTATTGTTGATGATTTTTCCAGATTCGTGGGTATTTTTCCTTGATGACAAATCGCGAGTTGGAGAATCTTCAAAACCTTTGCTAGAAAGGCTCAAAATCAATTTGAGGTGAAGATCAAGAAAGTTCGGAGCGACAATGGAGCGGAGTTCAAGAACGCCCATGTGGACTCCTTTCTCGATGAGGAAGGATTCTACATGAGTTCTCGACTACATACACACCTCAACAAAATGGAGTTGTTGAGAGGAAGAACGAGCAGCTCATTGAGATGGCGAGCGATGCTTGATGAATACAAGACACGAAACACTTACGGGGAGAAGCCGTCGAGACAGCTTGTCATGCTATCAACAGGCTTTATCTTCACAAGCTCCTCGGCAAGACTTCATCTGAGCTCCTTACGGTAACAAACCCCAAGTGGGATATTTTCGTGTCTTTGGTTCAAAATGCTATATCCTTGATAAGCATCGTCGGTCTAAATTTGCTCCTAAAACTCATGAAGGCTTTTTCCTCGGTTATGGATCAAACTCCCACACCTACCGTGTCTACAACAATTTCACCGAAAGGTTGAAGAGGCGGTAGAGCGTGAAGTTTGATGAATCTAATAGCTCATAAGTAGAGCAAATGCCTATTGATGTAGGAGACAAGGACCCATCGGAAGCCATTCAAGATTTATCCATTGGAAAGATTAGTCCCATGGAAGTGAAGGAGAGTACCTCATCTACATATGTGGAGCCCCTACCTCACGGAGAGATGAACCTCAAGGCAACATGGAGGCTTCCACAAGTGGAACTCACCAAGATGAGGAAGTGCGACAAGAAGATCCACCACAACCTCCTTCTCCACCACCTCAAGACAACACCAACAACAATGATGAAGAAGAAGATGAGGATGATGAGGAAGCTCAGCCTCGACCACGACAAAAGCTATCCCGAGTTCGAGCAAGAGTCAAGAAGGACCATCCCGTGGAACAAATGATGAATGACATCGACTCCGGGAGAATCACTCGCTCTAAAACTCGTTTAGCTAACTTTTGTGAACACTACTCATTTATCTCTAGTCTTGAACCTATGAAGGTAGAAGAAGCGCTTGAAGACCGGATTGGGTGAGCGCTATGCATGAAGAGTTACACAACCGAGAGGAACAACGTTTGGACTTTGGTAGAAAGCCCAATGATGACCAAAACGTCATTGGAACCAAATGGGTGTTTCGGAACAAGCAAGATGAAGATGGACAAGTCATCCGCAACAAGGCTCGTCTCGTAGCACAAGGTTACACACAAGTCGAAGGTATGGACTATGGTGAGACCTATGCCCCCGTTGCTAGACTTGAGTCCATTCGCATTCTTCTTGCTTATGCCAACCACCATGACATTACTCTCTATCAAATGGACATTAAAAGTGCTTTCCTAAATGGTGAAATTGAGGAGGAAGTATTTGTGAAACAACCTCCGGTTGTGAATCCTAAAAAGCCTAATCATGTTTATAAATTGCACAAAGCTCTTTATGGTCTTAAACAAGCTCCTAGAGCTTGGTACAAATCTTGACTAGCTTTCTTCTTGAGAAAGGATTTGAGATTGGAAAAATAGACTCAACGCTATTCACAAAAGGGTTGATGGTGAACTATTTGTGTGCCAAATATATGTTGATGATATTATCTTTGGTTCAACTAACCTGATTTTAGTGAGAAGTTTGGAAAGCTTATGTCGGAGAAGTATGAGATGTCCATGATGAGTGAACTCAAGTTCTTCCTTGGGTTGCAAATCAAGCAATCTAAGGAGGGTACTTTTGTCTCACAAACAAAGTACACTAAGGATCTCTTCAAGAAGTTCAACATGCAAGAGAGCAAAGGTATGAAAACACCCATGGCTACTAGTGGACATAATGACTTGACTAAAGATGGAGAACACTGTTGATCAAAAGGTTTATCGATCCATGATTGGTTCTCTACTATATCTCTGTGCTTCTCGTCGACATAATGTTGAGTGTATGCATGTGTGCTCGATATCAAGCAGCCCTAAAGAATGTCATCTTAAGGCTGTTAAAAGAATTGTGAGATATTTGATACACACACCTAACTTTGGCATTTGGTATCCTAAGAGGGCCTCTTTCGATCTTGTTGGCTATTCCGACTCGGACTATGCGGAGACAAGGTTGATAGAAAGTCAACTTAGTGCGTGTCAATTTCTCGGTCGATCCCTTGTATCTTGGTCATCCAAGAAACAAAATTCGATATCATTATCTCTGCGAAGCAGAATATATTGCTGCTGGTTAGTGTTGTGCTCGATTACTATGGATGACACAAGCGCTTAAGGATTATGGGATACATGCGAGACATGTTCCTTTGCTTTGTGACAATGAGAGTGCGATTAAGATTGGACACAATCCGTGCAACACTCTCGCACGAAACACATTGAAGTTAAATCACCATTTTATTCGTGATCACATTGCTAAGGGTGACATTGATCTTAAGCATGTTAAATCTTGACAAACAGCTTGCGATATCTTCACAAAACCACTTGATGAGAAAGTGTTTTGTCGCAAGGAGTGAGTTGAACATCATTGATGCTTCAAACTTGGAGTGAAAAAAAACTCCATTGATGCATGCAAGGCATGAGCCAAATTGACCAATCCTTGATATTTCTCTTATGATGATGATCATATGTCTTGGACACATTTGCCCCCTTGTATTGCATCTAACTCCTTGCAGGTACTTGGATGGTCTACATTCCACAAGATTATCACACACTCAAATCATGAGTAATCTTGTCATTGACCAAGTATCTAGCTCTTTGGGATGTTGAGTTCAAGGAACAAAATTCCACATATCCTTTTTGACACCATATACTTCTAGTACTTCACTCATGTCATCTTGGATATTCTTGAGTATTTCCTTGCTTGCCTAACCCATGTAGGAAGATGAACTATACAATTGGAAATGGTGCTCCAACTTCACATTCTATGAGCATCAACATCAAGTTCACCCACATGAGTACAAGCAACAACAAGCCCAAGGTATGTTTTCACATCTTGAAGGAGCTTTGCTCAAAGTCATGAGTACAAGCAGCTTCAAAGATGTGATCACATCAAATGCTTAATCGAAAAATGGCAACCCCATTTTGAGCTTAAGCGATAGTATGACCTATGATCAAATGTTCTCATTTGACTCCTAAGTCAATATACTCAAACATAGGTGACCTAGTCACCGACCCCTATCTAGATGAAGTACATATGTTTTGGAGTTTCTCTGCTTTTCTCATTGAGTTTTCTTGCTTATTTAAAAAAAAACTTCATCTAGCAATCTTTTTCATTTCTGTTTCTTCTGTTCTTGTGTATATTTTTTTTGGCTCTGATCAATTCCCTGAAAATCATTTACAAATTCATTGCAAATCTTTTGAAACATTCCTTGCAAAGTGAGCTGAATTATTTCTGGATTTCCTTGGAATTAAACTCGGCGTCACCGATTCAATCACTTGATCGACCGAAAAGGATCTGCCTAAAGTCTCGACTTTCGGACTCACCGATCCATATCAATTCGGTGTCACCGATTTACATTCACCAGGATATCATCTTCTGCAGTTCCACTAAATAATTTATTCTGCATGTTTCTTATTGGACAAGTTGTGATTCTTAAGGATCCCACTTCTTTCCTTCCATCTTTCCTGCCCTTCCTAGTTTACTGTCCTTTTCGGCACTTGATGTCAAAGGGGGAGAAGATTTAGGGGAGCTTAAGGGGAGATTGGAGGATAAGGGGAGAAAAGAAAATTTAAAGGAAGAAAAACAATCTTACCTTAAGGGGGAGAGGATCACATCAAAGCTTTGCCATATCCCATATTGGATATTACATTTGGCATTATTCTTTTGATTTTTGCTTCTCTTACTCTCACAATTGGTATCTTATGAAAAGCACAATTGGTATCTTATGAAAAGCAAAATCTCTCGAGCTCATTGAAAATCTTTTAGTCTTGGGAGACATGTTAGCTGATTCAAGCTAGTGCTCAACATGAGACACTCTTTATACATGTCATCCTGGCTTGGTACTCTTGATGTTCTTCTTTGTTGGTTGAAGGAATACTCTTGTGTTATCTAACCTTGTTTTCTCAAGCTTATTTCTTGGTACAATGTCAAGGAACTTCAAGGTAAGTATATGCATCTTGCAGAATGTGCATGATGGTGACTTGCTTGTGAATACTTGTTTGCAAGAAATCACCATGCACATATGCATCATCACTCTCTTATCCTCATACTGCTCTCGATGCATATAGCCAAGCTGCATGTAGCACATCTTGCTTTTCTCTCATGTGTGCTTGTGGTAGTCCAAAACCAAAATCTAAAATCTTGCACACTTGTAGGGGAGCACATGTACTACATGTTTGTCAAAGCTTTAATGATAATCCTGTCTTTCTTTTAGTAAGCTTTGATATCTTATTTTGTGTGTTGCCATCAATTACCAAAAGGGGAGATTGAAAGCACATTTGCTCCTAGGTGGTTTTGGTAATTAATGACAACATACTTTGTGGTTGGACTAATGCTTTCATCAAGTATGTTTCAGGAAAGTCAATCACTCTGGCATGGCAAAAGGACTAGAAAGGTGGACCCCTAGGATGCTAAGGAAAACATTGGCAAAAGCTCAAGACTCTATTTTTGGTTTAGTGATCCAAGATCACATTGAGTCCATAGGAAAGCCAATACTATTAAAGGGATGAGGTTATGATGATGATCTGGTTGCTCAAAGTGCTTAGTGATTTATCTCTCAAACTATCGACAATCTTTCATTCCAACATAAACCCATAAGTAATCTCGGTCCCACCGATTCCATAAACTCAGTCACACCGAGATGAACCACCTCACCCATATACCCAAACCCTAAAATTTCGGATTTTCCGATTCCAAACTCGGTCATACCAAATTGGTGTTGCCAAGCTTACATAACATACGTACTCAAATCGGTGTCACCGAGATGAGAAAGTCGGTCCCACCGAGATTGGCAAACCCTAGACTTTGGAAGAATCGGACTAACAGAGATTGTATTTTCGGTCCCACGAAAATCCCAACGTTCTAAGATTTGAACTTTCGGTCTCACCGAGTTGTCAACTTCGGTCGACCGAGATTGGTCAAATGTGTGTAGCAGTTGGATTTTGTGTGGAGGCTATAAATACCCTCCACCTCCTCTTCATTAGTGGAAGAGCCATCGAAAAGAACTACCACTCCTACCTTACATTTCTAGAAGAAAACTACCTACCCTTGTGTTGAGATCAAGTTGCTCCACTCCCACCATATGAAACTTGATTTCTAGCCTTCCCAAGTTGCTTTCCACTCAATCCTTTCTTCCACCACAGCCAAATCAGTGAGGAGAGTTGAGTGTTGGGGAGATTATCATTTGAAGCACAAGAGCAAGGAGTTCATCATCACCAACACCATCTATTACCTTTTGGAGGTGGTGCCTCCTAGATTGGTTAGGTGTCGCTTGGGAGCCTCCGTCAAGATGTGGAGTTGAACCAAGAAGTTTGTAAGGGCAAGGAGATCGCCTACTTCGTGAAGATCTACCCCGAGTAAGGCTAGTCCTCCGTGGGCGTAAGCCATGATGGCATAGACAAGGTTGCTTCTTCGTGGACCCTTCGTGGGTGGAGCCCTCCGTGGACTCTCGCAGCCGTTACCCTCCGTGGGTTGAAGTCTCCATCAGCGTGGATTGGCGATAGCACCACCTATCGGAACCACGAGAAAAATCTCCGTGTCTCCAAATTGCGTTTGCTCTTCACAATCTCTCCTTACTATATGTGCAATTTACTTTCCGCTGCCCCATACTCTAGAATTGCATGTGTAGTATGTTGCTCGACTTGTATGCATGATGCTTGACTTGATCTTCATTGTGAACTTGCTAAAACTTGTGTTAATCAAAAGGCATAAACTTTTATCTTGTCGAGTTGTCTAATCACCCCCCTCTAGACACTCTTACCTTCAACGATCCTACACCCGGCCGGGGGTGGCCGCGCCCCCCCCCCAGTCCGAATAGGACAAGGAGGGGGCGCGCCTCTTTCTCTTCCCCTCCCCAATCCTATTCCAACTAGGAAGGGGAGTCCTACTCGGTGGGAGTAGGACTCCTCCGCAGCGCCTCCTCTAGGCAGGCCGCACCTCCCCCTCCCTCCTTTATATCTGAGGCGGGGGCACCCTAGAAGACACAAGTTTGATCTACGGATCGTTCCTTAGCCGTGTCGGTGCCCCCTCCACCATATTCCACCTCGGTCATACCGTCGCGAAGCTTAGGCGAAGCCCTGCGCCGTGAAACATCAAGATCGTCCTGCCACGCCGTCGTCTTGTGAAACTCTCCCTCGACACTCGGCTGGATCGAGTCTGAGGGGCGTCATCGAGCTGTCGTGTGTCAAGAACTCGGGGCGCCGAGTAACGGCGCCGGATCGGTCGGATTGCGAGGAGAACGTCGACTACTTCCTCTACGTTGTGATCGCTTCGCTTGGGTCTCACGAGGGTGCGTGGACAACACTCTCCCCTCTCGTTGCTATGCATCACCATGATCTTGCGTGTGCGTAGGAAAATTTTTGAAATTACTACGTTCCCCAACACTAAGAAACTCAACAGCTCGCATCCGGCTGTGGAGTCTATCACCTGATCGATTCTTGGCAGGGCAAATGGATCCTTTGGGCAGGCTTTGTTGAGGCTTGTGTAATCAATGCACATCCGCCACTGCTTGTTTTTCTTCAGTACCAAAACCGGGTTTGCCAGCCACTCTGGAAAAAACACCTCCATAATGAAGCCGGCTGTCAGGAGCCGGGCTACCTCTTCCCCAACAACTCTTCTCTTTTCTTCTGATAGGCGGCGCAAGGGCTGCCTGACGGGCTTTACATCAGGTCGGACATGTAGCTTGTGCTCGGCGAATTCCGTCGGTACACCTGGCATGTCTTTAGGGGACCATGCGAAGATGACTCGATTCTCACGGAGGAAATTAACGAGCTCGCTTTCCTATTTGCTGTCAAGGTTTGTACCCATGACAGCGTACCTCTCTGGGTGCTCCGGGTCCAAGGGTATCTTCTTGGTCTCTTTGGCTAGCTTAAACAAACCCTCAGCTTCCGACTCCTTGGGGTCAAGCGACATCTCTGGCTGCTTTCCGGCCATCGCCACGACCCGATCAAAGAGCCGCTTCTCAGCCGCGATCACCAGGGACTCTGCCAGCCGGCTGCTCTCGGCCGCGCATGCGGATGACTTCCTGTAATCGCCGGCTATGGTCAGAATTCCCTTGGAACTTGGCATCTTCATCTTCAGGTAGGCGTAGTGAGGAACCGCCATGAACTTGGCCAGTGCAGGTAGGCCAAGAAGTGCGTGGTATGGGCTTTCAAGGTCCACTACTTCAAACCAGACTGGCTCTCGGCGGAAATGATCTTTGTCTCCGAAGAGGGCGTCTATCGAGATCTTGCCGATTGGTGGCGGGAAAGACCGGGTACAATACCATGGAACATAGTCCGGCTGCTCTGCGGCTGTCTTTGCTGATTCTAGCTTCTCCATAGTATCTTTATGCAGGATGTTGATGCTCTTGCCTCCGTCTATCGGCACTCTCGGCGGGCGGCCTGCCTATCGGTGGCCAAGGTGGCACCTAGGACCAGGGGCATAGGAGCCGGATTCGCATCACCTCTGGGTGATCGCTCTGCTCAACAGATAGGCCTCTCGGACCAATGCATGAACTCGGGTATTTGTTGCCATTGCATTTACTTCTTACTTTCTTGCTGCCGTCTGCTGTGTCGATCATCACCACACCTTGTGAACACCACATAAGCTCCATGCTCTTGAGGTACTTTTCTTGTCTTTGCGCCGATGGCGGCGAGCAGACGGTCTTTGGGCGGCGGTGGAGGCAGCGGCCTAGCAGGCGGAGGGGGAAGGAGGCCGTCTCCCTTGGCGATTCTGGTGAGCCAGTGGCACTTTCGCGTGGTATGATTTGAGGGCTTCGCGCCACTGTGGAACTTGTAGGGACCATCCAGAGTCTGCTCATAGGAAAAGGCCGGCAACCAATTGGATTTGCCGCCTTTCTGCCGTTTGGCCGGAGGCTGCCCCTCCGGCTGTTGATCTTTGACTATTGCAACCTGCCGACTGCTGGAAGTCGGCTGTTGGGCCTTGCGTTTGTTGTCGCTCTGTTGTTGTCGCCGACTAGTGTCTCCACTGGAGTTACGGGAGCTGAGGGCCACTTTGCGGCCGCATTGACTTGAATCTCTGTCTTCATGGAGGAGTCGGCTATGGCGTGTTTATGCGCTATGACCAGCGGTTAAATCGAGGTTTATGGCTCGTTGCGAGGAGCTTGTGCTTGAGGAGGTGCCTTCTCGGCACCGTGATGAAATACTCGATAGCTTTGCACCTCGTGCACGCCCTCGCGAGGAGTTCAGCTTCGCCCGGCCGGTGAGGTAGTCGCGTGTTGACTCGTCAGGGCCTTGCACGCACAACGAAAGCTGGCGTGGCATGGGAGATCGCTTGAACGTGCTTGTGAAGTTGCGGATGAATGCCTCGGTGAAGTCGACACAGCTATTGATGCGGCGGGGCTTCAGACTGTTCAACCATGTCCGGGCCGTGCCCTGGAGCATGAGCGGAACGTACTTCACGGCAACTCGCTTGTTGCCGTTCGCTATACTGACGGCCGTGGAGTAATCAATTAGCCAGTCTTCCGGCTTCATGGAGCCAGTGTACTTGGGTGTGTCTCGGGGGAGCGTGAACCCTTTGGGGAAAGGATCGTCTCGGATGCGGGGTCCAAAGCAAGGCGGACCCAGCTCGTCTTCTTCTTCCAGCGCCAGGGATCGGTGGAGTCGATCGATCCGATGGCGGGCGTCGTTTTCTCCGACTCCCTCCCGGCGGCCAAGGCGGCCACCGAGAGTCGGATGCTCGACGGGCGGTGGGGAAACTCATCGTTCTCTTCTTCGTGGGGGAGGCAGGTAGTCGTCCCGCCGCTCCACTGCTCTCGGACGGCCGTCTTGGTCGCGCTCAATGGTGATGCGAGTCCGACTGCGACTGACAGTCGGCTCTTTTTCTTTCCTTCCGCGGACTCCGCCAGTCGGCGTCCGAGATGTCGCGCCTTGATCTCGGCGGGGAGGCAAGTCGTCATTCGGTTGCTGTAGCACATCCGTGCTACCGCCGGCCGCGTTCTGCGCAGTAACCGCGTCGAGGAGCTGCTGGACTCGCTCCGTCATCATGCGGCGCTCTTCGCCCTCGAAGTTCTTCAGCTCGTTAGTCGCCGCTTGGGCGGCGCGGATGTTCTCCGCAGGGGTGGCGTATACGGGGCGTTTAGCCCCGAACAAGTCGGCGATGGTCGCGCCGCGTTGCCGGACCGCGCCTAGGCGGCTTGGCCCAGTCGGAGCCGGCGAGCCGCCCACGGCGCGATCCATTTCGCGCTGGTAGGCTTCTGACAAGCGCCTCATGCTCGCCAGCCTCTTGGCGCCTTCGATGATCTGAAGGTGGCGTGTCTCCAGCGTCTCGGCGTCTGCTTCCTCTGGAATGGGCGCAGTTAGGTCTTGCAGGGCCGCGGCGAGCGGGTCCTGAGCTTCCTCACCGGAGTGCTCATCGTGACTGATGACGAGCACCTCCGTGACGGCGCTTCCGCCGCTCTCCTCGTGAGGAAGCGACTCGTCGTAGACCACCACGTTGGTGGGGAAAGTGTCAAGCGACACGGCGTCGGAGTCGACCAGCATCGGGTCGGTGGAGCCTACGGACTCAAGTCCATGGCAGGCTCGCCGCAGCGTGGAGTTGGTCGAGGAGGCCCGCGAGAGACTCGGGGCCACCCGTGCTGCGTTGGATGCAGGCTCATCGGTCGAACCTCGCCGACGAGTTGGCGAGGTGCTGCTTCTGCAGGCGGCCTCGGCGCCCGCGCAAAGACGTCGTCTGAACTCCGTCTGGTGAGCCTGGCTGGCTGCGCTCGCCCGGGAGGAAGAGGGTTCCCATGCAGAACAGATCTATGGACGACGGTGCACCATGCCCCACGGTGGGCGCCAAATGTCGTCGGGGGTTGGGTGCGACATATGCCAAAGGATGGCTTATCATGGTGGGGGCGAGTAGAACGTCACCGGTGCCTGGAAACGGGATGAGGCGATGACATGCACGCCGGCGGATCTTACCCAGCTTCAGGGCTCTCCGAGGAGATAACACCCGTACTGCTGCTCTGCGGGGTCTCCGCATGATCACTAAGGCAAAGTGAATACAAGGGTGCTCCTAGAGCTGTTTCTGGAGGAAGGAGAAGACAAGGCTAGCTCTCTCCCTCCTTTGTGTTCTGTCTAATGCTACTAGATGCCAACCCTTTGCATGGGTGCCCTGGGGGGTTTATATAGGCCTACCCCCCAGGGTTACAATGGTAAATCCGGCTGGGCGCGGGTCCCAGCCGTCTGTCTCTCAGGTGCCGTCTTCTCCGCCGACTCACAGGGCCCTCGACCGGTGGGTCCCTTGGCCGGCATGGTGCGAGGCGTCAGCCCGTGTCCGCCGCGGGCAGGTCCTGCCGGCTGCAGATTACTGTAGCCGTGCCTCTAATGACGCAGGCTTGGTTATGGGGTCAGGGCAACAGTGCCGCCGCCTGCGGGCGATCACTGTGTCCATCCCTCGGTTGCATCTGGTTAATGGTGTGTGGGGCCCGTTGGAGGGGCCGGCCGGCTTCAGGGGACCGACTCCCAACAGGTCCGACTCTCGGCGCTCCCGCCGTCTTCAATACTCTCGCTGACTGGTAGGTCCCGCCGTCTCCGGGCCGTACAGACAAGGCGTCGTGGGCACAGAGCCCCGCCCCAAGGGCTGATGTTAGGGCTGGCATGGCAACAGTGCCGCGCCGGGCGGAGATCTCCGCGGGTACGGCGCACTGTGGCCATGCCCGCCTTTGATTATCGGGGTGGTTGGAAGTCGCGGGCCCTCTTCCCATAGTCGGCTTCCTCGGAGTCGCTTCTGGGACTCGGCTTGGATGGGAGTCGCCTCCGGGACTCGGCCATATTGGAGTCGCCTCCTGGACTCGGCTTGAATGGGAGTCGCCTCTGGGACTCATCCATCTTGGAGTCGCCGTAGATACTTGAGGGGCGTAATCTGCCCCGATGTCTTCAAAGGTTCTGGGACTCGGGTTAGCCTACCCGTGGCCCATTACTCCGACAGGGATCCAGCTCGAGTTAACCTTAGGCATGTGCGTGCGAGACATAATTATAATTTGAGACATTAGTGGTGGTGGGTGGGCGTGTTCGACAGAGAGAGCGTGTGTGTTTCTGTGTGAGAGACTTGTAGGACGGGGTAGAAAGACAAATTCTAACCTTTACGAAGGGAGAGAAATACACAAAGTGCGCGTGTGTGATTCCGATGCCCACGGAGAAATGAGATATGTATGTGTGTGAGAGAGATTGCGCAATTCATTCACATATCACTATCTAGCGATTGTGGACGTCCATCGCTTTAACATAAATCAATATCTACTTCGTATAGTGGCCAAAGATACAATATCAATTAAATGCTATAAAGATTGGACACTCACATATCACATTTTTTTTCTAAATAATTCAATTGTGCATGCCAAAGTTACACTTATGTTTCTTGAAACAACCAATGTAGCTATCATGTACATGCTTCATTGTTAGTCTTGCATTCAGATTCATTAATCTTGGATGTTTTAAGGTTCTATTATGAAGTAATATATGTAATATTTGTATATGAATTCAACGGGTACGCAATTTATGAAATGGAGGCTATTTAATCATATGAGGTAACACTTTTAAGTAGCAGCCTACAATATCCATTTCTTTTGTGTGACTATAATATCCATTTCTTTTGTGTGACTACAATATCCATTTCTTTTTGTGTGCCTCTACAATAACACGTCAATGCATTATGTTTAAAGTAAATAACCAATGTCACTAAATTATATATTTACACGAGAAATACATAGGCTGAGCGTTTGATCCCTTTTTTGTGAACGCGCCTCTACACCCGTACGATTAGCCGCGCCCGTGTGAACGTCCAAGTTATCGGTGCATCATCCCGAGTTATTTTCTTTTTTCTCTAGGGTGGACTTCACACCAGTTATTAACTGCTGACGTGTGCCCCATGTACACAGTCTCGCATGACCTTCCCGCTAGCACTGTCCAAAATTAGTTGAAACTGGATACGAACGATCCCGCGGGCGGCAAAATCTCCCGCCTCCTTCTAAAATTTTGCCGCCTAGTCTTTAGCATGAGAAATTCCCCTTCCTTGGTGCACGGAGAACAACAGTTACAATACGACACTCATTTACATAATAGGCCAGGGCTGCTTTGGTAACTTCCGGTTCCCCCACCACACGG
This sequence comes from Aegilops speltoides, assembly GCA_021437245.1. Lineage (NCBI taxonomy): Eukaryota > Viridiplantae > Streptophyta > Magnoliopsida > Poales > Poaceae > Aegilops > Aegilops speltoides. The sequence goes on along the minus strand of JAHHZJ010001755.1, from coordinate 154,869 downwards.
CACCCCATTTCCTATCCCCTCTCGCAAAAACGACTAACTCCACAACACTAGAGCATGTTACATCACGTCGTCCGTACTTCATCGGCCTTTCTACCCCTTCCCTCTTGAAACCCTAGACTGCTCATCCACTGGCGTACCAGAGCCCATTCACTTCCAGCGGCGTCCACCTCGCCGAATCTGCTTCTGCGGCCGCATCTACCCCTCCCATCTTCCCTAGAAACAAGTAGACTGCTCATCCATCACTGTACCACAGCCCATTCAGTGTTGGCCTTGTCCATGGCGCTGGATCTGCTTCGCCGGTACTCTCGTCAACCGCAGCGCATCTGCGGCGGCTCCTTCGTAATCCCCACTGGAGACGCCTCGTCCAAAGCCCCCGGAGCCACCCCACTGACGCCCCCGTCGACGACCTCTGATCCTCTTCGCCGACACCTTCCTCAACCCTACTAAAGCCGCTTTGACGAGACAATCATCAACCCTACCGGAGCCGCTTCACCGACACCATCGTCAACTCTACCTGAGTAGCTTCGCCTATACCATTCTCAACCCTACTGGGGCCGGTTTGCCAACGCACAAGTCCACGGCCTCAGATGCGCTTCGTCGCACCCTCGTCCAACCTATCGGAGCAGCTTCTGACGCCCCGTCCACGGCCGCAGGTCCGCATCGTCGACACCATCCTGAACCCAACCACCAGAGAAGCTTCACCGATGCCCTCGTCCACAGCCTCTGATTCACTTCGGCCACACCTAGTCCACCCTACCAGAGCCGCTCCACAAACACCCCACTCAATGGTTCCAGATCTACTTACCGGACCCCAACAGCCAGCGCAGCGTCATCATCCTTACATTTCTAACCTGATTCCCACCGTCTGGAAAGATGCCAAGCAGCCTCCATGGCGTAGGTACTTGTCAGCTTTAAACCCGTCCAGCATCACCTGCTAGATGTACTTTAAATATACTAACAGGTCGCTATTACATGTTATGCATCTCGCAAAAACTACAAGGACGATGTTTCTTCTGGATCTAAGAGCTTGGCCAACCAAGATCCTGGACTGAGGCATTGCTATGATCTTGTAAGTGTGTCTCTTTCTCTTGTATTGTTGTGTGCCTGCCAGCGTGCTTTGCTAGGATTTTCGATCAGTAATCCCTTTGTGTAGACAATGATTTCTACTACTGGCTGCTAAGTTAGATATGTAGATGTCATACATGGTACTCGCTGGAACAGAGGTAGTACATTACACAAAATCATAGCTGGCATGTAGGAATTCTATTGCACTTCATTAGGCTCCCTTAGAGTGCCTGCTAGTCCAGCAAACAGAGTCATGGCTAGTTTATGCTATGCACACAATCGTTAATTGGTGGTTTAAATATGCGCAAGGGATATGCAGTGTATTATCATGTAGAGATATGTGAAATTAGCCGTGTCAACTTGCAAATATGGTTATGCAATGAAAAAGTCCAAGATGCATGTGGCAATTTCATGGAACATCGCAAAAAAAGGAGAGGCAGCAGTGAGCCTATACAGTGTGCTATGGTAGGTCACTTTGGCCCAGTTCTCTTGCAGCATTCTCCCATTGCAATCATTGTGACATGTTATTTGTATATCAGTTCTATTGGCCAAGTTTCTTAGGGACAGTTATCTAGAGTTATCCTAAGAAAATAAGCACCTTTGAATATATGCTCCAGGTAATAGGCCAACCAGTTCTTTTCATTGCCTGCCTTTTCAGCTTATCTTTGGTATGATCAATGAAAAGTCTAGATTACATTATATTTTGTCTTTTTGCTGTCCATATGAAAATTAATTTGAATTGCAAACATCACAAATTGAACCCAGTGCAGTAATTAATACGGTAGGAAAGCAGACCATAAATATTTTGTTCAAAATGCAAATACAAAGATACCATCTACTTGGCACAATCTACTGTGGTCAATGTCTTCCATAGAGATCCCATTGCCTAATTTAAATGAAGAATACATGAACTAAATTTAAATGAAGAACAATTATTTTTTGAAATTCGATTGTCCAAGTGGCTGGTTATTATCATATAGCAGCACCACCTGAAAGCATGATATAGCAGCAGCAACAGCTCATAGCAACTCATCATACAACAGTAGCAGCAGCATGCAATTCATCATATACCAGTAGCAGCTCATAGCAATTCATCATATAGTAGCAGCAGCTCATAGCAATTCATCATATAGCAGCGGCAGGAGCAACTCATAGCAATGCATCATATAGCAGCAGAAGAAGCTCATATCAATTCATCGTATAGCGGATCAGAATGAAAATTTGGCAAAAAATCAGAGGAGATCCTCACCTTGTTGGATGAGCTCATCCTTGAATAGCACCTCAAGGCCATAGCCTGGGAGGAGGGGATGGGGAAGGAGGTGCCTTCTCCCGCAGTGTGGCATCGGGCGTAGTTGTGCGGCGCCCGCCGGAGTAGTGCGTTGGACGGACCACAACAGATCAGCCGCTGGAGACCATGAGAATGAGGGGCGGTGCCAGAGATTTGGCCCCACCCACTGGCCATGTAGCCTAGCTGGACAGAGCATCATCGAGGACCAGGCCAGATGGGACCAGTGGCGACGGCTTGCTAGAGGAACCCTAGCGCTGCAGGCATGGGATCGAGGTAGAGGGAAAGGGGAGAGGAGATGCAAGCAGGCAGGGCAATGAACGCTTGCGTGTTTTTTTTACTTGAGGGTCAGGTGTGACGCGGGCGTGAGCAGTGGCATTTTGAGTGTAATATAGGTAGAGAACAGAGTCATTTAACTATTCCCCTTCCCTTCATTTTTTAGTGAGCTTCTACCCGAAACACCCCCCTCTAAGGAAAATAAGTTAAGCCCAAGACCATAACTCAAAAATGACTTCTTTACATGTTTTATGGCTTATTTTGACAATAAGCTCTAAAAAGGCGGAATAGAGCTCGCCCTTAACCTTCAATTCAATTGTGCGATCACTCCCACCTGCTATTGTGTACATTTAGGCATCATCTTACATGGCATAACCTAATACATGTGCATTTCATTACAGAATCTAAAATATGCAATGTTTATGTTAGTTCATATGTTGCACAACCCTTAAATCTGGTCAGTCAAGTGATAGTCTTTAAGCCTCATTCTATGCTTCTTATCTTGATATGTAAGATTTGCTCACACATCTGTTCAATTTCTTGTTTGTATCAGCCAGCCATACTAGGACTGTTTGCTTTGATGACTTGTTTTCTTGACCTAACAGAGCTTGTCAACGATTTAAACACTATGGGCTGCTGTAGTGTGGCTTGTATAACTCATATGTGACATAAAGGTTTGGCTCTACACTAAAGTAGGCTCTCCAAGAGTATCTGGAGATCCAGTTCGAAGGTATGCCTAGTTTTTACATAGTGCACACATAGTAAATGCTCATTTCATTGTGTGCAAGAGATGTGGCATGTTTCATTACGTGGTGTTGTTTTGTTATAATATCATCCTTTTTTGTTGTTCACAGACTGGAAAGTATGAATGTTATGCTCATTTCATTGTGTGCAAGAGATGTGGCACGTTTCTTTATGTGGTGTTGTTTTGTTATAATATCATCCGTTTTTTTTGTTCACAGACTGGAAAGTATGCATATTTATCTTCCAAGAAGACCAATAAATAGTTTGTGTCACCTTGTAGAGGGGGTGCAATGAAGATAAGATCGAAGATTTCCAAGTACAAGATGTTAGGAAGGAGCCTTGCAAGAGAAGAAGGAGCAGCGCTGAGCATGTTCAACCAGTTAAGGTAAGTCGCACTGTATTACAATTACCAGGACATCCTATTTTTCTAACATTGTGCTTGCGTAGGGATCTTCACCTGTAACCCAGTCATTGGGCCATTGATTAAAACCCCCTCCACGCACTACTATATGATGTTCTAAATTTTTTGTAACTAAGATGTATGTAAACACATTTTAATGTGTCTGTTCACTCATTACGGTAGTCTACTTTTAAATATCTAAAGCATCTTATAGTAGTGAACAGTGTGAAACTGCTTCATGCCATGGTAGAGTTGTCGATGTCATAAATGTCATAACCAAACGCATATTCACATCATTAGCCTCTCTGTCATTACTAGGATATTGATTACATACTAGTCGAGATACTTAATGGGGAAAACAATATTACATTACTTGTTCCTTTATATAGTAAATGTAGCTAGGCCATGGATGTTATTAAGGCGTGCATGTATGCATGCTGCCAACTCAATAGTTCAATTGCTTGTTTATTTCAGGCATAGTTAAATTGCTCTTTTCAATTGCTTTATTTGTCCTCAGTTAATGAGATGGCCAAACAATGATGCCTGATGTTGGGTACTTGTATAACTATTTGACATAATTAAAGGCCTTACCATTTAATTACTCTGGCGAAGTGTGCCTGAAGCTTTGAAGTCTATTAACCAACCATTACTGCATGAGGCTCACAATCTAGTTTATACTAGGATAATGATTGCATAGTTTTGCTTGCTGTAGTAGGTTTGTATGAATCCCTCTGCTGTTCATTATGCTCCCTAGGACTTTAATTGAGCTATAGAATGGCCAATTGCTTGCTTATACGCAACGTGCTGTCTAAATTTGTAACCTATCTGTGTTTTGTATTTGCCCCAACATCATGCTCCTCTGGTGAGCTAAGAGATATTTCCGTATGCGGGCTGCACAGACTACCATTTTTATAATTTTTAAAATATCACCTGCTTATGCTTCATGACGTGTAACATTATTGTTAGTCCTGTTTTTCCATGTACAAAATAGTCTGTCTTGCTCGATTCACTATTGTAACTATATTTTTGCCCTAGTCATGTGTACTTACAGACACATTTCAGGATGAAGTGACATCAACACAAAGATCTGCGAGCAATGCGGCATGGTCATTACCAATGATTATGGATTGGAATTGGAATGTGCCAATGTTCTTGAGCATCAACTAGAGGTGGAACGATAACGTGTACAAGATTTTGAACGTTCAATCAACAAGTTGAGACTTGCGGGTATTAGATGAAGGAGTCAAGAAAGTGAAACGAGAGACTGAGGTAACCATGAAGGAATTGGAGATTTTGCATACTGAAATTTGTGCTATCTGAATCCGGCCAATCCTATTTTCTGAAGAGATTATAGTTCAAATGGTAAGTGATGTTGATGCGCGTCCATGATGTATGAGCTGTATTTGCCCAGTGTATGTAATTTGCTGTTGGTGTATGCTTTATTATCACTGGTGCCAAACCATAATTCCTAGTGGGTATGATCGGCTGTAATTTCTTTATTGTATAGTGTAGGATTATTGTACATTTCTATGCCTTAGTCTCTTTATTGTATAGTGTATGTTTTTAGAGTAGGATAATTCTTTGATTATGCTATATCGTCCAAACGGGGGCCAACTCGCCCAAATGTTGTAGTGACCATGGCCCTCCATGGGCCGTACTATCCATGGGCCATCTACGGGCATACGATCCATGGCCTTCTATGGCCGTCGGATTCGTGGGCCTTCTATGGGCTGTTGGACCATGGGCCTTTTATGGGCCGTCGGATCCGTGGGCCTTGTACGGGCTGACGGATCCATGGGCCTTCTACGGGCCGACGAATCCATGGGCCTTCTACGGGCCGACGGATCCATGGCCTTCTACGGGCCATATAATCATTTTTCCAAATGTGGGTCGTACCATTCGTGGACCAATAATGGTCCACCAAATGGTTCGTAAACGGGCTAGATTCAAAGTCATGTGTTTTAGGGCCCAACCATAACAGGCTGTTAGTATGCCGTATTTGATGACGCTATGAAATGACCCAATGGGTTAATGGGCCTCAAACAGGTTGACTGTAACCATGGGCTGAATTTGGCCCACAAGCGGGACATGCTAGTAACAGACCGTAAGTAATCGAATTCTAGAAATGAGCCCAAGAATAAATGGGCCCTTAGAAGGCCGAAAGTTAACACGTGATGGAAACGGCCGACGAAATAATGGGCCGTTCATGGGTATAAAGCGATACACTGTTCAATACGGGCCAGTTTCTTCTCGGGCCTTTAGTGGGCCCAGAGTTACAAAGGGCCTCCTATGGCCGAAAGACGTCATGGGCTGGAAGTTACAATGGGTTGGAATCATATTGGATGGCCCCGATGACGCTACTGGGCCAAACTCGGGTAGGCCATAACGAGCCGTGACTTCACGGGCTGTAAATGGGTTGTATGCGAATAGGCCGTTAACAGGCTTTCTGTGCACCGGCCTGCTACCTTTTGACCAAGTCAAAGGGATGGCCTTTCACCGGAATGGGCCTCTGTTGGGCCGTCCCACGTGTCGACGTATCATAGGCGCCTTCGGTCCAATGAGTGGATGACATCTGTCCCAACGGTGAGCCGACACGTGGTTCCTCTGGTCAATGAGAAATTTACACGTGGAAAATCCCTATTCGTCCTGGCCGTTAGCAGGTTATCAGATCCAAAATCGGACCCGATAGCTTAATGGCGACCCGTTACGGTGGATGCCATGTGTCGGTCACCCTTGACGAAAGCACTTCCATGACGCGCGATTTATGATCATGGAAGTGGACTCTTCTGTGATGATAATTTTGGTAATGTCATGGAACACTTCTACGATAGCACAGGTATGACTATCTTGATTCTGTCATAAAATCATCATGGATGTGCATGCATGTCAGAAAATGTGACCTACTGTGACAAACACGTATCATCATGGAAGTGTATTTTTTGTAGTGCTATTAATTCACGCGGAGCATGTGGGTGCTTTGCACGGATACGGGCACCGCCCGGTTCAAGTCCAGGACGTCTGGTTCCGCCTGCAGGAGGGCCTCGATGGCGGTGGCATCCGCGCGCTCCACATAGAGTTGAGCCTCCGCTGCCGGTTCAAGTCCAGGATGTCCGGTTCTTCCTGTAGGAGGGCCTCGATGGCAGCGGCATCTGCGTGCTCCGCGTCAAGTTGAGCCTCCGCCGCTGTCGGTGTCAAAACCGGTGGATCTCGGGTAGGGGGTCCCGAACTGTGCGTCTAACGCTAATAGTAACAGGAGGCGGGGGACATGATGTTTACCCAGGTTCGGGCCCTCTCGATGGAGGTAATACCCTACTTCCTACTTTGTTGATCTTGATGATATGAGTATTACAAGAGTTGATCTACCATGAGATCATAGAGGCTAAACCCTAGAAGCTAGCCTATGATTATGATTGTTTTTGTCCTACGGACTAAACCCTCCGGTTTATATAGACACCGGAGGAGGCTATGGTTACACAGAGTCGGTTACACAGAAGGAGATCTACATATCCGAATTGCCAAGCTTGCCTTCCATGCAAAGGAGAGTCCCACTCGGACATAGGACGAAGTCTTCAACTGTTATCTTCATAGTCCAACAGTCCGGCCAAAGTATATAGTCCGGCTGTCTGAGGACCCCTGAATCCTGGACTCCCTCAGTAGCCCCTGAACCAGGCTTCAATGATGATGAGTCTGGCGCGCAGATTGTCTTCGGCATTGCAAGGCGGGTTCCTTCTCCGGATATTCCATAGAAGATTTTGAACACAAGGATCGTGTCCGGCTCTGCAAAACAAATTCCACATACCACCGTAGAGAGCACAACATTCCACAAATCTAATCTGCTGACAACTTTTCATAGCATGTCATCATGCCGCGGCCCGGTCATTATTCGAACCGTTTTTCTCAACCAGCCACCGCACATATCGCAAGGCGGTTTTATTGGCACGTCTTGTCAAAGCAGATATCGTGTCCCCTTATCATGGGATTCTCATCAATACAGGTGTGGGTAACCCAACCGCGCTTGTTTAATATGACTCCTGGATTTTAGGCAAGTCCCAAAAGGCCACGCGAGGGACGCTTAATATTCACCCTCTTTATAAGGGGGCCAAGGCCTGTCCTTTTCTTCCCATGCTTGATCCTTCCCCTCCCGCACCTCGAGTTCCGACACCCAAGGCTCAAGCTAAGCGCTTCGGACCTTTAACCATGTACGGATCCAACCTCCAAGGCCGGTGGATGGCCTCCTCTATCACATAGGAGGACATCAAGAAGCTTAGGGAGGCCAGGTATCTCACCGCCGAAATCAGGCACAGGCTGCCTGCTCAAGGGCAGATCATACCCACTCCCTAACCCAACGAGAGTGTCGTATTCATTTCCCACTTCCTCCGAGGGCTAGGTTTTAGTCTTGATGCCTTTGTGAGAGGGCTCATGTTCTATTACGGGCTAGATTTCCATGATCTAGCTCCGGATTCCATCCTTCATATCTCGTCGTTCATCGTCGTGTGTGAAGCCTTCCTCCGCATCACCCCTCATTTCGGCTTATGGCTCAAGACCTTCAATGTGAGGCCGAAGATGATTGATGGGCATCACGGGAGTATGGCGGCGCTATAATAAGCAAGGGCGCTGACTCCCCACGGCCAAAGGGTTCCTTCACGGAGGTTTCCGACTTATGGCAACGGGAGTGGTTTTACATCACAGCTCCCCGAGGTACAAAGCGGATGGCCACTCCAGCATTCCGCTCGGGCCCTCTGCCTCAACTCGCGTCATGGGTCAACAAGGGGTTGGACTGGGGGCCAGTTAACGACGTGCTGACACTGCAAAGCCGCATCCGAGACCTCCTCAAGAGGGATGTCAGTCCTGTCAAGGTAATGCAAGTAATGTTGGTCCGTCGGGTCCTGCCATGCCAACGTCGATCTCTCCGTATGTGGGAGTTCAACCCAGAAGCACCGTGGACTATTCAACAATTCTTCGGCGTGACACTCAAAGAGATGTATGGATTGTTCTTCGGATCACGAATAAAGTGACCGGACACCACCGAGGACGCGGGTCTCAACTGCAACCGTCCTGATACCCAAGTAAGTAATTCTACTACCGAACATGCCATCCTTTATATTTGTTACAACATCATCCTAAAAAATTGCTTTCTGCCAGGACTGGATAAGAAAGGCTGAGAGGATCAGGTGTTCGCCCCCCCCCCTTCCCGAAGGCTTGCCGGATCCTTTATTAACCAGGATGCTCGAGCACGCACCGTATCAGGTGCCGTCAGGAGAAGATGAGGGGAGGAATAGAGAAGCCATAGGCGGGCTTCATACTTTACACATCCAAATCGGTGGAGTAAGTGCCTCCGCGAAGGAGGATAATCGGGGAGGTGAATCTAAAATCCCCTCTCCACACGGGAAGAAAAGGGCTGCCTCCGAAGACTTGGAAATGGAGGTTTCCAAACGACGGAAGAAACCTTCGCCAGGGGGCCCTGCCTCAGAGGGCGTTCTTACCGCACAAAGCCCGCGAGGGGGCCAGCCCTCAACCAAGCTGTAAGTAAAAAAGGTACTTTGGTAAATATACCATGTTGTATCTCTGAGAATAATAACCGAGACATATATCTTGTAGTCCGGCTCATAGCCCTTCTCCACAGAGTTCGTCTTAAGGGGATCTTCTTCCGGAGATGATGGAGAGCGTAACGCCTCCTCCTGCCTCCCCGCCACATAGGGCGGACGACCCCGAGGTGTCGTCACAGAGGACTTCTCCTGATCCGCCAAGGCCAGAAGTTAACACTCCGGCTACCCGAAGTCCAGAGTATACGGCTCCCAAGGAGGGCAACAGAAAGAGTCTCGAATTGTCCGGCAAACGACCAGACACACTGATGGGTCTTCTAGAGCAAGCGGCTATCTCAAAGGCGCATCGTACCTTAATGGGTATGGTGGTTGAGAAGATTTCATCCGCCAAAATAGGTTCGAATGAAGCTTTTACGAGCCTGCTAAGAGGCTTTGAGTTACGCAAAATAGTATATGTATTTTTGATGGTACCACACACGCTAGGTGTGCTCTGTATAGATGGTAGCTGCTGAGACTCTGGTTGCCATCCAGAGGTGGCAAACAGAGGATCATAGTCCCAGGTAATAATCGCGCTCCTTCCGTGTGCGGTAATTTGAGGGTCCGACGGTGACTGATCGCTGATTTTGCGGCTCAAGCGGCAGCTTGACATGGCAGATGCTGACATCACGCTTGTGAACAAGCGACTTGACGAGGCACAGGGTATGTATTTTTGGTTTATCAGTGAATATTAAGAGGAGCATGATGCTATTATCTATAATATGTTGTGACTGCAGATGGAGCTGCTGCCATGGAGATCCTTTGGGCAGAACTTGCCCAAGCCAAGGAACAAGCCAGAATAGGTGATGCGGCCACCCTGAAGGTAGTCGAAGAGTTAAGAGCCGAACAAGCTGCTCATCGCCAGAGCGAAGAAAAATTAGCCAAGATGGCTATTGAGCTGAAAGATGTCGTCGGCCGCTATGAGCTCCTTGAAAAGGAAAGCCAAGTGAAAGTGGCTGACCTGAAAAAGGCCTTGGAGGCAGCCAAGGAGGCCTGCTCTGAAATTAGAGGGATAAGGGAGGAGCTTCGTGAAGCCGGAGATATCACGGCTGGGAGGCCCTTTTTGTTGCGAATGTAGTTCGAAGATCCGAAGTATGCCGCTCTGGATCAGTTATGGAGTGTTGCAGACACGTATGCGGACTTGGCAAAGAGTGTTGCTGATGCGACTGGGTTTTACAAAGATCAGAAAGATCATGGGGTAGAAGGGTTGTTCTTGTCGCAGTTTAGTGCCCCGACGCGTCCGCTGCCGTTGAATGAGAAGATGGCCGCATGGGCCGAGCCCCATAGGTTGTCCGGGCTTGCTATGAGGTCTGTCGTGGATCATCTTTGGCCGAGGGACCAAGGCCGGACAGTTATTTTGGTTTGGTGCAATAGCTCCTTGGTGCTGTGTCACATATCGACGCTGTGAAGAGGTCGACATGCATGGAGGGTGCGTGGATGGCTCTTGCCCGTGTTAAGACATACTGGACAGGGATGGAGGCCACCGCTATTGCAACCCGGGGTCCAGCGGGAGGCCAGGACCCGGCCGAGCACTATTTTGAAGAAGTCCTAGAAGGTGTCCGTTTAATAGAGGCTCAGTGCTCGAAGAATACCATGTTCGAGTGACATGTATCTCAATTGTAAAAACAATGCGATTTTGATTATAAAGGTTGTGTTTATACTTTTGCCTGAAAGTATTATAGTGCCTCCTGTGTGGCCGTTTATGTATGTATGTATATAACCTAAAAGTTTGCAGTCGTCGGCTTCAGCCCCCATGCATATAATGCGGGGGTGTTCGGAAAAACGCGTAATCACACTTGATCCAACATCTTGGTCCATTAAGGAGGTGATAGCGCGGCGAACCAGGCAATCGGACTATATAGCTTTAACACTTTCACTTAGCCATAGGAGTTTGACGGTGGGGCTACTATATAGCCCCTTGTACTTCCATGTTCATCTGAATGTGGTGTGCGTACGTACATGACCAGGAAACCAGTCCTTCGTTAATGCGGAGAAATCGCGAAGATTTCGCTGAGTCATCGAGTGGTTGACCAGTCTCGCGCTATATCATGGCAGTCAGTTTTTGGCTTTCTCTACTGAGGTGCTGAAAGTGCAACTAATCCCTGGGTGGTTTTGGTAATTAATAACAATATATATATCATTGAACTAATAGTTTCTTGAGAATCATTTCAGAAAGTTCAGTGATATGGGTATGGCAATGACTGAAGAAGTGGACCCCTCAAAATGCTAAGGCAAGCATTGGCAAAAGCTCAAGACTCCATTTTTTGTTGAGTGATCTAAGATCACATTGAGTCTATAGGAAAGCCAATACTATTAAAAGGGGATGAGGTTATGTTAATGATCTGGTTGCTCAAAGTGCTTAGTGATATATCTCCTAAACTGTCAGCAACTCTCACTTCCAATATACACTCATAAGTAATCTCGGTCCCACCGATTCCATAAACTCAGTCACACCGAGATGAACCACCTCAGCCATATAGCCAAACCCTAGAAATTTCGGATTTTCCGATTCTGAACTCGGTCTCACCAAAACTAGTGTTGCCAAGCTTCAGAATACATCATCAAATCGGTGTCACCGAGATGATGAAGTCGGTCCCACCGAGATTGGCAAACCCTAGTCTTTGGAAGAATCGGACTCACCGAGATTGTATTTTCGGTCCCATCGAAAATCCCAATGTTCACATGTTTTGAACTTTCGGTCTCACCGAGTTGTCAACTTCGGTCCGACCGAGATTGGTCAAATGTGTGTAGCAGTTGGATTTTGTGTGGAGGCTATAAATACCCTCCACCCCTCTTCATTCGTGGAGAGAGCCATCGAAAGAACTACCACTCCTACCTTACATTTACGAGAAGAAAACTACCTACCCTTGTGTTGAGATCAAGTTGCTCCACTCCCACCATATGAAGCTTGATCTCTAGCCTTCCCAAGTTGCTTTCCACTCAATCTTTTCTTCCACCACAGCCAAATCGGTGAGGAGAGTTGAGTGTTGGGGAGATTATCATTTGAAGCACAAGAGCAAGGAGTTCATCATCATCAACACCATCTATTACCTTTTGGAGGGTGGTGCCTCCTAGATTGGTTAGGTGTCGCTTGGGAGCCTCCGTCGAGATGTGGAGTTGAACCAAGAAGTTTGTAAGGGCAAGGAGATCGCCTACTTCGTGAAGATCTACCCCGAGTAAGGCTAGTCCTCCGTGGGCGTATGCCATGATGGCATAGACAAGGTTGCTTCTTCGTGGACCCTTCGTGGGTGGAGCCCTCCGTGGACTCTCGCAGCCGTTACCCTCCGTGGGTTGAAGTCTCCATCAACGTGGATTGACGATAGCACCACCTATCGGAACCACGAGAAAAAATCTCCGTGTCTCCAAATTGCGTTTGCTCTTCTCCACCTGTCTTTACTATATGTGCAATTTACTTTCTGCTGCCTATACTCTAGAATTGCATGTGTAGGGTGATACTTGACTAGATCATCATTGTGAACTTGCCAAAATCTTGTCTTTATCAAAAGGCTGAATTTTTATATTGTCAAGTAGTCTAATCACCCCCCCTCTAGACATACTTTCGATCCTACAAGTGGTATCACAGCTTTGGTCTCCATTGTATTGGTCTCCATTGCATTGGACTCCATAAGCTTGGTTTCACAACCTAGGAGAGTATGGCGTCTAGTGAGGGTAATTTTCGTAGAGGTCCTTACTTTGATGGTTCAAATTTTGCTAGTTGGAAGCATAAAATGAAAATGCATATTCTTGGACATAACCCTGCCGCATGGGGCATTATTTGTGTTGATTTGCAAGGTGAGTTCTTCGAGGAAGTAAAAGTTCCGGATCGTGAAGCTACAGTGGATGAATTGCGGATGTTGCAAAACAATGCTCAAGCTTGTGACATTCTCTTCAATGCTTTGTGTCCCGAGGAGTTCAACAAAATCAGCCGTCTTGAGAATGCAAAAGAGATTTGGGATACTTTGGTCGAAATGCACGAAGGTACCGAGTCCGTGAAGGAATCAAAGCTAGATGTTCTTCAAGGTCAACTTGACAAGTTCAAGATGAAGGAAGGTGAAGGAGTCGCTGAAATGTACTCTAGGCTTGCTCTCATCACCAATGAGATTGCCGGCTTAGGAAGCGAAGAAATGACCGACCGATTCATCATCAAGAAGATTCTCAGAGCTTTGGATGGAAAGTATGACACCGTGTGCACTTTGATCCAAATGATGCCAAACTACAAGAATCTCAAGCCAACCGAAGTCATTGGAAGAATTGTTGCTCATGAGATGACACTTAAGGATAAGGAAGAGCTTCACAACAAGTCAAGTGGTGCTTACAAAGCTACAATTGATGCTCCCACAACCTCAAGTGACAAGCTAGTTTCCAATGAAGAGATAAGCCTAATGGTGAAGAACTTCAACAAATTCTACAAGAGTAGAAGCAAGGAAAGAAGCTCAAAGTCTAGATCATATGATGAAAAGAGATCTTCAAGTCGTGATCGAAACTTGCTCAATTGTGGAAGACCCGGACACTACTCAAATGAGTGTTCGGCTCCCCATAAGAGAAGAGAAGAATCTCCAAGAAGAAGAAGCTCAAGAGAAGAGTCACCTCGGAAAGAGAGAAGGAGTAGAGATGATCTTTATGAACGAAGACCATCTCGGAGAAGCAAGGATTCGGAGAGGAAAGACAAGTCATCAAGGAGCTACACAAGAATAAAACATCAAGCTCATGTAGGTGAATGGGTCTCCGGCTCCGACTCCGACAATCACTCCGAAAGAAGCTATCACTCCAACTCCAACTACAGTCAAGATGAAGGTGTTGCCGGTCTTGCTCTCGTGTCCTCCAACTCCAACTCCAACTCCTATGACTTATTTGATTCACCAAATGAGGGAATTGGAAGATGCTTCATGGCTAAAGGCCCCAAGGTATCACACCCTGAATTTATTGACTTTGATAGTGATGAGGATGACTTGCTTGGTGAAGATGAGCTTTTACATGATAAATCTAGTGAGCCTAGTAATGATGAACATGCTAGTAGTCTTTATAGTCGAGAAGAGTCGAATGACAATGCTATGAAGGAGATTGAGCGTTTAACTAAAGAACTAAACACTCTTAAGTTAGCTCATGAAACTACTCAAGAAGATCATAGAGAGCTCCTAAGATCTCATGAGAAGCTACGCTTCGAGAAGCTCAATCTAGAGCAAGAACATGAGTTTCTAAAAGCAATCAATGACGATCTTCGAAAGAAGAGTTCTTCATATCTTGCCAAACGACTTCTCTTGTCTAATTTCTTGCCACCCATTAAAACTAAGCATGACAAGCATAAGAAAAATTCTTCATCTAGTAGTAACAATAACCATGCTAAATCCAATGTTGTTGCTCCTAGTAATTCTCTTGATTCCACTAACAATGTTTCAAGCCAAGTGACACTTGAGCAAGAAAATAGTTTATTGAAAGGGATTATAGAGAAAGGTGTCTACAAGAGCCTTGCCGGAAGCAAGAACTTTGAGGAAATTGTTCGCAAGCAAGGAAGGCACCGGAAGAATCAAGGAACTGGTTTTGAGCGAAAGTTCAACGCCGAGGGTGTTGAATGGGAAGAAGGTCAATATCCCACTCCAAAGTTTGTTTCTCAAAAGGAGAAGTATGATCCTACTTCTTCCAATGTGGAACAAGCTCAAAATGACCTTCCACCACAAGACCACAAGCTAAAAGGCAAGGACAAGCTTCAAGAGGAGATTGATGCATATATTGAAGCACCTAAAGCCATGGTCAAGTGGGTTCCCAAGGAAACGTCAAGTTCTACTTCGTCAAGCTCAACTACAACCCCAAGGATTCCCATCAAGATGATGTGGATCCCGAAGAAGAAGAACTAGAGAGTTCTTGAGGGTGACTCCGCCAACATACTTCACTCACATTCATTTTGGCAAGAACTTGTGCAATCTACTTCCACATCTTGCACTAGTTCATGGAGTCACAAACCCTCTTGTTGGTAAGTCAAGGGACAAGGTAATCATTGCTTTCATGGACATCATCTATTGTGTACTTCAATCTATGTCCATGGATATCCTTGTTTGTTCCTTGTGGGACTAACCCATGTAGGTATTGAAAGTGCCGAATCCAAAGGATTGCTCCCAACTCTTGATGATCTTCATCAACATTGAGCATCCACATCTTCAACATCTACATGAAGTCTTCTCGACAACCCAAGGTTAGTTTGACCCTTTAAAAGGGGTTCTCACATCTAGGGGGAGCTTTGCTCTAAAGAATTGAGCTAAAGCATCTTCAAATGATGTGAACACATCAATGCTTTATGTAAAAGTGGTAACCCCACTTGTGCTTAAACGATGAGTATGACCTATGATCAAATGTTCTCATTTGACTCCTAAGTCAATATACTCATATATAGATGACCTAGTCATCGACAAATTGTGTGATAGTAGCTAGTGTTTTGTTTGTGCATGTTTGACACATATTTCATTTGCTATCTTATTGTGTGAGCATGTTGCATGCATAACTTTATCCATTCGAGGACATCCATTTGTTGCTTTGGTCTTTTGGATTTTTCTTTGACCAAATGGATGGACAAGAATGCCTAAGTTCCTCCCCTAACTATCTATGCTTTCTTGTCTCAAATTCTATTCATGCTTATATCACAAACTTTGAACAAGTTATTTTTGGACACACCGAGTGAGGAGCACTCGAGTCACCGATCCGTCAAAGGCTAAACTTCCAAAACCTTCTAACTAATTTCGGTCGCACCAACCCACTCAAACTCGGTCGGACCGAAAGCACTTGATTGATCTAGGTTTTCACCTTGGTGAAACCGAGTTACAAATTCGGCATGACGAAATGTGTAATCGCCTGCGATTATCCATCTCGGTGCCACCGAGTTTTACAACTCGGTCCCACCGACAGCTAAGGGGTATATATACTCCGAGGGCAGCGCGCATTGATTCCTACTTCAAAACGCCTCGCCCCCACACCCCTTGCTGCCGTCGCCGTGGTCTCCGGATCGTCTCCGTCGTCGCCTGTGTGCCCTCGCCGCAGGTCTCCGTCGCCGTCAACGGACATTCTCTCCGCGCCGTTGCCGCCATAGAGGAACTCCACCAAGTTAGGGTGAGTTTCGATCCCTCTCGTGCTCCCATCTCCGATTCTATGCACGAATGGTTTGCCTAGCATCTTGCCACGTTTGAGATCTTCCTATACACCAGATTAGTTCGTTAGAACGAAATTCGAGTAAAAGTTTTAGGGTTAGGTTTCCGCCGAACACATCTCGGTGAGACCGATTCTACATTCTCGGTATGACCGATTTGGCCTCTGGCCATTGCACTGCACCTTTCGGTCCAACCGAGTTGTGCAAATCGGTGCGACCGAAATGAGGATTTAGTGAAACCCTAGTGTTTTCGGCAGATCAAACCCATTTCGTCCAACCGAAAGTGGTGTGAATGGTTCTGTTTGGACACTTGGATTCACGAATTTTAGACTCGATGCGACCAAATGCATTCTCGGAAAACCTAAAACTGAAATTTGAACTCATTTCTTTTGCAAATCTTCTGCGGTTTGTGATAACTCTTCTACTCTGCCTACACCTAATCTATTCACGGGTTGTCACCATGTCGATGCCGTGACAGCCGAACAGTCCGAGTCACCAATTGCTGAAATTCCAGAGGCAGCACTAGTCCCGAGGCCAAGAGCTTTTCAGATGATGGTGAGAGGAGCACACCAAGTGGTTTGCCTCCTGCAGCCACCAGTACGAAAGAAGAGGAATTCGATGAAGAAGATTCGATTTCATTCTTGAGGAAGAGATCTCCTCCAAGCCAAAGAGGAAAGTTGTTGCCAAAGAGCATCAAGGGCAAGAAACCAAGAAAGGCACCAATAAAGTGAAGAAGTCCACCGTTGCTAAGAAGCTGAGTATGGAAGAGGAAACTTCAAGTAAGGTGAAGAAAACTTCCAAGAGGAAGAGGATTGTGCATGATGAAGCAAAGAGATGATGATGATGATGAGGAAGCACCCCACCTCCTCGAAGCCTAAGCTCATGGGTGATGCCATCGTAGCAGAGCCCCTTCTAAGTCCAAGCCATCTGCTCCAAAGAAAGGCAGCTCAAGCCAAGCTCGCTGCCAAGCCCAAGAAGACTGTCAGGAACATTCCAGCTTCAGAGAAGAGGAAAGATAATGTGCCACGAGCTGAGTCAGATGATGAGACACCTGTATTGCTGAAACTTCGTCAGAAACTGCCACTCCACAATGATGCTCATCCTCAAGCTGAGAACATGAAGGATAGAAAGGATAGAGGTCTCAGGCTATGGAGACAAGCTGATCCATATGCTGTGAGGAGAAGGACTGCTGTTGATCCATGATTCCACACCAAAGAGCAGCAGGACTTCTATGAGACTGTGCTGATGGACAAGAAGCCCATTGTTGCAGACACTAGATATGTTGACTGGGCATACATTGACAGTGAAGAGCACAGAGACTTCTTTCCACATGTGCATGAGAGCTTCACTGCATGTGGTGTTGCAGATTTTATTGGTCAGAAGCTGACAGATTGGAATGATGAGATGATCATGCAATTCTATGCCACAGCTCATTTCTATCCAGATGGAAAGATCACATGGATGACTGAAGGCCAAAGATTCTCTTCAACTGTTGAAGAATGGGCAGCACTGCTGAATGCTCCAGTGCAGAGAGAGGATGATATTGATGTCTATGGTATTCCCAAGAAGAACCATGAGTCTATGAAGAACATGTACAAAGAGGTACCAGCCAAGGATGTGGAAATCTGGAAGCTCGGCTCAATGTATCATCTCCAGGCAGGTCTACCTACCACAAACACTATTCTGAGGCATACCTTGATGCCCAAGTCTGGAGATCATCGCATGATTAGAGGATATTCTATCAACATGCTGCATATACTTGATGAGAAGGCACCTTTCAAGGTGATGGATTTGATAGTTGAGACTATCAAGAGGACTGCAACTGACGTAAGAGGTCATGTGGATTTGCCCGCACATTCAGATGCTTATCAATGCCAAGTTTGGCACGGGCACATACTTGTTGGATAGACCACACTTGCCACTGCGGCCTGAGCATGAGGACAATGAAGTTGTGATGAATGAGGAGGACCCAATGTCAGTTGAAGGTCAAGCAAAGACTGAAGCTGCCAAGAAAGCTAAAGCTAAGAAGGAAGCAGCAGCAGCAGAAGCTAAACCCAAGAGTGTTGGAGAGCAGCTCCTTGAAGCTACCGGAGGATTGAACAACGCCTGGCAAGCATTATGCGTCTCGGGAGAGTCTTGAGAGGATTGTTGAAGATAAGATCCATGCTCGGATGTCAAGTGGATCAAGTGCAAGTCACTTGTCAACAAGCTTGAGGCAGATATCGAGGAAGCAAAGAGGAGAAGGAAGAGCTCATGCGTGAGATGCAGGATGACCTAGTCCAGATGATTATGAACAGCTGCTCCGGTTCCCACAAGACCCCGATCATTGCTATTCGAAAGGATGCACACACGGGACTACAGCCTCGGCACCTCCACAGCTCCATCGGTTCGGCTCCAGCTCGGTGACCACTCCTCCACTCCTCGGACATCACCAAGCCTTCGCAGATGCAGCCATCTCAACTCCAACCTCAACCTGCATAGAGCCGCCAGCAGAGTCCCTAGTGACGTTTAGCTCTATACCTTTTCGAACTTTTTGGTAACTTGTTGCCAAAGGGGGAGAAATTGTATAGATCATAGGACTTTGAGAGAGAGA
This sequence comes from Aegilops speltoides, assembly GCA_021437245.1. Classification (NCBI taxonomy): domain Eukaryota; kingdom Viridiplantae; phylum Streptophyta; class Magnoliopsida; order Poales; family Poaceae; genus Aegilops; species Aegilops speltoides. The sequence goes on along the minus strand of JAHHZJ010001755.1, from coordinate 135,795 downwards.
GAGTTCTTGCTTTTGCTCTTTCGTTCATTTGCGGTTTCTTTGAGATACTTTTGAGATTTTCGAGACATTCCGTGTGTTTGATACTACGTTTGCTCTACTTTGATGAGTGCTTGGTCGTACTATGCCTTAATGTGTGCTTAATGCTTATCATATGCTATTCATATCTTGTATGATCATTTACTCATGTCTTGGTGATTGGGTGCATGCTATTCATTCTTATCATTTTGTGCGCTCCACCAAGATGTATGTGACATGGAAGAGTGACCCATGATCCTAATCGATTGTGCATTTGCATTCAAACGCAAATCTTAAATAATGCACAAATTTAGGGGGAGCTCTTGCTTATCACATACTTCTCAAAGCGATTTATATTATTCATTGATTATATCCTTTGTCGAAGCTTTGATCTATATGTTTCATCAATTACCAAAAGGGGAGATTGAAAGTGCAACTAATCCCGGGTGGTTTTGGTAATTAATAACAACATATATATCATTGAACTAATAGTTTCTTGAGAATCATTTCGAAAGTTCAAGGATATGGGTATGGCAATGACTGAAGAAGTGGACCCCTCAAAATGCTAAGGCAAGCATTGGCAAAAGCTCAAGACTCCATTTTTGGTTTAGTGATCTAAGATCACATTGAGTCTATAGGAAAGCCAATACTATTAAAAGGGGATGAGGTTATGTTAATGATCTGGTTGCTCAAAGTGCTTAGTGATATATCTCCTAAACTGTCAGCAACTCTCACTTCCAATATACACTCATAAGTAATCTCGGTCCCACCGATTCCATAAACTCAGTCACACCGAGATGAACCACCTCAGCCATATAGCCAAACCCTAGAAATTTCGGATTTTCCGATTCTGAACTCGGTCTCACCAAAACTAGTGTTGCCAAGCTTCAGAACATACATCATCAAATCGGTGTCACCGAGATGATGAAGTCGGTCCCACCGAGATTGGCAAACCCTAGTCTTTGGAAGAATCGGACTCACCGAGATTGTATTTTCGGTCCCACCGAAAATCCCAACGTTCACATGTTTTGAACTTTCGGTCTCACCGAGTTGTCAACTTCGGTCTGACCGAGATTGGTCAAATGTGTGTAACGGTTGGATTTTGTGTGGAGGCTATAAATACCCCTCCACCCCCTCTTCATTCGTGGAGAGAGCCATCGAAAGAACTACCACTCCTACCTTACATTTCGAGAAGAAAACTACCTACCCTTGTGTTGAGATCAAGTTGCTCCACTCCCACCATATGAAGCTTGATCTCTAGCCTTCCCAAGTTGCTTTCCACTCAATCTTTTCTTCCACCACAGCCAAATCGGTGAGGAGAGTTGAGTGTTGGGGAGATTATCATTTTAAGCACAAGAGCAAGGAGTTCATCATCATCAACACCATCTATTACCTTTTGGAGGGTGGTGCCTCCTAGATTGGTTAGGTGTCACTTGGGAGCCTCCGTCGAGATGTGGAGTTGAACCAAGAAGTTTGTAAGGGCAAGGAGATCGCCTACTTAGTGAAGATCTACCCGAGTAAGGCTAGTCCTCCGTGGGCGTATGCCATGATGGCATAGACAAGGTTGCTTCTTCGTGGACCCTTCGTGGGTGGAGCCCTCCGTGGACTCTCGCAGCCGTTACCCTCCGTGGGTTGAAGTCTCCATCAACGTGGATTGACGATAGCACCACCTATCGGAACCACGAGAAAAAATCTCCGTGTCTCCAAATTGCGTTTGCTCTTCTCCACCTCTCTTTACTATATGTGCAATTTACTTTCCGCTGCCTATACTCTAGAATTGCATGTGTAGGGTGATACTTGACTTGATCATCATTGTGAACTTGCCAAAATCTTGTCTTTATCAAAAGGCTGAATTTTTATATTGTCAAGTAGTCTAATCACCCCCCTCTAGACATACTTTCGATCCTACAGGTGCTCATCCAGATGAACTAGGGCACAATCGCAGTAGTTCTCCCGGTGCCACCTTAGCCGATAGAGCGGAACGTAAGGTAGCAAAACATGGGAGCCGGGCAGACCCAACATTTGACCAAAGACATGATTCGGGGCTGATGCATATAAGGCCAAACTCGCGACGCCGAACACTTCCTACGGCATTCGGACTTTTCGACATATACTGGGCTGAGTAACGCCCTCGATAATGAGCCCTGAGTTTCTAGGTGCATGTATTAGTCTGGCAGGACGAAATGCCAAGAACGCCAGTATCCCTCCCGGTTGTGTTAAGTGTCCGGAGGGTATGAAGCAACAAGAGACATTTAAAAAGGTTTACGCAGGGTCTTAATCTAAAAAGAAACCTTTAAGCGGGGGGGGAAAAATAAACCTTAATTTCAAAGGGGTTGGCCCGGCTTTTTCCCTTTTAAACCCTTTTAAAAAGGGGTTAACCCCCGGGGGAATTTTTTAAAGGGTTTGGTTTGGGAAAAAGGGCTTTTTGGGGGGAAAATTTTTTGGAAAACTTGGCGGCCCCTTCCCCTTTTGGGGTTCCCCCGGGGGACAAAGGGGCCGGCCCCCCCGGGGGGGTTTTTTTGGGGGGAGGGGGCCCCCTTTTTGGTTTGGGGGCCGGGGTTTTTCCTTTTTGGGTTTTTGGTTTTTTTTGGGGGTTTTTTAAAAAACCCCTTTGTTTTACTTTTTTTTTGTTTTTTTTTGGGAAAACCCGCCTTTTGGGGGGGTTTTGGGAAAGAATCGGCCTTTTTTTTTTTTTTGGGGGTTTCCCTTTTAAAAAATTTTTTTTAAAGGGTTTTAACCCGGGGCCCCTTTTTCCCTTTTTTTTTTGGGAGGGGTTTTTAACCCCCCCCCGGCCCTTTTTTTTTGGGGTTTTTTTCCCTTCCCCCCCCTTTTGGGTTTTGGGTGGGTTTGCCCTTTTTTTTTTAAAAGGGGAAATTTTAAAACCCAAGGGGGGCCTTCAAATTTTTTCCCTTTGGGCCCCCAAATTTGGGCCCTTGGGTTGGGGGGGAAAAAATTTTTTTGGGGGGGGAAAAAAAGGGGGGTTTTTTTTTTTTAAAAAAATTTTTGGGGGGGTGGGGGGGGTTTTTTTTAAATTCCTTTTTTGGGGGGAAAAACCCTTCCCCTTTTTGGGGGTTTTTTTTTTTTTTCCCAAAAATTTGAAAAACCCCAAAACCCGGGGGGGCCCCCCTTTTATTTTGGGTTTTTCCCCTTTTTTAGGGGTTTTGGTGGAAAATTTTAGGGTTTTGGGGTTTTTTTCCCCCTTTTTTTGGGGGGGCCCCGGTTTTTCAAAGGGTCCTTTTGGGTTTTTTTCTTGGGGGTTTAGGTTTGGGGCCCCGGGGGGGTTTTTTTGGGGTTTTTTTTTTTTGGGGGTCTTCCCTTGGGGGGCGGTTTAACCTTTTGGGGCCCGGTTTTTTTTTTTTGGGGCCCTTTTTCCAAAGGGGGTTTTCCCGGGTTTCCTTTTTTTTTTTTTTTAACCCTTTTTTTTTTCCCCTTTTTTTAATTTTTTTCCCTTTCCCCCAAAATTTTTTTCCCTTGGGGGTTTTCGGGTTTGGGGAATTTTCCCTTTTCCCCTTCCGGGCCCAGGGGGTTTTTGGGTTTTCCTTTGGGGGGGTTTTTTTTCCCGGTTTGGTTTTTTTCCTTTGGGGGGTTTGGGGGGCCCCCTTTGGGGGTTTTTTTTTCCCTTTTCCCCCTTTTTTTTTTGGGGGTTTCCCCTTTTTCCTTTGGGGGGGGGGCCCCCCCCCCCTTTTTTTTTCCCCTTAATATTTAAATTTTGGGGGGGGCCCCCCTTTTTTTTTAAAAATTTGGGGTTTGGGGTTAACCTTTTTTGGGAAATTGGTGGGTTTAATTTCCCCAAAAAAAATTTGGGGGAAAAAAGGGGGGCCCCCCCCGGGGTTAAAAGGGGGGGAAAAATTTGGGAGGAAAAAATTTGGGAAAATTCCAAAGGGGTGAACCCCCCGGGGGGGGGGGGTGGGCCCTTTTGGGGTTGGGGCCCCGGGGGGTCCCCCCCCGGTTGGGGTTTCCCGGGTTTTCCGGGCCGGGGGGGCCCCCCTTGGGGCCCCCCTTTTTTGGGGGGTTTTTGGGGGCCCCGGGGCCGAATCCCCCAAAAATTTTGGGGGGAAAGTTGTTCCTTCCAAAACCCCGGGGGGCCTTTTTTAAAAAGGGGGTTTGGGAAACCCCGTTCAAAAATTTGGGGGGCCCCCGGCCTTCGGGGGGTTTTTAAAAAACCCCGGGCGAAATTGGAAAAAAAAATTTCGGTTGGAAAAGGGGGCCCAAAGGGGTTTGGGGGTTTAAGGGAATTTAAAAAAAAAACCCCCCCGGTTGGGGGGGGGGGCCCCCCCTTTTTTTTTGGGGGGGGAAAGGTTTTAAAACCCCCCCGGTTGGGGAAAAACCCCCCCTTTTTTTTTTTTTGGGTTTTTTCCCCTTTTAATTTGAAGGGGGGCAGCCATTTAAAATTTTTTTCCCCCAAAACCCTGGTTTTAATAAAGGGAAAAGGGGGGGGCCTTTTTAAAATCCATACCAATTGCCAACCAAATTTGGGGGCCCCCAAAGGGGGTTCCCTTTTTTCCATTTTCCCCCCAAAAAACCCCCGGGGCCCCCTTTCCCGGAATTGGCCCCCGGTTCGGCCCCAAATTTTCCGGGTTGGGGGGGTTTTTCACCCCCGGGCCCCGGAAAACCCTCCCCTCCTTTTGGGGGGGGCCCCCCCCGGGGCCCCCCCCGGGGGGAATTTTAAAAAGGGGGGCCCGGCCGGAAAGGGGGCCCCTTGGGGCCCCCCCCAAGGGCCCGGGTTTTTAAAACCCTTCCCCTTTTCACGAACCCGGGGTTTAGGGGGGGGGGGGTTTTTTGGGTTGGGGTTTGGGGGGGTTGGGGGGGGGGGGGGGAATGGGGGGGGGGGGGGTTTTTGGTTTTTTTTGGCGTTAAGGGGGGCCCGGGGGGCCCCCCCGGGGGCCCAATTTTTTTTTTTTCCTTTGGGGGCCCGGGGGGGGCCCCCCCCCCCGGAAAAAACCCCTTAATTTTCCCGGTTTTTGGGGCCCTTTTAAAAAATTTTCCCCTTTTTCTAAAAATATTTCCCCTTTTTTAAATTTTTCAAAAATTTTTCCAAAATTTTTTAAATTTAACTAACAAAATTTAAATTTTAAAAAATTTTAAAAATTAAAAAGGTTAATTTTAAAAAAGGGTAAAAAAGGTTAAAAAATTTTTTAAAAAAAAAAACCAAGGGGGGAAAAAAAAAATTATAAAGGGGAAACTTAAAACCCCCGGTAAACAAAAAAGGAAAATTTGAAACTTTAAATTAAAATTTAAAAAAAATTTAAAAAAAAATGGGGAAAAAAAAACCCCCAAAAAAAAAACAAAAAAAAGGTCCCTTGGGAAAAAAAAAAAGGCCCCCCAACAAACCCCTTTTAAGCCCTCCCTTTTGGGCCGGTTTTAAAATTTTGGAAAGGGCCCAAAACCCCCCCAAAACCCCCCTTTTTTTAAAAAACCCCTTTTTAAAAAGGGGGGCCAAAAATTTTCCCCCCCAAAAAAGGGAAAGGGAAAGGGGGGGGGGAAAAAGGAAAGGGAAAGGGTTTTAAAAAAAACCGGGGCCCCGGCCCCAAAGGGAAACCCCAAAAATTCCTTTCCGGGTTTTAAAAAAAATTTTTTTTTCCGGGGCCCCAAAAAACCCAATTTAAAAGGGGGTTTTTAAAATTAAAAACCCCGGGCCCAACCCAAACAAACCCCCAAAATTCCCCTTCCCCAAACCCCGGGAAAAAAAAGGGGGGAAAACCCCCATTTGGGGAAAAAGGGGTTTCCCCCAAACCCCGGGAAAAAACCCAAAAAACCCCTTTCGGCCCCCCAAAAAATTTTTTTCCCCAGGGGTAAAAAAGTTTCCCCCGGGGGAAAAAAAGGGGGGGGGGTTTTAAAAAATTTGGGGGGTTTTAAAAATTTTTGGGGGGGAAAAAAAAAGGGCCAAAAAAAAAATTTTTGGGGGGTTTTAAAAGGGGGGGGAAAAAACCCCGAAAAGGGGGAAAAAAAAAAATTTAATTGGAAAAAACAAAAATTTGGAACCCAAAAAACCCCCAAAAACCCTTTTTAAAAAAAAAAAAGAAGGGGGGAAAAAAAAAAAAAGGGAAAACCATTTTGGGGAAAAAAAGGGGGAAAAAAAGGGGGGAAAAAAAAATTTTAAAAAAGGGGGAAAAGGGAAAAAAAGGGGGTGATTTTTGGGGGTTTTCACCAAGTTTGGGGGGGGGTTTTTTTTTTCCCTTGGCCGGTTTCCCCAAATTTAAAAAAACCCCTTTTAAAAGGGCCCCAAACCTTTTTCCCCAACCCCGGGAAAAAAAATTAAATTTGGGGAAAAAAAAAAGGGGGGCCCCCAAAAATGGGTAAAAAATTTTTCCGGGGAAAAAAAGGGGTTTTAAAAAAACAAAAAGGGAAAAAAAAATTAAAAATTTTAAAACCCCAAAAAAAAATAAACCCAAAAAGGGGGAAAACCCCAAAAAAATTAAATTTTTTTTTTAAAAAAATAAAACCCATTAATTTTTTTAAAAAAATTTAAAAAATTTTTTTTTGGAAAAAAGAAAAAAAATTAAAAAAATTTTGGAAAATGGAAAAAGGGGGGAAAAAAAAAGGGGGGGGTTTGGGGGGAAAGGGGTTAAAAGGAAAAAATTTGGGAAAAAATAGAAAGGGGGGCCGGAAAGGGGGGGCCCCAAAAAGGAATTGGGTTTTAAGGGGGGGAACCGGGCCCTTTCCCGGGGGGGGGGGGACCCGGGGGCGGGCCAAAGGGGCCCGGCAAGGGAAAAGGCGGGCCCGGGGGGAAAAAGGGGGGTGGGGGGTTTTAAAAAGGGGAAAATTTTGGGGGGGGGGGGGGGGGGGGAACCCACAATTTGCCCAATGGTGGGCTGTGGCATGGGGAAGGGGGGGGGGGGGGGAAAAGGGGGGAAAAAAGGGGGAAGGGGGGGGGGTAAAGGGCCAAACTAAAACTTGGATCGGCGAACCGGAGAAGGGAAAATTTGGGGGGCCCGGGGTTTTTTTGGGGGAAGGGGGGGGAAGGGGGGCCCTTTTAAAAAAAAAATTGGGGGGAGTTGAGCTGCGGCGGGGAAAAGGGGGGGGGCTGGTTTAGGGGGAAAGGGGGGGGAAAAAAAGGGTTGGGGGAAGGGAAAGGGGGGGGGGGGGGGGGGCGGGGAAAAGGGGGGGGGGCGGAGGGGGGGGGGAAAAGGGGGGGCCCCCCCCGGGGCCAGGGGGGGGGGGGGGCCCCGGGGGGGGGGGGGGAGGGGGGGGGAACCCGGGGGGAAACCTTTTTTGGGGGGGCCCCCCCAAAAGGGGGGCCGGGGCCCCGGGGCCCGGGGGGGGAAAAGCCCCGGGGGGGAAAGGGGGGGGCCCCCGGGGGTAAAGTTGGATGGAAGCTCAAGTTGATAAGCGAGATCGCCTCTTTTGCCAATGATCTTGAAAGGACCCACATATCTAGGGGCAAGCTTCCTTTGATACCGGCGGCGAGTGCCTTTCATTGGAGAGACGCGAGGTAGACATGGTCTCCGATTTCAAAAGCCACATCACGATGCTTGTCATCATAATAGCCCTTCTGCGCGATTGCGCGGCTTTAAGATTCTCACGAATGACTTTGCACATTTCTTGACGCGTCGATCAAGTCGTTGCCAAGAAGTTGGCGTTCACATCTCGCACCAATTTAGAGGAGTACGACACTTTACGCCATAGAGAATTTCGAATGGGGCCTTGCCCAACTCTCTTGGAAGCTGGTGTTGTAGGAGAACTCGGCATATGGAAGACACTCTTCCCACTTCATGCCAAAGGAAATGACACAAGCCCTGAGCATATCTTCAAGGATTTGATTGACTCGCTCGACTTGGCCACTTGTTTGAGGATGGAGAGCTGTGCTGAAACGAATGTTGGTGCCCATGGCCGTCTGAAAGGAGTCCTAGAACTTAGAAGTGAAGATGCTTCCACGGTCTGAAGAGATCAATTGTGGAATACCGTGCAAGGAGACAATTACGAGGTGTATAGCTCTGCCAAATGAGCTGTTGTGATAGATTCTTTGACAGAAGAAAATGAGCCACTTTAGTAAGCCTGTCAATGACAACGAAGATAGCATCATTTCCACGCTTGGACTTAGGAAAACCAGTCACGAAGTCCATCTCGATATGATCAAACTTCCATTCTGGAATAGCAAGAGGTTGAAGGAGACCCGCTGGTCTTTGGTGTTCTGCTTTCACCCTTCTGCAGACATCCCATTCATTCACGAATTGAGCAATTTCTCGCTTCATTCGAGTCCACCAATACGACTGCTTGAGGTCATGGTACATCTTCGTACTTCCAGGATGAATGGATAGAAGAGAATTGTGTGCCTCATTCATAATGACTTTTCTCAAATCGCCTTTGGGAACCACAATACGATCCTCGAAGAAAAGAGTATCTTTGTCATCCACGCGATAGCACTTGTATTTGGGAATGCCCTTGTCAATACCACGTTTCACCTTCTTCACCATGGTATCCAGGAGTTGTGCCTCACGAATTTGATCTTCCAAAGTAGGAGAGACTATGAGGTTGGCAAGAAAGCCTTGAGGAACAACTTGAAGATTCAGCTTGCGGAAAGCTTCACAAAGATCCGGTTGGAAGGGCTTGAGAATTAAGTCATTGCAATAAGCCTTCTGCTCAAGGCATCTGCAATCACATTCGCCTTGCCAGGAGTATATTCAATACTTGGATTGTACTCTTGAATCATTTCGACCCATCGAGTATGCCTGAGGTTGAGGTTTGGCTGAGTGAAGATATACTTGAGACTCTTGTGATCGGTGAAAATGTCCACTTTCCTTCCCAACAAGAGATGTCTCCATGTTATCAATGCATGGACAATCGCCGCCAACTCAAGATCGTGAGTGGGGTAGTTCTTTTCGTTGGGCTTCAACTCGATGAGAGGTATAGGCCACAACTTTCTTCTCTTGCATTAACACAAAGACCGAGACCTTGCAAGGAAGCATCACGTAAAACTTGAATGGTTTGGATTCATCAGAGGAGTCAAGACAGAGCTGTAACTAGCTTCTCTTTGAGGGTGTTGAAAGCGACATCACACTCAAAGGTCCGACATACTTGACATGCTTCGAGGAGGTTGGAAAGAGGCTTTGCAATCTTAGAGAAATTCGAGCGAATCTTGACAATAGCTTGCAAGACCGAGAAAACTGCGGAGCTGCTTGACATTCTGAGGAGGTTCCCAATCCAGAACCGCAGAAACCTTTGCGGATTAACAGCAATTCCCTTGGCGGAGATGATATGACCAAGATAAAGAACTTCATCAAGCCGTAACTCACATTTGGAAAACTTCGCATAGAATTGATGCTCTCGAGCTTGTCGAGCACCAATCGCAAATGTTTGGCATGATCCTGCTTGTTCTTGGAGAAGACCAAAATATCATCGAGATACACCAAGACGAAATCATTGGTGTAGGGGTTGAAGATAAAGTTCATCATGCGAGAGAAAGTTGGAGGAGCATTGACAAGGCCGAAAGACATGACAAGATATTCATAAGAACCATAGCTTGTTCTCAATCTTTGTCTTGGGAATATCTTGTTCACGAATGCGAATCGATGATAACCCATAATGAAGGTCAAGCTTGGAGAATACTTTAGCACCTTTGAGTTGCTCGAATAGCTCATTGATGTTGGGAAGTGGATACTTGTTCTTGATTGTCTTCTTGTTCAATGGACGGTAATCGACGCAAAGTCGGTCCGTGCCATCCTTCTTCTCGACAAAAGAACTCCACATCCCCATGGAGATGAACTCGATCGATCAAACCAGACGCTCTTGTTCATCGAGCTGTTTCTTCAATTCTTTCAGCTCCTTGTCCAAGCTTGTGGGGACGCTTGCAAACGGGTTCGATGCGGGCTCAAGATCGATAACTAATTCGACCGCCGATGAGGAGGCATACCCGGAAGCTCTTCTCGAAAGACATCTTGGTACTCTAAACGATCGAATTTGAGAGATAGCATCCAACTCGCCCTTCTCATTGAGAGAAAACAACCGAGTGGTTTCATCACGAGCGGCATAGATGATAACATCCTCGTAAGGGTGTGTCAATTGAATCACTGGCAGCACAATCAAGTGAGCCTTGTCTTTGAAAGCCACCCATCCCAAGAATTAGATCAATATCCGAGTCACCAAGAACAATTGGAGAAGACAGAATCTATAGTCGCCCATCTTGATACCGACATTCGAACCATCATGCTAGAGCTCAAGCGCTTAGCGGAGAAGTAACTTGCATAGCTTTAGGTAATTCCACCGTGTCAAAATCGTAGCCGATGCAAAAGGATATGACATGAAAGAATGCGATGCACCAAAGATCAAATAAGACTTTTGCAGAATATCATTAATCGAGAGATTACCCATTATCACATCGAAGAATCCTCTGCCTGAGCCGCACTCATCATATTCACCTTTGCATGCTTCGGATTATGCTTGACCACTGCATTTCTTGAAGATCTCACAGAAGAGGAGGAGGAAGGCGCTTTGGTTGACGCATTTGTTCAAGATAGTGACCCTTCTCGGCACTTGTTGCAGTCACCTCTGAGGCGGACGGTGATAAGGAGCATTTGACCTTGGAGCTTGAGGTGAGACTTGTTACGGTAGCTTGGGTTGGGTGGGTGGGAAGATCCACGACCACCGAGTTCTTCTCTTGGTAAGGCCGACGGAACGGAGGAGGAGGAAGGTAAAACTTTGCTGCTTTGCTGCCACTTGAGAGGAAGAAGACTGAATGCATCCCCGATTCTCTTCTTAGAGGCCTCACACTTGAGCCGAGCACCTTCTTGCTTGAGTGCCATATTGTAGAATTGATCAAACCGAGTAGGCTCAATAAGAACAAGAGCTAATCTGCAGATCCTCTCTAAGGCCACCTCTCGAATCGATAGATCATACTCTTCTCATCGAGAACGCCTTGTTTAGCAAAGAGAGCAAGTTTCAAATCTGTATGTTGTATTCGTACCATCGACATGTTTCCTTGCTTGAGATTGCGGAACTCCTCACGCTTGCTCTCAACAACACCGGTAGGAATGTGGTGAGCTTTAAAGTCCCGACAAATCAGTCCAAGTAATCACTCGACCACCTCTGGAATCCTTGTATTGTTGGAACCAATCACCGCCTCGATCCTTGAGCTGAAAAGACGCGAACTTGACGTAGTCCTCGTGTCTCGACATTGTTGCATTCAAATGCTTTGGTTGATATCCACGAGCCAATCGTCGGCGTCGTGGCCTCGGCAAGATGGTGAAAGACTTTGGCTGATTTGCAAGGAATTGGTTGAGTGTAGGAAATCGAGGCGATGATAGAACGCCCTTGACCTTGATTCCCTTGGTTGCCTTGGCCTTGGTTACGCTCTTGCATCACCGGATCAACAATCTGGGCGTTGGCGTTAGTGGTTGCCATCAAAGTTTGCCATGCCTCCGAGGCGGAGGTGGAGGTGGAGGGTTCGCCGATTCCCATCACTGCGTTTTGGATTACGGCATGGAGCGGATCCATCTGAAGGGTGACATCCGTTAGCATCTTGATAGATGATAGACAAGTTGAATCAACGGATAGAAATTGCAACATATAGTCTTCACAATAAACATTCTAACAGGGATGAACAAATGAATTCCAAAGTAAACATCACGTCCATTAAGGTGAGAAGCCACTTGATAAGAGATTGATGAATGAAAATAAAAACAAGGTATGAATGGAACAAATATGTGGTAAGGATTACCCAATCACAAACCAAATATCTGCGGAAGAAATGCTAGAGCTACTTGAATCCCACCTATAAACTCCGAAACTTTCCTGGTTATGCAATCAGTGTTGGGGATACAGGGAAGCAATATATCTCACCCAAACTAACAATCCCTACATCCAACTGTATCCATCCTTCAACACATAACCAAGAAACCTTCGGAAATCGTGTACCTCAACCTTCGAAAAGCATCCGTTATACGAGTCATGGCAATACTCCCGTACTCACCTCAGTACTGGGTTAGCGGGGTTATCTCACCAACGAACTGCATAAAAGAGATTTTCGATGTCGGCGTACTAAACTCAGGTATTCCAGAACTGCAACGATAAAATTATGACGACAACACCTTAGAGCTCAACTCCCCGGGACACTTCCACTAAACCCGTGACAGGAGGCACCAAGACAATGTTCTCATCATAAAACCATCGGAACGATTCCAAGATACCCGCGTGATCCTAAAATTTTTTTAGTGAAATTTGAGGAGAGGAAAGTCAAAACTTCTACGTCAGGAGACCTCACCAGAGTGACGAAGGGACTGAGGAGTAAAAAGAATTCCTAACTCTCCGATATATATAATCCTAAATGACTCAAAACATTTTTCTAGACACAACTCGGCCGCTAAAAACGATCAAGCAGTGGGGCTCCTAAGGTCGGGGAACCTGGCTCTGATACCAACTTGTAACGCCCGCGATGTGGCTATATCTCCCACGTGTCGAAGCACGACTTAGAGGCATAACCGCATTGAAAGCAATGTCGCAAGTGAGGTAATCTTCGCACAATCCATGTAATACATAAGGGAAAGAGATACATAGTTGGCTTACAGTCGCCACTTCACACAATACATAAATAAACATCCATCATTCAGTTTACACTTGTCGGTGTACTAAGGTAGGGGTGCCTCAGTACCCAACTTGTGCACGGGCAGTTGCAGCTTGCCGCGGCAGGGTTTACCACGAGCTCGCCGAAGACCTTCCTGCTCCGTACCAAACCATTCAAAGACAAAGTATACAAGACAGGAGATCGAGACCCCGGCAAGCGGAGCTTGCTTGAAGGCCTTCGGTGCTCAAGATTACATCACTCACGCAAGGCCCCGGCGAGAGGAGCTCGTCGGGAAGACTAGAAGATTACATCATAGAAGATACGCCTCGGCGCTATATGCGTCCCGGCAAGGGCCCGGGAAGCGACAAGTTACAGAGCCCGGCGACCTCCCGGGCCCGGCAAGATCAAGACCCCGGCAAGGTGCTTGCCGGGAGAGTTACGCTGTGTGCCTGCGCTCCAGCTCATCGGCCCACGCGTCGCCCTGGGGCCTTTCCAGGGACGCGTGGCGGATGGTCAGCGCACTGGGGACACGGTGGCACTTCACGGTGGTGAATCCATCGCCGTGGCGAGCGGAGACGCAAGGCGCGGAGCTTTTGGGGTCGACGGCGACGGGCATTAAATGCCCTTGTCCCCCATCACAAAGTAGGTAGAGACCACTGTTCATGCACTGGTAGCTTCACTGTTCCCGCACTGCTCCAACTACCACCTCTTTTACATTTTTACCCCTTTCTCCTACGCTGCCACCTTTTGGCGCCCCCTTTCGACTATAAAAGGGAGGCCCATGCGCACGTAGAAGGGGGTTCGGCTGGTTCGGGCCATTCGACGCAAGCAACACCACCATACGCTCGCACCCTTGAGCAAGATCCAATACAACACAAAGCAGCGAGAGGAGTTTTATCTCTCCGGAGAGCTCCGGCCGGGTAAATCCGCCTGCGTGCCCGCCTCGACTGCTCTCAGGCTCCCTCCGCCTCGTGCGCTTTCGAGACGAAGGGGCCCGCCCCATAGGTGTCCGCGGCGGCAGGATTCCCCGCATCTTTGGCGCGCCAGTAGGGCGTCGAGGTTGTGCGGACTGATCCGGCGTTAGCTGGCGCGTTCTTCATCAACCTCTCGGTTTAAAGAACCTTCATCAACAATGGCGCCATGGCCCGAAGAAGAAGGCTTGGTGCCGAGCCAGCTGCGTCTCATCCATCGCCACCGGAGCCAACGGTGGGCGGAGGAGACGCCGACGGAAGGGTGGTCGCCGCGAGGACACTCATGGCGCCACCAGATCAAGGACGAGGATGGATGACCGCGCCTCGGTCTCCGTGGACATTCGCGTCCATCTCAAGATCGACAACCCAGCGCGCCATACCACGGGAGGTGGTATCCGCTTTCTTTGGGTAAACACTGTTGGGGGCTCGCGGGATGCTCGGACCACCGTCCGTGCACGCAAAGCGAAGGTGCCGGCAGAGACCTGCTCCTCCTAACGCCGTTAGGAGTCCGAGCATAGCGCTCCTCGCCTTGCGCCGCGCTCCCCTCCATGAAGTCCAAGTCCGGCAAGGACAGCTCGTGCTTTCCGCAAACAGCGCACCTCCCGAGCGCTCTGCTGCTGCTGCCGAGGACGCGCCATCGAGCTCCAAGTCCGGCAAGGACAGCTCGGTGCTTTCGTTCAACAGCGCACCTCCCCGGAGCGCTGCGCTGCTGCCGAGGACGCGCCATCGAGCTCCAAGTCCGGCAAGGACAGCTCAGTGCTCGTTAAAACAGCGCACCTCCCGAGCGCTGGCTGCTGCCGAGGAGGCCGCCATTGAGCTCCAAGTCCGGCAAGGACAGCTCTGGTGCTCGTTCCGGCTAGCGCACCTCCCCGGAGCGCTGCGCCGCCGTCGAGGACGCGCCATCGAGCTCCACCGGCAAGTGCGAGGAAACAAGAAATAGAAAAGCTAAGTCGTCCAAGCTTTTGTGCAGAGCATTCCTTAGCTCCATGCTTTTTCATATTATATTCCTCGTGCGTTCGTCCTTTGTACGCAAAACCTGTGCGCTGAGGAGCCTACCCGTGGGTAGCCGCACCCTTATCTTGTTTCCGAGCACGCTCAACGATTTAAGTGAGCTGCGAGAAGTGTCGCGCCCTTGCTTCGTTTCCGAGCCCGCTCAACAATTTAAGTGAGCTGCGACAAGTGTCGCGCCCTTGGTTTGTTTCCGAGTCCGCTCAACAAACTAAGCGCGTTGCGACTAGCCGCGGCAAGGTTGCTTGCCGGGAAGACCTTGGCCAGCAGGCAGCTTCGAGTTCAGCCACTCAGCGCTCGCGGCAAGGGCACTTTGCCGGCAAGTTTCCCTAGAAGCGTAGGGTAAAAGCGTACAAAGGGTGTAACGTAGCAAGCCCTGCCGTGAGATGCCCTTCGTATGAGAGGCTTGTGCGCGGAGGAGCCTAGTCGTGGCCCAGTTGCACCCTTCGTTTGTTTCCGAGTCCGCTCAACAAACACAAGTGAGTTGCAATCGCCCGGCAAGGTTGCTTGTCGGAAGCAACACCGCCAAATGGCTGCTGATGTTCCGACTCAAGAAGTGTGTTAGCCCGCAAGTTCCCTAGCAGCGAGAGTATAAACATACGAAGGGCAAGGCACGGCATCGCATTGCAAAGTCGCATGAGAGGATTTATATTCATGTAAATAATGAAGCTGTTGCAGATCTATCTCAGCTGTTTTCATGGCTGAAATTACAAAGAACAAGGAGAAACGAGGAGCACACCAGCGCTGGGTCCCGCAAGCGAGTTGCGGGGGCTGCGAGTGCCAAGACTCCTTCCCAAGCAAGCGAGTTGCCGGGGCTGCAATCTTGAGATTTATCTCCGCAAGCCCGGGGAGTTCTTTGGGGCTGCGATATCGATAAGTTTTTCATCCTCGCCATGCATCCTCTCATGGACCGGGAAAGCGGGGCTGCGTCTTTGAGCGAAAGCGTCTTGTAAAACCCGTCTTGGCGGAGGAGCCAGTCGTGGCCCAGGCATTCGCCCTTGTTTACGCTTCCGAGCGCTCAACGATTTAAGTGAGCTGCGACAAGTTTCGCGCCCTTATTACGCTTTAGAGCCCGCTCAGCGACTCAAGTGAGCTGCGAAGTGTCGCGCCCTTGGTTTGTTTCCGAGTCCGCTCAACAAACACAAGTGAGTTGCAAGCGGCCGCAAGCTTGCTTGCGAAGCAACACCGATGAGAGGCGATGTTCCGTTTTCGACAAGCGTGTTCGCGCCGGCAAGCTCCCCGAAAGCGCAGAATGGGAACATACAAGGCACGAAGTCAAGTAAAAGACTCGGTCCGACAAGCTTTCCCCTCTTTTCATTAAAAACATCCTAGTTTAGTACAAGTCCATAGAGGATGAAAAACATGATAGAGAGGATTACATATTTTAAATTCAACTAAGGCCCGAGGGCTTACAAATTTAAAGATAAGATGCCCGTGATCCCTCTCCTGTTTCTCTGTTCAGGAGTTCAGGAGGTAGGTCAAGGAGGCCCCGGCAAGGGAAGCTTGCCGGGAAGGGCAAAAGGGGCGCCTAGGAGAGCCACGGGCGCCAGAAGACCCCAAGAGAACACCCCGGGAGCCGGCCAGGAGCTTGGCGCAGACGAAGGCGTCGGAGGCAGAGCTTGAAGACGGGGTGGTGGGACGTCAGCACGCTGACGAGGGCTCCTCGCCCTCGTACTCCGACATGACGGCCTTGCCGCCACCCCCCCTCTTCCTCTTCCACGGCCTCCCTCGCCACCGCCCAGGAGACGGCCCGGGGAGTTGAAGGCCGACGACCCGGATGATGGGGTCGCCGGTGGCCTGGCGGGCAGCGTCCAAGCGCCTAGTCGGACCCGCCATCCCTCGCCGCTGCGCTCCCCTCCTCGTCACTCTCGCTCGAGGAGGACCTTCACTATCGGAGGAGCTGTCCACACAGATCTCGCCGGATCCGGAGTCTCAAGACCTTGGCGGCGAGGAGGTCTCCTCCATTAACTTGAAATGGAGGGTAAACCCCGCCGTCAAGGCTGTGGATCTGGCGAACGTCTTCCACCCTCGGTCGGTACATCACGCCGGGCTGGGGACACGACACTCACCCGAGTGCCGCTGATCCCGCAGCCCCTCATGCGCAACTCCATCACCTCGGGCGGATCCGGTCCCATCGCGCCATGAACGGGCCGGCAGGCCGGAGGCGGCGACGAGCGCCGGGCGCAGCTTGATGAAGAACTCCCGGGATCGTCTCGGTATGGACCGCCTCGGAGGCAGGGAGCCGCCGGAGGAGACGGGGGAGGCACATCGCCACGGCCGCCTCTCCCCCGACCGCCTCGACCACGCCCTCGGCCTCGTCCGCGGCCTCGCCCCCTCCCTCTCCCCCTCGTGGCCGGCTCCGCTGCCACGGGTGCGGGATAGGGAGAGGTGCGCTGCCTGGAGGCGACCCTCGCTGCCACCGTCGAAGAACTAGGATTTCCTCCTTCCATGGGAGAAAGAAGAACAGAAGCTGAAGACGAAGGGAGAAGAGGAAGTGTGAGTCCATTGTGCTCCCCTTCCGCTCCTTTTAAAGGGCGAGGTGGGGACTCAACCGCCCTGCCTGGCCAATCAGGAAGCGAGAAGGGCAGAGGAGCGGGGCCGACTCTCCATCTCCGCCCGTGACGGCTCGGTCTCCCACCTTCGCCGCCCACGACCCCCGTGCATGAGGGCCGCGTGACGAAAAAGCGGGACCGGAGCGACGGGTGAGGTGACCTCGCCCTGCACCACGTTCACGGGCGTGGATGCTCTAAAGACTGCATGCACCGCCCACATCTCCCACGACGCCGCAATCGACGCGTCTTGTTCTGAAGGGAGGCGGCAGATGCGAAGTGGATTCACAGCGCCGCTGGGCAGCGTGTGCCGTGCCTTGTTTTGGGCTGGCCCAACAGCGCTCGGCACCGCAGGTGGCCCAGCCCGGGGCTCTGTCGGTGTACTAAGGTAGGGTGCCTCAAGACCCCAACTTGTGCACGGGCATTCTGACTTGCAGCGCGAGGTTTACCACGAGCTCGCCAAGACCTTCCCCTCCGTGCCAAACCATTCAAAGACAAAGTATACAAGACAGAGATCGAGACCCGCAAGCGGAGCTTGCCGGAAGGCCTTCTGTGCTCAAGATTACATCACTCACGCAAGGCCCCATGCGAGAGGAGCTCGTCGGGAAGACTAGAAGATTACATCATAGAAGATACGCCTCGGCGCTATATGCGTCGGCAAGGCCCGGAAGCGACAAATTCTGAGCCCGCGACCTCCGGGCCGCAAGATCAAGACCCGGCAAGGTGCTTGCCGGAGTTCTGCTGTGTGCTGCGCTCCAGCTCATCGGCCACGCCGCCTGGGGCCTTTCGGGGACGCGTGGCGGATGGTCGTGCAGCCTGGGGACACGGTGGCACTTCACGCAGTGGTGAATCCATCGCCGTGGCGACGGAGACGCAAGGGCGGGAGCTTTTGGGGTCGACGGCGACGGGCATTAAATGCCCTTGTCCCCATCACAAAGTAGGTAGAGACCACTGCTCATGCAATCGTAGCTTCACTGTTCCCTTGCTGCTCCAACTACCACCTCTTTTACATTTTTACCCCTTTCTCCTCGCTACCACTGTTGGCGCCCCTTTCGACTATAAAAGGGAGGCCCATGCGCACGTAGAAGGGGTTCGGCTGGTTCGACCATTCGGCCAAGCAACACCACCATACGCCGCACCCTCGAGCAAGATCCAATACAACACAAAGCAGCGATGGAGTTTTATCTCTCCGGAGAGCTCGAAGCTGGGTAAAATCCGCCGCGTGCCCGCCTCGATCTGCTCTCAGGCTCCCTCCGCCCTCGTACTGCTCAGACGAAGGGGCCCTGCCCCATAGGTGTCCGCGCGGCGGGATTCCCAAGCAACACTCAAGGTCCGACTACGGAACCAAAATAAAAGACTACCCCAAATGCAACGCATCGATCCCCGAAGCCTAACTCTCTCTCTTGATCGTGCGAAATGAAACATAGTAACGACCAAGGGCCTCATCAAATTCCCACTTCAGCTTCGATTCGCCATCTGCTATTTGGTATCATCGGTACGTGATCTGTTTTGGTAGAATTTGTGAGCCACAGGGACTCAGCAATCTCACACCCATGAGATCAAGACTATTTAAGCTTAAGGGAAGGCTGGTGTAATGAGGTGGAGCTGCAGCAAGAGACTAGCATATATGGTGTCTACATGCGCAAAAGAGAGCGAGAAGAAAGCAAGGCACGGTCGCGAAGCTAATAGCGATCAAGAAGTGATCTGAGCGACTTCGTCAAACATAACTCCAACACCGTGTTCACTTCCCGGACTCCGCCGAAGGGACCATCACGATTACACTCGGTTGATGTATTTTAATTAAGGTCAACTTCGGTTTTCTACAACCGGACATTAACAAATTCCCATCGCCTCATAACCGCAGGCACGGCTTTGAAAGATAATACCTGCAGGGGTGTCCCAACTTAGCCCATAACAAGCTCTCGCGATCAACGAAGGAATAGACCTTCACCCAAGACACTCCGATCAGACTCAGTATCCCGGTACATCAAGACATTTGGACAATGGTAAAACAAGACCAGCAAAGCCGCCCGATTGTGCCGACAAATCTCGATAGGAGCTGCACATTTCTCGTTCTCAGGGCACATCCAGATGAGACTAGCTACGAGTAAAACCAGGCCTCGAGTTTCCCGTGGTGGCCCAGATCAGCTCGATTCGGACCAACACTGAAGGAGCACCGCCCGGGGCTAAAATAAAGATGACCCTCGGGCTCGCGAAAACCCAAGGGAAAAAGGGGTGTAGGTGGCAAATGGTAAAACCAAAGTTGGGCCTTCTTTGGAAGAGTTTTATTCAAAGCGAACTGTCAAGGGGTCCCATAAATCATCCGACCGTAAAGGAGCGCAAAATCAAGGAACATAACACCCAGATGACGGAAACTAGGGCGGCAAGAGTGGAACAAGTCACCAGGCATAAGGCCGAGCCTTCCACCCTTTACCAAGTATATAGATGCATTAATTAAAACAATAGATATTGTGATATCCCAAAATATCCGTGTTCCAACAAGGAACAAACTTCATCTTCACCTGCAACTAGCAACGCTATAAGAGGGGCTGAGCAAAGCGGTAACATAGCCAAACAACGGTTTGCTAGGACATGGGTGGTTAGAGGTTTGACATGGCAACATGGGTGGCATGATATAGCAAGTGGTAGGTATCGCAGCATAGGCATAGCAAAAGAGCGAGCATCTAGCAAGCAAAGATAGAAGTGATTTCGAAGGTATGGTCATCTTGCCTGCAAGGTTCTCAAAGTTGTCGAAGGCTTGATCCTCGTAGGCGTTCTCAACAGGTTCCTCGTTCACGTACTCGTCTCTCGGCTCTACCCAAAGCAAGAACACAAGCAACAGATCCACAATCAAACAAGGATCAATGCACAAGCAATATGATGCAATACATGACATGCGATGCGAGATGGGATATGCAATGCATATGTGTGCTCCGGAAGGAAAATGATGAACCGGGCCTATCATGGCATGGAACAAGTACTAGCATGAAGTAGGCATGAAAATGAAGCTATCCTTGTGCCAAACATCCTCATAGCATGCTTGAAATAAAACACACAAGAATGACAAGACAACATCATGATGTAAAATGACATGTTCATGAACTTCCTCAAATACAGAAACTAATGCCACCACTGGATTGGTGGGATTTTTCTACCCCAAAAACATATATAATATGTCTAGGTTGCTGTAGAAAAATTGTCACAAGTGCATTAATTTAAAACCTGCCTAAATTGGAATATGACAGAAAAGGCATTTCCATATTTGGAAACGTCCAGAAAAGGACTTGCCCAAAATGGAAATGGAGGGCTATCCAGAAATGGAAAGCGCGGGGATAAGGGAAAAAATAGATGGAGGAGGGCGCTGAGAGGCTGACTGGTGAGACCCTGACGTCATAGAGACAGCTGTTTGGGATTCGAACCCAGGTCTCCTAGGTAGGAAAGAAGGGTGCTAACCAAAGGCGCTAGAGGAGGTGTGAGTATCGAGAGAGCTGGCTCCTTTGAACCAGTCGTCAAGGTCGAGCCTTTGAGCGAATAGCCCAGAATTCACCGCACCGCGCTGACGAGCTATAAGGCGACGGCTTGCGATGCTGAGCAACAATGGGCTCAAGGGAAGTGCAAGGGAGTGCGGGTGTGGGGGCGAGAGCAAATGCTCGAGCACGAGCTCATGAATGCAAGCGGCGTCGACATGGACGAGAGGGGGCGAGGCCATGCACAAGCTTGCTGCTGCCATGGTGGCTGTGGCTCGCGGAATGGCGTGCGTGTCGCGGAGCATGCATGCGGGCCGAGCGCGCATGTGGGACAGGGAGAGCGCGTGCGTCAGCAAAGACAAAAGCGTCTTGCCAACTAAAACTACGGAGATCGACAGAGCACCGAGAGCACGGGAAAGATTGAATCGAAGCAGCGCCTACGGTGATCTATTGACGATAGGCAGGAGCAGGGAGGAAGTTGGGTATACCTTCTTACCCAAAGACAAAAATACGGCGACGGAGTCGAAGCTCAGCGCGAGCGGACGAGCTCGAACTGGCGGGGGGCTTTCTCATGGGGAGGAGGAGGAAGAGGACGACGGGGAAGTAGCCGAACTTGGCGATCCCAGGCGAGGAAGAGGACGGCGGGGACGTAGTCAAAGTCGTGGAGGAAGACGGATGTACTTGGCGAGGCAGAGGTGGCCGAGTCTTGGCGTCGACGGCTATCCCGAGCTCGAGCTCGGTGGCTCGATCGGTTCTGGCCAGGCGGCGGCGGCGACAGCTGTGGAGCTAACCTAGGCGGCGGCGAGGCAGGTAGAGGAGGGGAATCGGTTGAGTGGAGACCCTAGGGCACGTGGACAACTTTATAGGGATCTAGAGACGAGCCGCCACAAATCACTGGCGTGCCGACATGTCTCCGCTGGATGTCTGCCGCCAGAGGGGACGAAGCAACCGACGCTATGGGCTAAAGGGCAGCGGGAGGCCTCTGGGGCAGCTGGTGGATCACGCTCTGGGCTGCGCTGCTTCTGCTGGTGCTCCCTCTCTCCCTCGACTCTTTCCCATTCTTTCAATGTAAAAACAAGAGCGAAAAGCATAGAAGGATTGGGGGGTTTAAGAGATATGAAAGTATCCACAGGATTCTCGAGTTATCCTCGATTTGATAAAATTGAGTTGGGTATTTTTTAGAGGTGAAAACTACAACAAGTTTGAATATAGTTCAAACTTGGAGCATTTTTGAACCTAACCAACACAACTTCAAAAGAGCTGTAATTTGGCAGAGAGGCTAGGTACATAGTGTTAGAATATTGGGGAAAATATGAACATTTATGGTGGAGGCAAAATGACACTTGCAAAGAATGGAAGGAAAAGGAAGGAAGGAGAAGTGATGGTGCAAGATCTATGCACTGAGCATGCCACAACATAATAGGTATGAGGTCACAACATGCACATGATGAGGATGAATGCAAAATGACAAGAGGCACAAATGCAATATGGTAAGATGAGCATGACAAAGAAAAGAATAAAACCACATAACCAA
Source organism: Aegilops speltoides (assembly GCA_021437245.1). NCBI lineage: Eukaryota > Viridiplantae > Streptophyta > Magnoliopsida > Poales > Poaceae > Aegilops > Aegilops speltoides. The sequence goes on along the minus strand of JAHHZJ010001755.1, from coordinate 113,755 downwards.
ACAAGATGAGGCCAAACATGATAAAACCCACAAGAATTGGATGAAGGTCAAGTTGATATATTGCCAAAATGGGACATGATACATCTGGGGTGTTACAAGAGAGGTCGGCCAAGTGTTACTAGTACTCCCTCTGTTTTATGCGGAGTAAATAAAAACAGAGGGAGTATACTACTAGTACTATGAGCACTACATACTCTACTGCAGATGTTGGATTGTCAGTACTTCACTAGTACAATTGGACAGGGAGCTCAAAAAAAGTTACTATTGGACTGGCTATACGTGGCGAAATCCTAGTTGGAAGAGCATGCGCGAGAACAAGCACGTTCATGTGTTTGAAAACAAATTGGAAACCATCTCTGTTTGAATACAAATCTAGGAGTAAGTACGAATCTAACAATACTGATTGGGAGTTGTTGAATGTTGATACTTTTTTCTGTAAGTTTGATCAAAGTAGATATACTTTGACCACACATAAAACTTATATGTAAACTAGAAAGGATCTGAGGGAGTATATTGTGCGTTCAAAAGCAAAACGAACATTCAATAACCTTTATATGCGATTTGCTGATGCTATGATCACCGGTTCAAAATTTTGAATCTGCCTTAGGTATCACACATGCACCCACTCGTTCTTTCTTGGTTCCATCTCGGGGTCCGAAGATCGATTGAAAGAGGACTAGGGTGAGTACAGTATGTTCATTTCGCTTTTGAGCATACAATATACTCCCTCCGATCCCCACAGACCGCCCAAGTCATTTCTATCATAGAAACTCACCAAACCTTTATCTCCTTGCATGACACGCACTTGATCCCTCAACATCAATCGATGTCCTGAAGATGTGTCGGGCCATGAACCGAATGGGATGTCAAAACTAAGATGGGAAGCGACATGTAGTGGAGGAAAAATGAAATTTTAAACAAATCATTTGTCTAGATGCATGTCGGACAAATTACAACATTGGAAATACAAGCATGGTCTAGGCCCACATGCCAATGATACTCGGCGAAATGTTCAAATGAGGCACGCGGTGCAACGCCCGGATTTGATGCGCCAGGTGTCCTTCAGTTATTCGCCGTCATAACCATGTCATTTTCTTGCGTGTTGCATGTTATCATGTCATCATCTGCATTTCATCTGCATGTTTTTGAAAACTTGCATCTGTTCGGGTCCTCTTGGTTCTCTCCGTTGTCCGTTCTAATCTCGACCACACTCGCACGCGCCCGCGGCACCTTCGAAATATTATTTTATAAGTGGCATAAAAATGTTCTCGGAATGGGATGAAAGTTGGCGTGCGGTCTTATTATAGTGTAGACAGGCCGCCTGTCAAATTTCATCGCATTCGGTGTCCGTTTGATGGCCCAACCGTTAATCTTATAGCGGCATCGTTGTCGGTCAAACGTCAGACGTTTTCGGCCTCCGGAAATAGCCGCCGGGCTGCATTCCTCCTCTTTCCTCTCAGCCCAACCCCTCTTCAGAGCCCACCTACAGCCACCTAAACCCCCCTCCGATCGGAGCCGTGGGATCGCGATCGGATGGTCCAAAAACGCCCCCAAACCCTCAAACCCTAGCTCCTTCTATATATAGACGCCTCCCATGCCATTTTTGGCCTCCACCAACCTCCTCCCTCAATTTCCGTGCAGCCAGCCACCTCCCACCTCGGTTTCGCCGCCCGCCCACCAAGAACCGTCACTTGATGCCACCGCCTTGCCCAAGACCAATCCGGGTGCGCCACGTCGCCTCCTCGCGCCTTGACCACTCCGCCCGCCATGTGGAGTTGCCACGTCGCTGCGCCTCTCCCGCAGCTCCCCCACCAGGCCCTTCGGCCCATGCCAGCCCGCCTGGGCTGATCTGGGCCCGGATCCTGCCTCAAGGCTCCTCTGGCCCGCTCGCTCCAGATCGGGAGAGGAGCTCCCGATCCAGAGCCGCCGCCTTGCGGGAGTCGCCGCCGGCGACCACCTCCGACCAGGCCGGCCCCTTGTGCCCTGCTCCTCCTTCCCTGCCCGCCTCCTTCTCCCTCTCTCTCTTCCTTCCCCGTGCTTCTCTCTCTCCGGCTCACGATCTCTCCCTCTCTCTGTATACCTCGCAGGAGCTACCATTGCCGCTCCGATCTTCGCGTCCGCGCCGCCCCAAGCCACCTCGTCGCCGGGAATGGATTCCCCATGCCCCGATCCACCCATTCCCGGCCTCCTCGATGCCCGTCGGAGTCCCATGTCGCCCCACCCTCAGCATTGACTTTCGCCGGAGTGTCTCTGTACGAGGACTGAAGCTTCCCCGAGCTGAATCTCGTTTCCCGCTGGTAGTTTTCCACTAAGTCCCTGGTTTTTTTTAACATTTTCATGCCATGTTCATTGCATCGTAACTTGTTGCATACTGCTCTGTTTTGCGCATATAATGTGTCAAAATGTTCACTGTGAGATGCCCTACATTTCATTCCATTGTGCCATGTTTTTTTGAGGTCATCTTGATGCCCTAATCATCGTTGCAAGAGTGCTATATGATGTTAACCTGCTGAAACTGTTATAACTTGATGATTTGTCTTTTTCGTTGCATTTTGTGTGTGCATCCTATGAGCTTGATGTCTATATGTGTTTTGTGCTACATCATGCCATATTTACAGTGGTGCAAACCATGTATTGTTTTAAGTCTTGTAGTGAGTGCATCGAGCTCATGAAGTAGGGTACTTGTTGTTGCTGTTTTGCTAGGCTGAATCTGCTATATCATGATGCTATGTTAACCTGCTGCTATAAGTCATTCTATGCATAATCTGGAGATGTTCACTAAGGATGTTTTGTTACACATGTCATGCTCTATCAATACATGCCCCTGGTTGCATTTATAGCTTGCTGCAGATTGTTCATATCATGCTCCAAAGTTGCTAAATAATGTTGTTGTCAGCCTGTTTAACATTAAGTTCAGTTTTGCCATGTGCTTTGGTAGTGATCCATGCACCCTATGAACTCGCTCTTTCCATTCTTAGCTTCATAAACATGTATTCTTACTTCTGGTTGCCTTGTCATGCCATGTGTTGCTCTGTGGTGAGTGGTTAAAGCTCACCAACATGCCTACTTATTGTTATTCCTGCCATGTATGAATCTGTCATATCATTTGCCATGTTTGTATGGATGCTACCATATTTTCTGTTGATCTTTGGAATTAGTTCAGTAAGGGTGTTTTGTTCTTTGACTTTAATATTAGCATGCCATACCTTTGGTTGCCATGATATGTTCCTGTAGTATGTTGTTTGATAGCTCTAAACATTGCAACCTGATGTTATTTCTGCTAAGTCTGAAACTGTTATTATTTGTAATCTTGCCATGTCATTTTGAGCATGTTGTAGTGATTTATGGAGTTAGCTCAGTGATCATGTTTTGTCATGCTTTACCTATACTTCATGCCCATGCCTTTTGTTCTTATGTTGGGGTGCTGTAGCATATTGTTTTGATGCTTTCTAGTTGCCTAGTTGCTGTTTTGGACAGCTTGTCCTTTAAACTTGTATATAGTGTATGTGTTGAACCGTTGCTCCGTTTTGAGTGTGCTCTATATGAAACTTGCTTGTTTTTGCATGAAGTTTCATATTATCATGTTGCATCCATGTTTTGAGGTATTTGCTTGATGTTTGGATGCATTTAGCATCAATGCCATGTTTGACTTGTTTTGCTCATATCTTCTAGGCCGTAGCTCCGAACTAAATGAACTTTATATGTAACTTGACTAGAACTTCGTGTAGATCCTCTTGGTGCTCCTTAACTTGCTGTTTAACAACTTCAACTTAATGTTTGTTCAGATCTGGACCAACTTTGAAACTAGCATATGAGGACTTACCGGAATTGTTCTATGTTGTTTCCGGCCTCATTTAAACTTGCTTTGATGTGTTGGTCTTGTATGCATCATCTTTTGCCATGAGTATCTTCATGTAGTCTTGTCTTGCATCATACTTGGTTGAGCATCATGTCATGTCTATGTGTGGTGTGTTTACCATGTTGTGTGCTTCTTCTCGATAGTTCCCGTTTTCGTTGCGATCGTGAGCATTCGTTCGTCTACGCTTGGTTCGTCTTCGTGGCTTCATCTTCTTCATGGACTCATCCTTCTTCCTAGCGGGATTTCAGGCAAGATGACCGCTACCCTGGATCTCACTACTATCATTGCTATGCTAGTTGCTTCGTTCTATTGCTTTGCTGCGCTACCTATCTTTTGCTCTTCAAGCCTCCCAAATTGCCATGTCAGCCCCTAACCTTTTCACTCTTCCTAGCAAACCATTGTTTGGCTATGTTACCGCTTTGCTCAGCCCCTCTTATAGCGATGTTAGTTGCAGGTGAAGTTGAAGATTGCTCCATGGTGGACAGGATTATGTTGGGATATCACAATATCTCTTATTTAATTAATGCATCTATATACTTAGTAAAGGGTGGAAGGCTCGGCCTTATGCCTGGTGTTTTGTTCCACTCTTGTCGTCCTAGTTTCCGTCATACCGGTGTTATGTTCCCGGATTTTGCGTTCTTACGCAGTTGGGTGATTTATGGGACCCCCTTGATAGTTCGCTTTGAATAAAACTCCTCCAGCAAGGCCCAACATTGGTTTTACCATTTGCCTCACCACCACCTACTTTTCCCTTGGGAGTAATTAACCCAAGGGTCATTGAGGGAGTCCTGGACTAGGGGGTGTCCGGACAGCCGGACTATCATCGTCCGCCGGACTCCAAGACTACGAAGATACAAGATTGAAGACTCCGTCCCGTGTCCGGATGGGACTTTCCTTGGCGTGGAAGGCAAGCTTGGCGATACGGATATGTAGATCTCCTACCATTGTAACCGACTCTGTGTAACCCTAGCCTCCTCCGGTGTCTATATAAATCGAACGGCTTTAGTCCGTAGGACACAACTTACATTACAACCATCATACCATAGGCTAGCTTTAGGGTTTAGCCTCCTTGATCTCGTGGTAGATCCACTCTTGTACTACCCATATCATCAATATTAATCAAGTAGGACGTACGGTTTTACCTCCATCGAGAGGGCCCGAACCTGGGTAAAACATCGTGTCCCTCGTCTCCTGTTACCATTCGCCTAGACGCACAGTTCGGGGCCCCCTACCCGAGATCCGCCGGTTTTGACACCGACATTGGTGCTTTCATTGAGAGTTCCTCTGTGTCGTCACCGATAGGCTTGATGGCATCTACAACCAACGACGCTGTCTGGGTGAGACTTTTCTCCCGGACAGATCTTTGTGTTCGCAGCCGCCTTTGCGGGCTAATTAAGCAGCCATCTGGAGCGGATCGAAGGCTCGCCCTGGCCGTCGGTCGATTCGGAAGCCTAAACTTCACGGCCGATGTCGCGGAGACTTGATCTTGACGGACTCGAGCCACAACAACGCGCCGCCTTGTGACGATGGGCATGATCTAGCTCTGCCGCCGAGCGGTGCCTTGGTGGCCGCACACGAATCCGCTTGACCATTAGTCCGGAGCCGACGCTTCGTCGAGGATCGGTGGATAGACGCCGCCTTGGGGCTTCAACTTCCACGGCGATGGAGCGAACACTAATCTTGTCCCCATGGCTTCGTGATTCCGAGGCGCCGACTCGTGCCTCCCACGCCCCCACCAATCGAGTCGGATTGGGCGCGGTTATGGAATTCACCGCACGAACATCTTCAACACTCCCTTTTGGCGACATCCTGAATTAGCTAAAGCATCTCTCGTTATCGGGAGAGCCTGGCGGATTATGGCGAGATGGTTGGGATACGGACGACGAAGAAATTCAGAGCCCACCCACCACCCACTTTGTAGCCACTCGACGATTTATTTAACCGACATGCTAGACTATGACTCAAGATATCGGCTATGGGCGATGATACCGAGCGAATAGGAACCAGCGCCTCTGAGGCACTTGGAAGACCACCTCGTCATATGACATATACATGGTGGATACCCCAAAAGATGGGGACGGCGAAGAAACAATGAGGCAAATTCTTTAAAGAAATAGCCCAAGCGCCGGCGTCGTGGCGCCGCTCTAAATCCCGCCACGGCAGAAGAATGGAGATTCGGCACAGAGATAATAATACCCCGAAAGTGCAGAAGACAACCCCCCAAAGAAGACTCAAACGGGGAGGATGCGAAGCAAGCCCTCACGAGAGGGTGGCGATTTAAGAGGTTGAGGATTACAACTATATGCCTCCTTCAAGACGAGGCAAGCCTCAACGATGACGAATTAAATGTGTGCCGAGGATCCGTCGAACAAGAGCGTTTTAAACGCAGGCTTATCGCCACGCAAACAGCCTAAAGAAAAGCGGCGACTTCAAGCTGATCGGGACTGCTGGCCGATCGATGGACCGAGGTCCTCGCGACGAAGAGTATAAACTCGAGCGCCCCTCAAAAGCTATCAAGGCATAAGCTGCTCCCCGATTAGAGGAGGAAGCATACATACCTCCATCAACAGCGACGATACGGTGACCGACCACCCGTGGTCGTGATGAGAGGCATCCAGGCCCCCAACTAAGACCGTGCCGGCATCGCTCCAAAAGTGAAGCCAAGAGGCAGCGCCCGACTTGCGAGATATATTGGAGGACAAAGCAAGGCAATCCAGATCCATCTACGGATCACATGGGCATGAACGACCCATAGCGAATACCGTCGCGCGGATCGATAATCTGGCGGGCGAACACGCAGATAACGCTCTCGAGTTGTGTCGTGATATCGCTCAATATAGAGGCGCCGCACACCCGCTATGCTTAACAGACGAAGTAATTGATCATCAAATCCCTGAAGGGTTTAAACCCGTAAACATAGAATCCTATGATGGCACGACAGACCCTGCGGTTTGGATCGAAGATTACCTTCTCCACATCCATATGGCCCGCGGCGACGATCTCCATGCCATCAAGTACCTCCCACTCAAGCTTAAAGGACCAGCTCGGCATTGGCTCAACAGCTTGCCCGCAGAGTCAATTGGGTGTTGGGAAGACCTAGAAGCCACATTCCTTGATAACTTCCAGGGCACGTATGTGTGACCACCAGACGCCGATGACCTAAGCCACATCATTCAACAGCCAGACGAATCGGCCAGACAATTCTGGACACGGTTCTTGACAAAGAAAAACCAAATCGTCGACTGTCCGGATGCAGAGGCCCTCGCAGCCTTCAAGCACAACATCCGCGACGAATGGCTAGCCCGGCACCTGGGACAGGAAAAGCCGAAATCTATGGCAGCCCTCACATCATTAATGACACGCTTCTGTGCAGGAGAGGACAGCTGGCTAGCTCGCAGCAACAATCTCCGTAAAATTTCGGCGGTCCGGATACTAAGAACAACAACGGCAGTCACGTCGAAACAAAACAAACGCCGCGTTAACGGCGGCGATAAGGAGGATACGGCGATCAACGCCGGATTCGAGGCTCTAAATCCGGTCAACGGAAGAAGCCATTCAAAAGAACCACTCGGGTCCGTCAATTTGGACCGAATACTCGACCGCTTATGTCAGATACATGGCACCACTGAAAAACTAGCTAATCACACTAATAGAGATTGCTGGGTGTTTAGCAGCGAGCAAGTTAATTGCGAAAATAATGACAAGGGGCTAAGCAATGACGACGAGGAGGAGACCCGACCGCCCGAACAATAGAGGATGTAGGTTTTCCCCACAAGTGCGGACGGTGAACATGATTTACGCGACCCATATACCCAAGAGGGAGAGGAAACACGCACTAAGGGACGTCTATACAATGGAGCCAGTCGCCCTGAAGTTCAATCCATGGTCCTCTTGTCCGATCACTTTTGATCTAAGGGACCATCCGACCAGCATACGCCATGGCGGATTCGCCGCATTGGTTTTAGACCCAATCGTCGATGGATTTCACCTCACGAGTCCCGATGGGCGGCGGTAGTAGCTGAACACCTTTATCGGGATACAATCATAAAATGGGCATAGACCCCTCAAGGATTAAGCCTACAAAGACAACCTTCAAAGGTGTCATACCAGAGTGGAAGCGAACTGTCGAGCTCGATCACACCGAAGTGGTCTTGGATCCCTGAATTTCGGGCGAGGAGTTAATCTTCCACATAGTCCCGTTCGCGCGGCTATCACAGCGTGCTCGAGCGAACCACGTTTGCAAAATTCAGCGGTGCCGCATTATGCATACCTCAAGCTCAAGATGCGAGGCCCTCGTGGAGTCATCACGGTCAATGGGAATACGGGCGCTCCCTCCGAGCGGAGGAACATCTGGCTCTCTCGCAAGGCAAATCTGAGCAGCCTCTTAAGGCAATTCTCGAGTCCGCCGTTAAACGGCGGATACAAAGAAACTGCGCCGAAGCAATACCAACCAAGACCACTGGCGCGATCGAGCATCGCCAGAGTAATGCGGCCCCAACCCTCGCTCGCGCATGATCGCAAGAATAACACTCCGCGTACATCATTACGCTTTGGAGATATCATGGGCACAGGGGAAGGGGCACGATCGCAAAGGACCCAGAGTGCGGTTCGACCGCACCAGGTGCTCGCAAGTTTGCCCCCCTTTTTTTATTATTATTTTCCTTCTTTGTGTACACAGGACTCCGTTAACCAGAAGCCCTGTCCGGCGGTGAACCTGCCGAACTCATGATGCAACAGTCAGGGACGAAAGAAGGCTGCGACAAAAACTCAGGTAGTCTCAATTACGAGCATTAAATTCGATTATATACACCAAGTCCGCAGCTCACCCCTGGAGGGGGACATGTTTACTTAGTCCAAATCCCTTGCTTACCGCACTATTTGTATCAGTCCGCACTCATAGCAGACTTCCTTTAATAAATAATGCAGCACTTTCCGACTGCAATTGCATTACCTTTTCTATATATATGTTCATTACATGACACCTTGCACCCGTATATTTTGGTACGGTCTAATACACCAGGGGCTTATGTTCCCCACATTATGGTGTGATAAGTCCGAACACTTTCATAAGTGCGGCACCCCGAACTTATAGCATTATATGAATCGGCTCCGAATCATGTCTTGGGTCAATAGTTGGGTTTGCGGCTCCCCACGTTTTGGTGCCTTACGTTCGCTTACGTCGGCTAAGGTGGCACCGGGAGAACCATCGCGATTGCGCCCGGTTGACCAGGCGGCGCCTCGATGGAGAAAGCTAAAACTGTCTGGCATGATAAGGCGAGAGACTGTCGCTGTTCGAGAGGTCTTTTGGGTCCTAAAGACTCATGCCGCTTGAATAAGTTCCGACCATGTCCGCGAAGCGTGATAGCGCCTGATTCGGTCTTCGAATACCGGGGCTTCGCCGAAATTTAAAATTATAGAATTCTATGGCTAAGTGAGAGTGTTCAAGCATTATAAGTCCGGTTGCCTTGTTACGTTGTGTTGAGAGCCTCCTAGATGGACCCAAAAATGGGAACAAGAGTGCTCAAGTTTATCCCGAACACCCCAAAGACTGTGGCTTGGGGGTTGAAATAACGACTTGCCATCTCTCGGATTTTATATACGGCCGCATGAAGGTAATATTTTAAATTAAAACAAGCGTTGCTCAAGGCGCATATGAGCGCAGATTTTCAGCGCCAGAGGATAATACACAGCGAGTTTACTCAAAGATTACATTTACGGGGCACTCATCCGCAATATCGCGGGCTCCCTTGAGACAGTTTTATAATACATTTCAGCGTGCGATACTCCTTGCCGGTGGCGGTGGGTCCGTGAGAAGCTTCTCCGCATCAACTTGCCCCAATGCACCTTTGTGCGGGCAAGGTTCCGACGAGCACCTTCAATACAAGCGGAGCGCTTGACCTTCCACCCGGGGCATGCATCCACCAGCCGCCAGCCTGACGAGGCCAAAGTAGCTCCAGTGCATGGCCTGTCCGAGCCACACCGGACTATAAGACCCTTCATGGCCTCCTCACCTACCTTGTGGAGTTAGACCAGCTGCTTCAGCTGGTCGCTTGGGGGCACCGAGTGTCCGGCCTCAGCGTACTGAGACCAGAAGACTTTCTCCGTTGAGCTCTCCTCCTCGCCACGATAGAATGCGGCGGCATCGGACGCACTACGCGGCAGATCTGCAAACGCCCCTGGAGAGCTCCGAATGCGGGTAAGTGTCAGGTATTTTACATTAACATGCTAGCTTTGCATCAAAAATGCCTTACCCGCCGCTATCTTCTTCACATCTTCAACCTCTTGAAGGGCCTTACGGGCCTCGGCCTTGGCGGACTTGGCACTTTCGAGAGTCGAGGCAAGCTCGGACTCTCGAGTCTTGGAGTCACGCTCCAAACTCTCATGCTTCTCCATGAGAGCGTGGAGCTCTTGTCGTACTTCTGCCACCCGTGCCTCCTGCTTCTCTCGCTCTTCTCGCTCCGTGGCCGCACTGCGTTCGGCCGCGGACACAGCCTCCTTCAGGGCTGGCACCTCGTTCGTGGCCCCTGCAATACTCATATTATCCTTGTTAATTTTATCGCAACCAAAATCCTTTTCTGTAAGGTGTCTATTCAAAAGTGGTGTGACTCACCTTCTTTGTCCTCGAGCTGCTTCTTGGCATGGCCGAGCTCTTGCTCGGACCGCTCGAGATCCTTCTTCAAAATATCGACCTCCGCCGATAGTGCGATAGAGGTCGGCGGCAACCTCTGCAAACCCATATTGACATATTTTAAGCAACCTGCGTATATCTTGTTAGATCCTCGGTCCGCTTTTCTTTCCGAACACGAACTGAGCATCGAAACTCTTGTCTATGTGGTATTACATTACATAATTTGAACTTCTTACCTCAAAGCTTTGTTAGAAGGCTGCTGCGAAGCTTCAGTCGGCCCGCTCTTGGCGAAGCCGAACCTTTTGAATCACCGCACTCATGATAGTGCGGTGTTCTTCCTCGATGGAAGCGCCTTTAAGCGCCTCCAACAAGTTATCCGGCGCCTCCGGTTGGACGGAGGTCGCCGGTGTCACGGTCTTGCCCTTCTTTTGAAGGGGCCGCCCGTTGGACTCTGGAACCACTGCGGGTTCCGATGTAGAGTCGAGCACAAAGTCCGGGAGGCAGCCTGACGGCGCCTCCGGAGCTTCCTCGTGATGGGTCCCACTCTGGGATCCCACCTCGGCGTCCTCGCCGGCGCGGGGGTAGTGGCAGTCGGAAGTGAATCCACATCCGACGGGGCCAATGACCCACTTGATGAAGCGGAGAGATCATCATCAGCCGGACTACGGACAGAATGCGGCGTTAGAAGGACACTACACGACACGAAAGAAATTGCATATCAAGGATCCGGATACTTACGATCTTGCCGGACGCCTGGCCCTTGGAGACCATTCATCCTCGCCAACTGTGGTGTTGACGAAACTTTTCGGGGGGGATAGTCCTCCCCCTCTTGGACCCTTCAGCCTCCCCTATGGGGGAAGCCTTCCTCTTCTTCTCTCCCTCCTCCGGGAGAGAGTCCTCCTCCTCCTCCTCGTCTTCGGGGGAGGAGTCCGCCTCGTCGTCGGACGCCTGATTGCGGGAACTCTTTCGAGTCCCCGCGACCACCTTCTTGGCCTTCTTCTCCGGCACCACGTGCGGTGCCGGAACCAGCAGCCCTGCTAAACGGGCATTCTCTGGGTCTTCTGGCATGGGAGCCGGGCTGATGAGCTGCTTGGCGTTCTCCATCCATTCTTGTCAAAGGAAAAGAAAGAATGAAACCCTCTGAGAATCAATTTGATTACCACAAGTGTCCCGTAACGGGGTTGAATCACTTACCTCGTCGGTAGGATCTTGCGGCGGAATCCGCGATCTTCCGTCATGGATCGGGAACCAGCGCCCTTAAACAACACCCTCCAGCGCCTTCGTATGTTGTATCAAAGAGCCCGCTCAGCGCTGGTCTGTTCCGGATTGAACTCCCACAGATTGAATGCCCGTTCTGGCATGGGAGAATCCGCGGATGAGCATGACTTGGACCACGTCGGCGAGCTGAGCTTATTGCTCACCGGCTTGGATCACGAGGCTCGAGTCCCGTCACCTCGCCGGATTACCCCACAGCAAGCCCTTCTCTTTCCGGAGGTGAGCTGCGTGGGGATGCAGATCTAAACTCGGGGCCGCCGCCCTGTGGGCTTCTGCGCGGCTCGGTGATGTAGAACTACCCGATTGCCACCCCTTGGCGGAGTCCACGAAGGCCCTTCGAGCCAAAGGGCGTTGGGCGGCTTACCCAACATGGCGCCTCCGCATTCCGCTTGCGTGCCCTTCACATCCTTGACAGCGTTGAAGGTCTTGAGCCCGCAGGCGAAGTGGGGCGGATGCACGGAGGAAGGCCTCGCTGCGATGATAAACGCCGAGATGTTGAGGATGAAGTTCGGTGCGGATCGTGGAAATCCGGGCCGTAGTAAAACATGATCCCGGACGAATGGGTGGAGTGGAAAGCCCGATCCGTGGAGGAAGTGGGGAAGGAAGACGACCCTCTCATGGGGCCCGGGGTGGGGATGAGCTGCCCCTCGTCGGGCGGCCGATCGCCAATATCGCGGAAGGTATCCGTGCTGCGCTTGGTGATGTGCTCCTCCTTAGCGGTGGAGGCCAACCACTTGCCTCCCGCTCTAGACATATTCGGAGAAGGTCGGCGAGATCTGTGAACTTAGGCGTTGGAGCTTGAGTCTTGGAGATGGATAAGCAAAGGAGGAAGAAGGCGTGGGTGAGAAGGTAAATCCTTATCCCTTATATATAGGCGACGAAAACTATCGTCCCCACCGCCCGATAAAACTCGCTTACCTCCCAAGCGCCACCATCAATGGCGGTTGGGTTACCACGTCCGTATTGATGAGAATCCGGAATAAGGGGACACGATCTCGCTTCGATAAGGCGTGCCAAGGAAACCGCTTAAGCTAAGCGTCTTTGAGGTGGTATAGTAAAAACAATTCAAACAAAGGTTTGGTAGTGGTGTGATGTCACGCCGCATATCGTCGCCAGATTGACCGGTGTACATTTTATTCTCTCTATGGTGGAATGTGGAATTTATTTTGTAGAGCGGACACTATCACGGTGTTCATGATCTTCTCTGGATTATTCAAGGAGGAACCCGCCTTGCAATGCCGAACATTATCTTGCGCGGACTAATCGTCATTGAAGCTTTGGTTCGAGGGCTCTTGAGGAGTCTGGACTAGGGGTGTCCGGACAACCGGACTATCATCGTCACGGACTCCAAGACTACGAAGATACAAGATTGAAGACTCGTCCGTGTCCGGATGGGACTTTCCTTGGCGTGGAAGGCAAGCTTGGCGTCTGATATGTAGATCTCCTACCATTGTAACCGACTCTGTGTAACCTAGCCTCCTCCGGTGTCTATATAAACCGGAGGGCTTTAATCCGTGGGACACAACTTACATTACAACCATCATACCATAGGCTAGCTTTAGGGTTTAGCCTCCTTGATCTCGTGGTAGATCCACTCTTGTACTACCCATATCATCAATATTAATCAAGCGGGGCGTGAGGTTTTACCTCCATCGAGAGGGCCCGAACACAGGTAAAAACATCGTGCCCTCGTCTCCTATTACCATCCGCCAAGGCGCACGCAGTTCGGGACCCCTACCGAGATCCGCGGTTTGACACCGCGATTATCTTTATTTTAGCCCCGGGCGGTTGCTTCTCTAGGTGCTGGTCGAACTAGAGCCCTTTGGCGCCCCTCGAAAACATGAGATCTGGTTTTAGTTATACGGATTGCTCATCCGGTGTTTCCACGAGCGAGATATGTGCAGCTCCTATCGGGATTGTTGGCGCATCGGGCGGCTTTCTTTGGTCTTGTTTTACCATTGTCGAAATGTCTTGTAAACCGGATTCGAGACTGATCGGGTCTTCCGGGAGAAGGTATATCCCGTTGATCTCGAGAGCTTATCATGGGCTAAGTTGGGACACCCTGCAGCGATAAACTTTCGAGAGTGTGCCCGATTATGTGGCGGAGATGGGAATTTGTTAATGTCGGTTGTAGATAACTTGACACTAGATATGAATTAAAACGCATCAACGGCGTGTGTAGCCATGATGGTCTCTTCTCGTGGTCAAAGTGAACACGATTTTGGGTTATGTTTGGCGTAAGTAGGAGTTCGGGATCACCTCTTGATCATTGCTAGCTTCACGACCATTCCGTTTGCTCTCTTCTCGCTCTTATTTGCGTATGTTAGCCACCATATATGCTTAGTCGCTGCCGCAACCTCACCACTTTACCCCTTCCTTTCCCTTTAAGCTTTGCTAGTCTTGATACCCATGGTAGTGGGATTCTTTGAGTCCTCGTGGCTCCTGATTACTAACAACGATTCTTGGTACAGAGTTTTGCGATGATCTTGGCCGAGGCGATGTTTGCTTGTTTTGGAGTTCTTCTTACGCTTCTTCGATCGGGGGTAGGTTCGGTCGGCAGCTGGGCTAGCGAGGTGGATGTCGTTTGAGTTTCTATTTGTGTTTCATCCGTAGTCGGATGGTGCTCTTTTGTAAGATGATGTTGTATTCGCGGGGCATTGTAGGCCTCTTGTATGTATCCCCATCTATTATGTAATGTTGATGTAATGATATCCATCTTGCAAAAGCGTCTTCAAGATGCGCTTCTATCCTTGGTGGGACCTTCGAGTTCCTTTTGGATAGGGTCGCATCTTGGGCGTGACACGCGGGAGGATGGACTCGAATGGAGGGCGGCATGATCGATGGAGAAGAGGGTTGGAGAGGAATGAGAAATAAGCAACACCACATGATTATACTTGAACGGCTCAAATAAACAATAAGTTGTCTCGTTTTCCCTTCTGTCTAGGTCACGGAGTAAGATGCTCCCTCCGTTTTTTATTTACTCTGCATATTAGGTTTGACTGAAGTCAAACTTCATAAAATTTGCCAATTTTTTAGAAAAAATATGAACTTTTACAATAGCAAATCTATATGATGTGAAAGTATATTCAATAATGAATCTAATGGTATTGATTTGTTATTGTATATGTTATTATTTCTGTCTATAAACTTTGTCAAAGTTTACATAGTTTGACTTTGAGCAAAGCTAAAATGCGGAGTAAATAAAAACATAGGGAGTACACAGGGACTAGTATAGTTACTACTGAAGAACATGGTAAGTTGGACCCCTAAATGCGGGCATGGACCATGCACACCTCAATTATTCCTTCAAACAATCGGACACCTACAATAGCACACCATATGGCTACCTAATCAAGTGTTACACTTCATTAGTTGAAAAAGAAAAGGGTGGTACTGTACCCAAAACCACCACACTTGGGGCTAGGGTAACAACTTGGTATTGTACCACACTTGAACCAAGGCACAAAACCACCTGTTCCGCGCCTAATGCGCAACGCGAAGCACTAACGCTCGAATTTGGCCGGGAAAACAGGGAAACGGACATGTGGGGCACACCTGTCGGGACGATGTGGCGTAGACTAGTCCAATGGAGGAGCTGGCCCACGACCTCCTCACCACCGGCAACTGTTCATGTGGGTCATGGGGGCTAGCAATGTGGCATAACTCCCACACCGCCTCTGGACACGGCGGCCGCAGTGAGCGACATGCTCATCGTCGCTGGACACGGTCGGCTTCAGGGTGCTGAGGGTGGCGTTAGCGCTTTGAAACGACCAGCAGATTAACACTCGGCTCGTCGAGGATGCACGGGGTGCCAAAGTGCGTGCGCGCCGCGACGCGTCCATGGAGTGTTGTAGCGCGGCCAACTGCATCCCCAGGACAAGAGACCTTGCCGAGTCATCTTGCTTTTTCAATAACTTTTGGGGATTGCATGTGACCAAAGGGAATCTCCAACATTGCCACGACCGCAGCTGACTACCCTGGCCCACCAAAAACCCTCGTCCCTCACGCCGTCGCCTGGTGCAACCCAGGCGGTGCCAGCTGCCCGCATTCATGGCATCCATCCGTTTGCCGTCATTAAGAGCCTTGGTGCCTGACGAACCAACTCCGACAACATAATGATGCACCCGAACGCTTGGCCTCACCGGAATGCGCTACTTAAAGCGGTAATGCCCAGCTAAACTCCACACCATAGCGCATCGTCCTACTACCTGGCACCACATCCGCCATGATCGCGAGCACGAATGCTCTGCGGGAGAGCTTGTCTTCGGGGATGAAGCTCGAGGTCGCCGCCCTCGCTGAAGTCGCCGCTTGCAACACAATAGCAGCATAGCCAGACGCGGACACGCCCGCAAGCGGTGGCCACGCTGGCGGATGACGACAGGAGCACCATCAGCCACACGTCCTACTTACCGCTGTCCAATGTTAGGTGGCGCATGTGGCAGGTGAAGCGACGGACCGTCCACGTCCATCATCATCGACCTCACATCCACCGGCACCACCGGGTTGGGGACTCCTCCGAGGATGAGTAGGGCATGGGAGGCAGTAGGGCATGGTGTGGCAACTGGCCGGTTTGTCTCCCGTGTTCTACTCTTCTTCGCCGGAGACCGCACCTTCACTTCACAGGTCTTGAACCACGCCCCCGTACATGGAGATCGCAGATGGAGGACGTCGGTCGCCATTGTAGAATAGGTTTAGGGTCGGGTTTCTTTTATTTTTTTGTCCTATAAAAGTTAAAAATGTAATGAAAATATGCCGTGTTTCCATAAATCTCGTCTGGTGTATATGAACTTTCACAATAATAGTAAGATATATTGTTGGAGTATGAAAATATACGGAATGATGATTCATCTTTGTGTGTATAAACTTAGAAGGTTTGACCCGAGACAAAGCTAACATGCGAAGTAAATAAACACATAGGGTCTACATACACAATTTATCTTAGGCACTCCAATAGTACGTCCACTACACATTCACGCATCTCACATCTTTCTACATCTACGGGGACCTACAAAAGGGTTAACATAAATTGCCTCTCCCCCCTGATTTTCATGGCGGTGGGCCCCACCCTCCCCCAATCTCCAATCAACAGCTCCACGTTTCACATTACGTTAATTATGTAACTGGGATTACGTAGGTGTAGCATTACTCGTCCTAAATAAACCAACTAAGCCAACCTCGCAGCATATCACGCGGGAAAAGACCCGGTCGCGCCGTTTTAGTCGAGGTTATCACATTACTAGTAGTAGTATTGATGGATCGCGTGAAGCACCAAGTTTTTTAGGGGGAGAAGAACCAAGTTTAAAAGGAAAAAAAGGTGGTACACTCACAGCATGCCTGTCGCGGTCGCATTGCATCCCTCACATGGTCAGTCCTACACACGGCTCACGCAAACGGAACACGCTTCGGCTTGCCTCTTCACTAACACATGGGACTGCACTTGGAGAAACCGACCATGCGCCAAATTCCCCCGCCCACCACGCGACCCCCCCCCCCCAAATTTCACCCAAATCTCAAATACAATGGCCCTTCAGCCAACTAGCCAATAATATTCCCAAACACCCCTCCCCCCGGCCCCTCCACTGCATTCGCTCTGCCAAAGCCGCCCTCCCCACCGCGCCGATACGTCGGCACCGCAGTTTGTCGAGGGGATGCATGACAATCCTCCCGCACCCATAGTACACTCTCGTAGACTGCCGTCCTATAGCCACGCCGCCACTGCTGGCGACGTTCTTGTGGAGACACACGGCGGTCAGCTTCTCCCATGGTACCGCGATTCTAGGCTGAGGCCCGTCCATGTCGAGATGGCGGTGAATGTTAGCCGATGAACCTTTGTTAATCTCCTTTGTTTGCGAAGTAGTTTCTGATTAATATGATCTGCTTAAAGCTTCCTTGCATGTTGCGCACTCAATCATTAGCTGAGATGGCATGCCACGCCCGGTTAGTTGCTAAAATATCCTGCTATATATTTATTGTGACGTAGATTGCCATGGTCTAGTAGCCAATCTGTTCAGTGAAATAGCTCTACACCGTTTTATACTCAATCTTTGTTGCTGAGATGGCCTTCGATGGCTTTGTGCTCTGCCTCGTCGACTGCTAAAATAGCCTTCCATAATTTAGCACTCAAATTTGTTTGCTGAATTAGCTTTACATATATTTTTGTTACTTAGATCTTCTTGTCCAAATATCTTGCCATAGCTTTAGGCATCGACCTAGGTATTTTTTTTCTGGACTTCATAAAAAAACATATGTGTTTTTCCTGTAATATCTAGTAGAAGAACTAATTTGTATGTCTAACAGATGTACAAGACTAGGATAACTTCTGCTTGAAGATTCCCGCTGCATATGTCGAGGGGGTTGAAAACTTCATGAAGTTTATCAGAGCTGAGTACGGTGGTCCGAAATCAGATGTGCTCTGCCTGTGTAGCAGTTGTATGAATTCCGTTACAAGACCCCAGTCAACTGTGTAAAATCATCTACACTTGTTTGGGTTGTCGGTCACATATACTAGGTGGGTTCATCATGGTGAAGCTGTGAACGTCAATGTTACTGACTATGTGGAAGCAGCAGATCACGATCTTGATCTGCCTAATGCTCAGGTGGAAGAGGAGGAGGAGGTGGTGGTGGAGCCAGTGAGTTTGACCAACATTGAAACAATGCTACAAAATGCTCGTGCATTTCGTGAACTTTCACCTGCAGAAGGAAAATGGTGGGCCCGCATGTAGGAACAATGCAACATGTCTGTCACCCCAGGAAATAAGCTGTCAGTATTCTCAGCTATGATCACCTTTCTTCAGGTGAAGACATCTGAGCGGATGACCAACAAATCATTCGATGCGATGTTGGCTACTTTCTGCAAATCTTTCCCAGAAGCGTCTGAGTTGCCACACACCTATAGTAAAATGAAGAATTTCCTTCGTCCAGTTGGAATTGGATATGATATGATCCATGTTTGTAACAATAAGTGTGTTCTATTCTGGAAGGATTATGCCAACTTAAGTGAATGCCCAAAACGCAAATCATCAAGATGGAAATATGGCAATGCTGTGAAGAGGATTCCTTATAATGTTCTGAGACATTTTCCAATTGTACCAAGATTTCAGAGGTTGTTTCATGGTGCTGAAACAAGAGTGGATCTACGATGGCATTCTAGGAACCAGGAGCATGTAATGAGCCATCCATCTCATGGTACTGACTAGAAAATCTTCAATTACAAACACAAAAAATTTGCTACTGACACGAGAAATATTAGACTTGGCTTAGCTTCAGATGGATTTAACCATTTGGCCACCAGAGCACAACATATAGCATGTGGCCAGTGCTTGTTATCCCTTACAACATGCCTCCAAATGTCTACACCAAAGAGTCAAACTACATGATGGCCTTGCTCATCCCAGGTCCAATAAGTCCTGAAAAGGATTTTGATTTATTCATGGAGCTTCTTGTGGAGGAGAGGGGTGTTCTCACTCGAGACCTATATAGCAGCCCACCAGCTGTTTTCTTTCTGCGTGCTGTTATAATTTGGTGGATCCATGATTATCCAGCTTTGGGCACTATGTCAGGGCGAATGACACATGGTTACAATGCATGTGTTCATTGTGACAGGAATCAGTTGTCATACGCAATAGTTAGCAAGATCTGTTACATTGGACACCGTCGTTCCTTGCCAAGGACAAGCCGTGTCCTACAAAATACTGAAGATATGTGTTCAATGCAAAGCATGAAAACCGTGATGCGCCAAAGAGGCTCACCGCCGATGAGTTGCAAGTGGAATTAGAGAAGGTCAAGCATATTACACCAGGAAACCATCGTGATAATGGTAGCGGGAAAAGGAAGCGTGGTAGGGCAGAAGAGAGATTATTGTTTACCCACAGGTCCACTTTTTGGGACTTGGAGTATTGGAAAGATTTGGATCTGCGGCATAATCTTGATGTGATGCACATCGAGAAAAATATATGTGACAACATTATCGGCACACTTCTTACTATTGAAGGCAAGATGAAAGATACCTTAAAATCTAGGATTGATTTGACACACCTGGGTATCAGATCCGATTTGCAAGTGAAATATCATGGTGCATCACGGGATATGGCACCAGTTGTGTACGTCTTGGACAAGGAAAAAAGAAAAGAATTTTCTGAGGTCCTGTCATGTGTGAGATTCCCACATGGATTTGCTTCCAACCCTGAAAGGAGAGTTAGTGCAGATGGAAATAAGGTACAAGGGTTGAAAACTCATGACTGCCATTTCCTACTTCAAAGGGTTTTACCTATTATCCTTAGAGGATTGGGCCGCCCTGACTTGCAGAGTTGGGACAATTCTTCAGGGAACTCTGCAGTAGAATTATCAGGATAGATGATTTGGAGAATCTTAGAGACAAGATACCAACTATCCTATGCGACCTTGAGAAGATATATCCTCCAGCCTTCTTTGATGTGATGGTGCATTTGGCTGTTCATCTACCTGATGAGGCACAACTTAGAGGTCCAGTACAATATGGCCGGATGTACCCTATTGAAAGGCGGCTAGGCACTTTCAAGGGCTATGTTAGTAACAGAGCTAGACCCAAGGGTTCCATCGCAGAGGCCTACATTGCCACAGAAGAGTTGACATTCTGCTCAAAATACATTAAAACAACTGATCCGCTTAGCAAAGAGGTGGGTGAAGACAATCCCGGGCTCAATGTTTCGATTGTTCTATTCGAGTTACAGGGAAGAGTCGACAAGATGAAAAACCTAATGATTTGGACAAAATGGTTTGGTATGTGTTCAATAACTGTCATGAGATTCTATCTAATATCGAGTAAGTGCTAAGTACTGCAGCTTATACATCATAATCTACTAAACTTGCAGCACATTCTTATATATTTAGATGTTTGACGCGATCACTATGTTGTGCAGCATCTACGGAAAGGAGTTACCGCCGCAAAATCCAAGAAACATTGACAAACTATTTATGGCAGGATTTGCGAAATGGTTCAAGAGCCATGTAAGCTTTTGAATTGCACTGTCAGTTTATTTAATATATTGAGTACATAAGATGATCAGCCTGTCTATTTTCTAACCATAGGTTAAGATGATGCGGGAGGATGGGTAGGCAGTTGATGATGCCCTTTAGGCACTAGCAATGGGTCTTGATACTCGGGTAAGACATTATGAATCTTGCATTGTCGGAGATGTGCGCTACAACACCCTTGCACGCGACGAAGGAAGGAAGACACAAAACTGTGCCATCATGAGCACGGATATGTATGACAAAGAGACAACTGAAATGTATGCTAACATAACAGACATTGTTCAGTTGTAGTATATCTCCAGTTTAGAAGTTCATTGATGTGTGGTTCTGTTGTGCTGTCGTTGGTATAACCTGTTTTCCAGGATCGCAAAACCCAGAGCTAATGATTATTTCAAATCCATCAATGTCAAGGTGGCGTACCAGACTGGCGAGCCTTTTATTTTGGCAAATCAAGCAACATAGATATTTTTCTTGGAAGACACATTTGCACGCAATGATGACTGGAGAGTATTGCAAAGGTTTGAGCAGATGAATTCGTTTAATGAAGTTACACAACAAGATGATGCTTACACTTCTCCTGATGTACACGATTCCACAGATGTTCCTAACATCTTTGAGAACCATCACGTCAATGACGCTGGCGAAAAGATTGCCTATCGGGTGTGGACATACGAGAGTTGACCAATAAGAAGCCAACGTTCAAGGACATTGAGGATGAAGAAGATGACACTGGAGGGAATTACGATTCGGACTGATACACATGGAGAAGATGTTGACGCTACTGCTGCAGATGATGATTAGATTGCTTTTGACGTATTTTCCTGTCAGAAGATGTTTTCTATCTACTATGTAACATTGTGTTTGTTATGGCAACTAAAACCTGATGAACTTGTTGTTTAGTATTTTGCTGTGAGAACATCACTTATTATGTATGTTGATTTGTGTTTGGTGATTGTATGATGACTAAAACATGATGACATTGTTGTTTAGTTGTACTCATATTTGGCTGTGAAACTTGTATTTGATGACATAATTTGCTATTGGACTGCAATTTGCTCAACGTCTTCGAATGGGAACAAAGCTGACCCGACTGGGCCTCTCCTAATTTATTTACTTATTAGCAAAAGGGCATCTGCTATTTATTTATTTATTTATTTATGAGCAAAAGGGTATACCCACCAATTTTCGTTAATAGAAATAATTAAATGTTCACAACACTACGCCCAGCCTGCTAAACAGGTTTCATTCATTACTAGT
This sequence comes from Aegilops speltoides, assembly GCA_021437245.1. NCBI lineage: Eukaryota > Viridiplantae > Streptophyta > Magnoliopsida > Poales > Poaceae > Aegilops > Aegilops speltoides. The sequence goes on along the minus strand of JAHHZJ010001755.1, from coordinate 91,724 downwards.
TTCAGCAAAGTGCTCTTGTCATAGCCACTAAATACATCACGAGTGCTACATACACTGCAAATAAAGAGACAATCATCCTATAGAGCACATCAATTTTGCCCATTATCTTCACAAGCTCTTTCATCTCCTCACTGCTGTCAAGGCCGTTCAACAGCTATTGCTTGGCCATGATTAGAGGAACTGCATCTTTAACCTTCTGCTCTGCATCTTCCTCTTCTGCCGTTCCTTCAGTTACTTGTCCAACACCCCAACCTGCTGGTATTGGGATTCCTTGGCTAACCAAATAATCAGCGTAGTTGCATTCCCCCACATTAGCAACTTCCCATAAATACAAATCACACGAATCTTCCCTTTTCTGCACAAATCAAATTGGAAGATCATCAACCAAACTATTAAAAAATCAGCAACTAAAAGCAGCAGAACAACACTTAAAAACATATTATTACCCCATGATTTGGGCATATGTAGAAGACTCGACCAGGGTTGCGGATTGTGGTTGAGACATGACGGATGACTTTGTGTGATTTGCAGCAGTGGCACCACACCAATGGCAGCGGGTTGCGATGAGCAACCAACAATGCGATCTGTCTTGGCGGGTGTGTGATGAGACCCACAGCAATGAATGCGGGTGGCGACTTGGCGCATATCTGGTTGTTACTGTGAAGAAGCGGTGGACAAGCGACCGGAGACATGGTTGGTGTGTAACCGATGCTAAGCGAGTAAGTAGAGATGAGGAGAAGCAAACGTTGGATATGTCAGTTTCATTACTTGAGGAGTAGCATAGCACCATATATAGTCATAGTCTAGGTTTGGATTCGAACCAGCTACAGGAGCATGTCTCTCTTTTTTCAAAAACTCATCAATGTCTCTTTGCTGGTACACTAGCTTGTTCTGTACGCCTTCTCAAGTCTTTGATTTTCTTTCTTTTTTTGCGAGAAAGGAAGGAAGACAAAATTGAGAGTTCTACCTTGGTTCGCTCGCCGCGGCGCCGCCCTCCGGTGTTGTCAACATGGTTAACAACCGAGAGGAATAAGGAGATGATTGTACATGGTGAGGATGACAGTACGGACCCACCAGGATCATGGCAGTAGGCAAGCAAGTGCCTCCCTTATTACAAGAAAAAAAAGGGTTCCTCCTGATGGTTTCCTGACATCTGGGTCGCAAGCCACTTTCAACGTAGTCAATAAGCGAGATAACTGCACAAGGAGCGGCAGACACCCAGGACCCAGCAGCGTGCACAATAATTTTTTTGGGGCGGAGAAGGGTATCAACTAGGTTGTGCGGGAGCTGTGGCCCATCTAGCCCAGGCTTTTATTTCATATGTTTACCACATGACCAGCCCATTTTTTTCCTTTCTGAAAATGGCTAGCCCAGCTATTTTTGTTTTTTGCAGAATAACCAACGTAGGCCTACATGCTTTTCTACGCCCTGTTGGGCGGGAAATCTTTCAAGAGGAGGAGGGATGCATTCGGGCTTGCCCAGAAAATGGGCTATAAGTAATAAGAAATGGGCTGTAAAATGAAAAAAATACAGCAAATAGGCAATTAGTTCCAAAATACTTTTTTGTTTCTGTCGAGGAAAACGACACCTATGGGATCACGGGGATCCCTTCTACGGTTGGCGGGGAGAGAGTTGCACGAAGAGCAGGTCTGGTGATCAGCGCGAGGGATTTTTACCCAAGTTCGGGATGCAACGATGCGTAAAACCCTAGTCCTGCTTGAGTGTATATTTAGTGTTCTCGAGTTCCTGAACTAGCTGCAGTGCATGCCCAGTCCAAAAAGTCTGAATCCTCTCTCAGCACGCCTCGGGCCTCCTTTTATATGTCAAAGGGGGCGCCACAGTGGCACACAGGAGGTGGAAAGTATCCACAGTGTTCAAGATTATCGCTAACGTTGCAGGACAAACGCATTAAATGCGCAGCCTACGTGCCCTCTAACTTTATCGGGGACGATAACAGAAGCCGCCCCGTTCATCGCCGCCTCTCCTTGCTTCAACACCCGTCCAGGTTGATGAGGCATGCAACGCCAGGATGGATGGCTATCTTCTGTGTTGGCGTGGTGGTAGAGCTTCCATGAAGATCTGCACGCCGCCACACACGCGTTTGCCTAGCTGCAAGCCGGCCGTCGCAATGGAATGGGCGTGAGGTGGCGAGAACATCGTCGGGTGCGGGCCTAGCTGTGCCCCGCAATTGTTCCCGGCAAGCTCACAGTCGTCCCCGGCAATGGGCTTGCCGGGGGTCTCTGCCTTCTGGTCCCACATGGATGTGCAGGCTATCAATCTTCATGAAGATCTGCATGCTACTATGGACGTGCCCCCCGAGCCTTGGCCTTGACATTTTCAATGATGTCAGAGCTCTCAGCCTCAAGGGTGATGTCCTTGCTAATGCTTCGCATGCTGCCCCGACAAGGGCCTTGCCCGGGCTAAGCAAGCCACCCAGGCAAGGATGTTGCCGGGGGAGGTCCAGCTTGTCTTAAGCTCTTTCTTTACTGTCTTGAACATTGTCTTGGTAGTCTTATGTTTTGCCTTCTTCTGCCCTGCCAAGCCTTGCCACATATGTGGCTACGACTGCCCATGCACAAGTAAGGGGTACAGAAGGGCCCATACTTTTGTACACCGTCAGGAGCCCCGGGCCTAGGCCACCCACAACACTATAAACAAAAGACACATCCGTGACATTTTGGGCCGAACGAAATTTTTTTCTGTCATACATATGACACTTCTATGACGATAATTGTGACAAAACCCAGTATCATCATAGATGTCGTGGGCTCCTACTTCTATGACAAAAATCATGATGAGAAAATGGGCTTTTCGTCTGGGCGGGCGGAGACGCAGTTGCATGACATTCTTTGGGCTGTCCATGTGGAAAAAATCATGGTAGAATCGAGGGAGAAAATTTGGGAGTTGCAGTTCACGGTGGGAGGTCGGGGCGAGCAATGCGCGTTTCTCTCGTCTGCTGCAGCGTGTGTGCGGCGTTGGCTCTAATCGAACCCGGCGGCGTTGGGCTCGCGAGCCCGGCGATTGCTTTGCGAGCTATGTGTTCTTGAACCCAGCGATCGATCGATGGTACATTAATTGAACCGATCGATCTATTCGCCGCTACTCGCTAAGCGAAGCCGATCGATTGGATGAGCGATGGCGTTGCGGGGGTTGGATGAGCGATTAGGCGGTGGCGTTGCCTCTGGATGAAACGGGACCCGTGGTGTGGAGGGCTGGATCAGCGATGAGCGGTGGAGGGTGGCCGTGGAGGGTGGTTGAGCACAGACCCGTGGTGTGGAGGGCTGGATGAATAGTAGATGGTGGAGGGTGCCCGTGGAGGGTGGTTGAGCGATGGCCGGTGGAGTAGTGCACGTGGAGGCTAGATGAACAAGAGCCCGTGGAGGCTGGAGGTGGTCGGCGGTGGCCCGTGGAGGCCGGAGGAGGTCGACGGTTGAGATGAGCAGTATCCGTGGAGTCCGTTTGTGATACGCCACACCCTCCCGTGAAACAGGACCCCGTTTGGTAGTAAAGGTCCATTTGTCCGTTTTGCGATGCGCCACACCCTCCCGATCAATAGGACCCCGTTTGACCGTAGGAGGTCCGTTTAAATCCGTTTTGCGATGCGCCACACCCTCCCGATCAACGGGACCCCGTTTGACCGTAGGAGGTCCGTTTCCTCCGTTTTTGCGTCGCCACACCCTCCCGATCAACAAGACCCCGTTTGACCGTAGGAGGTTTGTTTCCTCCGTTTTCGGATGCGCCACACCCTCCCGATCAACGGGACCCGTTCGAGCGTGGGAGGTCCTTTTCGCCGTTGTCGCGATCGTCGGGCCTCGTTTCCATCGCCTGTTTCATCCAAGCCCTCCCGATGAACACGACCATGCATTCCGTTCCGACCCAGCCAGTTGGCTCCCCATGAACACGACGACGATGTTGTTTCTCCGTTCCGGCCCAGCCATGTACGTATGCACGAGTAGGTGTTCGAGACCCTACCCGTATGTACATACGTGGCCGTATTTTCTTTGTTGCACCCTCGCCGTTGTACGTATGTGTACATGCTATGTGCGCGCCTCTACTACGACACGTGCATGCCTCTACTACCACACGTGCGCGCCTCTACATCGACTAGTATGTACGTACACGTTCGCGACCAGAATGACAACGCTTCGTGCGCTTGACCGGTGGGTCGGTATCGAGCACTTCCTTGCCAGCGAAGATGTAGCTGGTGGGTCCTAGCAGTTAGGGGGGAGAATCATTTTTTTCGGACGCACTTCCTTGCGTGCGAAGATGTAGATGGTGGGTCCCAACAGTCAGGGGGGCGAATCGTTTTTTTTTTGCCCGGACGCACTTCCCTGCGTGTGAAGGTGTAGCTGGTGGGTCCCAGCAGTCAAGGGGGAAATGTTTTTTTCACAAAATACGGTGGCCCGTCCGGTGGGTCCTCGCTGTCAAGCGAAGGAATAATTATTTTCCGCGTAATAAGGAGGCACTTCCTTGCTGCGGCCGTGGACCCAGCTGTTAGCGTCTCCATGCACAGTACTCTTCCGATGGTAATCGGTCGTTGACCACATTGACCACGCCGCGCCGAGAGCACCACGGCGGTGGACGATGGCAAGGCCTAGGAAGGGGACGACACGGAGGCAAGGAAGACTCGACAGTTATTTCCCACGCGGAGGGCTACTGTTGTCTGAGGTTTCTTGGTTCGTCTCACCGTCGCGGAGAATAACGGCGGTGTGGGTGAGTAGAGGATGGCTAGGCTAGCGATGGGAGTGCGGTGGGGCGGTGAGGCTCCGCAGCGGCCTGATGACACCGCTTGAGGAGGAGGGAGCGAGCGGTTCGTCGGCGCTTGTTTGGCGGTGGAGCGAAGAAGCGAGATTGAAGAAGACCTGACGGCCGTTGGATGGACATCCAACGATCCTTTGCTGTCGTCGACCTTTTAGGAAAGCCTCAAATTTGTGGAAAACGACATCTGACCCATCTACCATTATTTCTAACAATTTACAGCCCATTTGCTAATTCTTAAGGTTTTTTGGAGCCCATATTCTTTTTGTTAGCATTATAGCCCATATTGTGGCCACGGTTAAAAAATTATACGAAATTTTGCATATTTCGGTGCGGTCCTAACTGTTTTTAATCCTGAAATTTCAACCCACACTCAAACTTATTTTAAAAATAAATGCATATCAATATAAAATCCAACAAATTCTCCACGCATAAAACTTAATGTAATTTAAAATCTTGAGATTAAAAAAAGATATTTGAAACTAATTGCCGGTTTGATGTGTTTTAAAATGTACAACCCATTTCTCATTCTTGATGGGCCATTTTCTCGGCCAGGTAGAATAAAGCTCTCCTCGTCTTGAAAGATTTCTAGCCCATGAGCTGACAAGCGACTTACTTGGCAAATCACAAAAAAAGCTGGGGCGTGGCGTGGACCCGGTATCGGCCTCTCCACGTCTGATACTCTTAGATGGAAGTCGTTCCTTGACCACGTTGACCACGCCGCTGGAGAGCACCCTTCTGCGGTGGACGGCGGCGAGGCCTAGGAAGGGACGACGCGAGCCGGGAAAACCAGCGATGGAAGCCAGCGAGAGAGAGTATCTGAGGTTCACTAGTTCGGCTGCGGTGTGAAATTGCTGCCGTTCTTTGCGAGGCTGGCAGCACAGTGGGAATAGTAGAGGCGATGAGGCCTCCATGGCGGCCCGACCCACCGCCACGGAGGCGAGAGCATGCGGCACGGCCGGTCTTTGCTTTAGGTAGTGGAGCAAGAAGACCAGAGGTTGAAGAAGCACTCTGGCCGTTGGATGGACATCGTCCGGTCCTTTGGAGCTAGAATCGTTCATATTGACTAAGTTGACAAAGCCCTTCGTCCCGTCAACTTAGTAGGCCCTAACACTGACTTCCCACCAAGGTGGGTCCTAGCTAACAAGGGAGTATTCATTTTTTGTGCGTAATAAGGAGGCACTTCCGTGGGTCGGTGGCAATGAGGAACGTTTTTCATGAAATCTGATGGCCCGTCCGATGGGTCCCAGCGATCGGGAAACAATTTTTTGCAAAATACTAGTGGCCCGTCCGGTGGGTCCCATTGTCGGTGGAGGAATAATTATTTTCAGCGTAATAAGGAGGCACTTCCTTGCGGTGCCGAGACCATTGTTAGCCTCTCCACGTATAGTACTCTTAGATGGAAGTCGTTAGTTAACTACATTGACGACGCCACCGAAACTCCACGGTGGTGGGCGGCGGCGAGGCATAGGAAGGGGCGATGTGGGCAGACCCAGGAGGTAGGAGCGGCGGTAGCACAAAGCCGCCACGGGGAGGCGGGAGCGGCGGCATGACCGGCGCTACTTTGGTATTTGGAGCAAGAAGACCAGAGGTTGAAGAAGCACTATGGCTGTTGGATGGACATCATCACGGTCCTTTGGAGTATTGACAAAGTTGACAAAGCCCTCCGTCCCGTCAACTTAGTAGGCCCACAAGTCAGCCCAACAATATGGTGGCTCGGCTAGCGGGGGTATTCATTTTTTGGCGTAATAAGGAGGCACTTCCTTGCGTGCGAAGATATAGTCTGGTGGGTCCGACACATCGTGAGGGGAACGTTTTTTCACGAAATCTGAGGGCCTTCTGTGGGTCCTAGGTGTCGGTGGAGGAATCATTATTTTGCGCGTAATAAGGAGGCATTTCCTTGCGTGCGGCCGTGGACCCAACTGTCAGCCTCTCCACGTACATTCCACTTCCGATGGATGTCGTTCATTGACCACATTGACCAGCCGTGCGAAGCACTAGAGGCGGTGGACGATGGCGAGGCCTAGGAAGGAGCGACATGGAGCGAGGAATACTTGGCGATTGTTTCCCACGCGAGGAGTCTGAGGTTTCTTGGTTCGTCTGCCGTCACGGAGAATAACGGCATGTGTGGGTGAGTAGAGGGATGGCTAGGCCAGCGATGGGAGTATGGTGGGGCCGTGAGGCTCTTGGCAAACATAACCCGGTTGTGGGAGGAGGGAGCGGCGATCCCTTGGCGCTTGTTTGGCGGTTTGGAGCATGAAGAGCAGAGATTGAAGAAGCACGACAGTAGTTGGATGGACATCCATGAGTCCTTTGCTCTCGTGTGTTGACTAAGTTGACAAGGCGTTGCATGTCGTCAACCTTTTTTATGAAAGCATCTGCGTCAACTGTAGTAGGCACACAAGTCGACCTCAAATCTGTGGAATACAATATACAGACCCATCGCCATTATTTCTAATAATGTACAGCCCATTGCTAATTCTTAAGATTTTTTGGAGCACATCTTCTTTTGTTAGCATTACACCCCATATTGTAGCCCACGGTTAAAAGGTATCTGAAATTTTGCATATTTTAGTGCGGTCAACTGTTTTTAATCCAAAAATATCGATTCACATTCAAACTATTTTGAAAAATAATGTATATAAATATAAAATCCAAAAAACTGTCCACGCATAAAAATCAATGGAATTTAAGATCTTGTAATAAAAAAATTGAAACTAATTCCCGGTTTGTTGTGTTTTAAAAATGTACATGCCATTTCTGGGCAAACCGAATGAAACTCTCCTCGTCTTGACAGATTTGTAGCCCAGCAGGGCCGATAAAGTAAGTAGGCCTTGTTTGGGTATTTCTTTAAAAAAATAGAACTGGGCTAGCCATTTTCAGCAAGAAAAAAGCATAACTGGGCTCATGATGTGGTAAACATAAATAAAACCATGGCTAGGCAGACCTGACCCAGCACAGCCCGTTGTTACCCTGATCCGTCGCTAAAACTAGTATAAATAATAACTGCTTGTTCCTAAAAAAACTACGCGACCTGCTGGGTCCCTGGTGTTAGCCTCTCGTAGTGTAATTCTCTCGTTTATTAACTACGTTGACAATGGCGTGAGCCCCAGATGTCCAACCATTAGGAGGAACCATATTTTTGGGCTTGTACTATAGAGGCACTTGCTTGCGTCTTGCCATGGCGGTGGGTCCCTCTTGTCATCCTCTCCATGTCACATCATCTCCTTGTTCCTCTTGGTTGTTGTGATGTTGACAACGCAAGAGGATGGCGCCAGCGCATGGCGAAACAAACCAAGGCCGCAAAGCGGAGGGCAGCAGCGAGGCCTCGGGCCAGAACGAACGAGAGCCGTTGAAGATCTTGCCGGTCGGTCGGGCGGAGAATCTGAGGTTGGTGGTTGGTAGCGCTGGTGCGTGTTAGGTGACATTCTTGGGAGAATAATAGGGCGTGTGGGGAATAGAGGAAGGACGGCCAACATTGGATGATGCGTCGGTAGAGGCGGCGGGCGCAGACCGACCATGGGGGCGGGGCGAGTGGAGCCGACAGGGTGGTTTGGTTTGGGCGGTGGAGGAAGAAGAAGACAAGAGATAGAAGATACCGACGGATGTTGGATGTCAATCCAATGGTGGTAAGCGAAATCGTTTGTTGGTGGCTAGTAAGTCGACACCACCTTGGATAGGCTATTTCCTCGCGGGTCCCAAATGTCGAAATCCAAATCATCACGGTCATGCAGCCTTTCCTATGAAAATTTACAGCCCATTTGATGTGTTAGTTGAAATAAGTTTGTGGGTCTTTGGTGGGGCTAATCACTTGGCTTCAGTAATGCAGTGAGCTCAAGCACCGGCGAGAGTGATGTTATTTCCCTTGGTTGGGATTTGTTACAATATTTCACTCTAAATTAAGCGAATGGCAAGCCATTTGCCTTGTTTCAAAGAAAATATGACAGCCATAGCCGAGTTGAAAAGGCGGAACATCTAACTCCGACTTACAAAGCTGTACAAAAGCACATGGGATAATTGTTCATCGGGTTTGCAAAAACCCAGTTGAAAAGAGCGACAACATCTAACTCGGCACTATTTTGGCGATCACGATCAAATGGATCGGTCAGGTCCATAGAATGAACATCTGGGTCGTAGAATTTACTAGATTATGACCACAATATGTTGTAAATAGAAGCCCGGCGTTCGAAGCTCTTTTGCCCACAAAACTCCTTTTTTGCTCTTGACATACCCATCCGTCAAAACCATGTCTTTGCGATAAACTTAAGCACGATGGACAATAGTAACCTCGCATTCAGCGGGAAGAATGTGACAAATCTTGTGTTTGCACGGTTGGCTACATATCGTTCTAAGCGTTATTGTCTTCAATCGAATCTCATGAGAAGTGAGAAAATCCCGATGCTTACGAATCCACCGATTGGTTATAACTTTCTTACCCGTCTGTTGCCTAAATAGACATGAAGATTGAAAATAGTTAAGGTCTAAAAGAAGAGTGTCGAAAAGCAACAACTAAGCGGTTAATTCTAGTACACTATATGCGGGCTTCAACGTCGTGAAATTATCACCTTTATATACAACTTCTCCGGACATGGAAAGCATTGCGACAAGCCAATAATCTTGTTGAGATCAAAACTATTCATTTGGATATATAAGATCTTGACAAATCCGGCACCATTGATAGGCCATCCATGGAGAAACTCTTCATTGAGCATAGAACATAATATTAGTACAAAATGTGTACTCCAAGATGATATATAAATTATGCCCGAAATTTAAAATCGACTTATGGTTACAAGTGTAGATGATAATATAAAGTACACGAAGAACTGTGGAGCCAAACACCATATTGAAATGAGCATAGAGATCATGTATTACACCCAAGGTCTCGGTTTAGGCGCAGAGAGGGCGGTTATTTACAGCGGTGAATAACTAGAATCAAGGATCAACCTTTGAAGTGAAGGGCATCTTGGATGATGAGTTGCCTTCCGTCGAAAAGAAATTCCAATTCTTACAAGGTTAGGCGACTTTATTTGAGACAACCGATTCTAGCTGTGAAAACAAGCACCAAGCACTCCAAATAGCAGGCAATCAAGTGGATAATGTTGTCAATGAGGGCCTCCGATATCTGAACCCACATAAGTGAAATTTTCTTGAGAAATGGGAGTGAAGGTTTAGTACAGTTATGCAGTAGGTAGCCAATATAAAGGTGGCGGTGTGGAGAGAGGAGAAAACCATGAGATGGACATCTGTCTTTGAGGGCACAAGTTCATGGCGTTAAATATGTGGTATGTGATTTCTAGGGAATAGTAGAACTCAAGCATTTGTAGTTACGTGAATTGAGGTATTTCACCGAGGCGTCCACCATGCGGGGCATGGTATGCTTCTCGAGTAGCATGGCGGGATCAGAGGCTTTGAGCGAGACCACAGGTGGGTGGAGATGATGGCTCTGGGGATTTCAAAATCATTGAAGAGATAGGCGATGTGATCGAGATTAAGGGGCACGGCATCATGTCTGAGCGCCACCGAATTGAGAGGACTTGGGTGCTGGCGGCAATCCTTGGTGGGGAGAAGCGAGATGATCTCCCCAAGGGCGGCGTCAGGAGATCGTGATCGGTCCACCCGAGATTCTCTGAGTTCTGGGATCCGGTGGGGGTGGGGTCGCCGCTTCTCCCCTGTTGGCCAGTGGGATCTACTGACGTCGTTGCTGGCGGAGCCTCATCTTCTTAGCTTGGGGTCACCGACTCCATTTTCCTCAAGGCGTCGCGTCACGCTCATGGATTTGAGCGAGTGTGAATGCGAGCCTAGTTGTAGTCTTGACGAAGAAGAAGGGGAGCTGGGGGTTTCAGTAGGGAGTGAGGAAGAAGGGGCTGGGGTTTCTGTAGGAGTGAGGTGAGGAATTTGGGCGTATGAGTGGAGCGGTGGCGTGAGGTGGGTGGGAAGCGAGGAGGAAGAAGAGCATCCAGGTTTTGGGGGGGGGGTGTGCTGGGTGTGGGTAGTGCCTTTTAAATTGACTAGTAAGCATGCACGTGCAACGCACGTATCCTAGTCTATAAGAACATCTAATTTGAGTCTTATTTCTCCTTTAGCGAGTCTTTTTACCAAGCCATTTAAAAATATGGCATACTCGATAAAGGGACATCATCGAGCATCTTGATGCACAAGCAAAGTTCATCTATCAAGTCGCGGTTTGTTGAATTGACGAGCGGTCGAAGGAGAAATGCTGCGTGATGAGCTAAACTTTAGATGATACATGTGATGTTTTGAGGTTTTAGGGGGTCTATCGAGAATCATGCAATCATGGCGTACGTGTAATTTTCGCCATCTTCCAAAGTCTCGATTTCTTATATTATCACCATTCGATTATGAGTCCACTAAAATAATACTCCATCCGTCCAAAAATATGTGACTCAAGTTTGTACTAAAATTAGTACAAAGTTGAGTCACTAATATTGAGACGGAGGAATAATTTCTAAAATATGTCATATGAGCCTATTAACCGATAATTATAGTTAGTTTTGAAATAATAGTACAACCAGAATAAGCATAATGATCTGAGCGAAAAATACATATTTGAGTGTTAGACAAAATACTACTCCATAAAATATAACATCCACAGACCACAAGATGACTTGCATGATTACAGAATTTAAATATATTCAATAAGAACAATCATTTTTTACAAATATCATGACTGAATATTTTGTTAAACCCTTATTCCGTGAAAAAGATCACAACCAGGCAACCATACGGACACACCCGATAAGAAAAAAGAATTGGAGAACATCTGACCCTAATATAAACCACATGACCAAAAAGGCTATCCATAAGTAAAAAATTGAATTGGACAAAGCATATATTTTTTCGAGAGGAACCGCTATATTTTTTTTTGACAAAGGAGCCCCATACTTAATACTTTTTTTGCGATAACCTATAGTACTAAAATACTTGACCAAAATGAGTGGGCCATCGATCAAGAAAAAAAAGGAAGACACGCCAGACACTCCCTCCCTATTCTCCTCATACCTTCACTCTCTCCCCCACCGCTCCCCATTCCATGGTGGCCCCGCCTGCTCTCCCCACTGCCTCATCTACCCACCACGGCCTCGCCCCGTCGGCCGCCGCCTCCTCTCTCCACCATGGCCTCGGCCCGCCGCCTTCTCTCCCCACCACGACCTCACCTTGCCGGCTTGCCGCTAACCCCGCCGTTCTTCCCTAGATCGACTCTGTCGCCGCCGTCCACATCTTCCGGCGCAGATCAAGATGCGAGCTAGAGGAGCATCCTGGAAACGATGCGGCAGCGGGCATCTCGGAGCGGGCCGAGTTCCAGTTCGTCTACGTGCCCACCGTGATAGTCGACCTCGTGCTTCGCTCCCACACCTGCTCCGAGAAGGCGCTCCCATCTCGCCTACGTGGTCGGTTGCTCCAGGTACTTCTGGATTCAGGCATTCGCAACTGTGAACTCGAGTTTAACAAACGGTATATCACTGCTGGATGGTGAACACACACAGTGGTGCTTTTATTGATAGAAAGTCAGGATCCTTTCTCTTAAGAGGCTACTGTAAGAAATGGTAACTTGGGGCATGACTTGCAAGAAAGGGATTGTATGACAGAATGATATTACTTCACGGTAGAGTTTCTGCATCTGGAGATCAAGTTTATCTTGGTGTCTCATGTCAGTTTTATTGTGTGTGTGTGTGTGTGTGTGTGTTTCAGTAACACATTTACTGTTCTGATGATCTTGCGAATTTGTGAGCCGAAGAAATGATGACTTAGATAGTTGCGTTCTGATAAGTATGCTGAGCAGAAATAACAGGCGGTCATCTGTTATATGATATATTAAATTAAATGATGATTTTTTATTAGGTGCAGTTTAGAATTTTGAGTGTACAATGCATCCTGTAATGAGAGACCACACACTTAAAAGTTTCTTTAGATTGAAAATGGTTGTATCTGCTTGTTAAATCCTAATTGCTATCCATTCCAGTAGAATACTTATGTAGCTCAGTAGTCTAGGTTTGAGCATGAGAGTCATTTTCGAATTGGAGAGAAAAAATATAATTTGGGGTGATCCTGTTTTCCTACTGTCTAATCTTGGAGTAAGCTTGTCCTGAACATATGTGAACTCTTTTGGCACTTTGTGGTTCTGTTTAGTCTCTCCAGTTAATATAACCAATTCATTATTATTTTTATGTTATTTGTCTTTCACATGAAGATTCATTCTTTCTGGTTGTTTAGAAGGACAAATAGATGTCGATCAGTTTGAGCGTGCGGGATAGCTTATGTGTGTCTGTTATTTGGAGTGGGCAATTCCTATGTCTTTCTTCTCACACTTTAGTTCTAGTCATACATGCAAGAAAGGAAGCGGGTTATGTATGTTCATGCCAAATAAACATCGGGGAGGTAATGATGACTGTTGCTAACTTCTGCCAAGGCATTCTTACGAATGTTGTTTGTTTGCGAGGATGTAACTTGGGAAGGTCGGTTTGTTGGAGTTGAAGCGGTTGTAGATTTCTTCAAGGCAAAATAAAGCATTTGCACTTGGTGAGATGAAAAGGTTAGCTTCGGGTTTTGTTTGACATGTTTTCACTCCTTAGCACTAATTATTACATACTAATTGCTACACGCACGTGCTTCTCGCTCGGTCGAGAGATATTATCGATTGGGTGTGTGCGTACTCAAACTTTAAACTTATATATCGTATCTACATGACTATTGGGAATTTTGAGACTAAACTTATGTAAATGATATTAGTATGTAGAAATGAAAAAACAATTTATAACATTTTAGCATTAGAATTTGTGGTCAAGGTTCACGTCTCAATCATACCACATCAAATTCATGCGTGTATAAAGGGCGGTTTGGTTGGTGTCCACAACTTCATGCACAGGACAAATGGGTGCTTGGAATGTAGCTTCTTCCCAATTCCAAATAAAAAGTATTCCCTACAAATGGGTGCACAGGACAAATTACCTTTGGTAGATTTCCACGAAGCGAGTTTCACGACCTTTGACATATTTAAATCTTGATAATGTTACGCATTCAAAAGCGACATAAAGAGATCTTGTGGAACATACATATGTTTACTCGCTTTTACGCCTTTGAGAAATTGTACCATTGTATATTACAAAATGAGGCATACACAATGGAAGTAATTGCAAAATGCATGTAGTAATCTTGTTAATACAAACTGGATATCTCACAAGAGTAAGCCTTCCATCATGCACTCAATCAGGCCTCGCTATTGTAACCAAAATTAGAAGCGCCCCAAGCCTTTGTAATGTTTACGGACTTGCGGTTTGTTGCTACTCATTGACACCCCAATTAAGCCCTGAAACTAAATTTGTCTTAGAGAATAGTAGGCGCAAATGAAAAACAAATAATGTTAGTTCAAAAATAGTTATAGATGCAAGAACATAGTAGGCGCAAAGAAGTAATGGAATAACACACACCCTCATCTCTCTAAAACATCTCTGTAAACAATGTTCTTGGTGCTTTTCGGATTTATCAACCTCCTTGTTTGGCTTGGCCAAAATCCGTGTCGTCTCTCTTGATACTCCCTTGACAATGCGACATATAGTGACCATGTGAGAATCTGAGGCTCGGGGAGGTAAATACCAGCGTTTGGGATGGTCGACCTGTGCCTTATTAATGTCATCATAAAACTTAGGCGGATGGGGAACTGTTTTCTCTTAAGTTTGAAGGAAGTGAGATGTCCTCAAGGCGACATAGGGATCCTAGGTATGAACACCCTCTTTCCAACATCTTGACCTCCAACAATCTCGCGTCGATTGCATTATCTGGAAGGCTCGATCATAAGTCGTGTTCCATTGCATAGGCCATTATGAGGTCGAGGTTAAAGCGAGAATAGTAGGCGATTGACCTTTAATCTCAAAACATGCGGTGGCAAGCCATTTGGTGTGATCGAGTTCAAAAATCAATTGTGTAATTATTACGCAAGTCATCCTCGATTGAGTCGAAGCTATGGTATAACTTTTCTTCGCTGAAACACGGAGATCATCTTATCATTGGTCGTCCACATGATCATTCTTGGTCGAAAAGAATTGCGTGCGCTCATGTACTCTCTCGATCTAGCATTGGCATGCGGCGATGGGAAGACATCTTGATGGCGTGTTAATAGCTTTTTCATCCTCGGTATAGCCGATCACAATGTAAATCGGGGAGGCGCACATAGTAAATGCCAATTGTCTCTTGTTCCATTGCGATCCTTAGGAGGTATTTGGAGAACCAAGGATCGGCACTTTACGCATATTGTGCGTGAGGCGTATCTTCTTGGTCTTCTCCCGAGATATGATCTCGAAGTGTAGCATCGTGATCGTGCTCTTGTCCCGCGTGCCCAACGGGAAGGACACACTGAAATCCCGCCAAAGGCAACAACCTTTCCCCCAAGCGGCAATGGACATTCCATTATATCCTGCAGACGATCTATCAAAGCGTCTCAGCGACAGCGTTTTGTCATAGCGACTTCGTCCCAAATTATTAAGGGCCTTTGTTTAAGCAACTCCATTTCTCTGCTTTGCTTTGTGAAACTACACATCTTTGTTGTCGGTGAGCTTTATTGGAATTTTGAACCTAGAGTGTGCGGTCCAGTCCTCCGGGCATTATCGATCTTGCTATACCTAATGTAGCGATTGCAATTGCTATTTGGCCCATGGAGCGCACCTTTGCAAGCAATGCCTTGTACAAGTCGTCTTCCAGTGCCTCTGGACCATCGACAAAGAACACGACTTTTTGGTTCATCACATGATCCATTATGTCATTGAAACCGACCGGTTGCTCCTTTGTTCAAAGCGCTAAATAGATCTAGATGTTCTTTGTCCACGGTGACTTGCCTCTCTCTGTTACCTCTCTGTGCTCACCATCATAAGAACCATCGGTCTCAACGGATCTGGAAGTCGAGCTTGTAATATCCTTTCCCATGGATTGCAACATATCCACGATATCTCTAAGCACCATCTGTTCAAGTGTTGCCTCATTGGATTGAATTCTGACGGTAATCCTCGGACATTGATGCTAGATGCTTGTCCCACATTTGTCGGATTTACATTGCCTCGCAAAATACCGGTATAATCGCAAACAATAGTCTTAGGGCACAAGGCATACGAAATGTGGTCGCCTCAGTCATCTGATCATCAAGAGTCTGTCATGCTCAATGAGGCCTAAGTGCTCACATGCCTCACTGAAGGCGCATGCCTTGCCATTTCTTGTTTTAAATCATCAAATGAAGTGGCACCTCGGACATGACTTAGTAGGACACGCAAGTAGTACCTCTCTCAGCCAAATGAGGTGTGCATACACAAGCCTTCAATTTGTGATCTCTTATTTCTTCTATTACGCCCTCCTTGTTTCCGGCTATCCATCTATAATGTTCGGAAACTCTCATCTGACCATTTTCGTGCCTCAAAACCTTGGTTCATCTCAAAGTACTCGGTAAGCATGGACTTGGAAGAAGATGGTCGGCAAGAACATCTTCGATTTTCACAAGATTTAAATGCAATCGTGCATGTTTGGCAAATGAAAATTTGGGCTGCGGCCTGAGATGGTGACACCAAACATTTTAAAACCAAAAATCACGTAAATAGCCTCGGAGGAGATACATAGCGTGCATCCCTATATTGTCGGTTTCATTGATGATTCCACCATCATTGATGATATCACCTTTCGAATCTGAAGGATGTCGATCATGCCCTTTGTAGATGTACTTGAACAAGTACTTGGCGCCTTGATGCTCGAGCATGCTTGACATTAATGTGGCGGTTATATCGCATAAGCGAAAAAAGGGTTGTGAGGAACCACCCATCTATTGTCCAAATTTGCTCCTCGATCCTAACTCCGCCCATCGTCCCTCCTCCTATAGATGGGATATGAGTCTTTCCCTTGTTGTGTGGCATTGCAAAAATCTACGGGTAATGAAATCGGCACTATCCATCAATCATGCAAGAACAACTTTTTCAACTCACCACGGGGTCCATGCATCATGTGTTTGATGACGAGATCATGTAGAATGGGGTATTTTTCTTTGTCGGTATCTCTGCGAGATATCACCCGATCATAGTCATCAAAATTAGCTAACTTGCTTTTTGCTTTCATGATTAGAAGTATATGCTCATGCGGAGACCTCGTTTACGAAACTCCGTGACATGTACATAAGCGCAACTTCTCCAAAATGCTTACCCTTAGTCGATAAGTCCATCATATCTCGTTGTTTAGCTTTGTATACTCTTGCCACAGTGCAGGCGGTCTTGTGGCGATTGTCGGCGACAATTTCTCGATTATCTCCTCCCAATAAGGATTGCAAGTCATTGTGATAAAATAATCCGGTTTACCCGCATTTGGACTATTGCCATCGCATCTAGAAACCTCAGATTGCATGTCACGGTCACCACACAAAATGTGCGTGGGAGCACGATTCTCTTGCCAATCCGATCACGCGTGACTTCATGAAACGACGACAGTGTCGACAAGACCCTATAATAGTATACAAGGTTATAGAAAAGCATGGAATGTCCATAAAATCGTTGTATTATGATCTATTAGAATATACATAAGCACGTTACTGGTAGAGGTCGTAGCGTATAACCTTGATTTTAGGCTTTGAGTACCGGTCAAGCCTCATAGTCTCCATCTTGATATACATGTCAGCGACCTTTTGTTGGAAAAGCGCGCCCGAACAAGATGATGTTAAAAAGCTTCTTCGACTGCGGTTTGAAGCGGTAGTACTCCCTCGCACTAACAAATTTCTGGATTTTGTTGCATTCACCTCATTGTCACCAAAATCCTCATCTGGGTTATATTCATTGTCATCTACAAGATTCACAAAATTTCAAATTCAATATGTTGTTTGCGGGCATAATAGTTGACTATATAAAATTGAAGATTAGCGATGACGGCCGATACATGCAGTAAATCGATGGCATGGTCTTCATGTGGTTCAAAATTCCCAACTTGTTCACTTTACGTAATGAAGTTTTCATGTGATAGAAAAATGAGAACATAAGTCTTCACTCGTAAATAGAAAGTATATAAATTAATAGTGCACATCATACGTAGATAAATCGGAGGTTTGGTTTACTCGTGTTCTTGATATTATCTTTGAATATTGGATCGTGTCATCTACAAGATTCACAACATTTCAAATTCAATATGATGTTTGCACCCATAATACTTGACCACATAAGAATTGAAGAATAAGCAATGATGTCGATACCTCTGAGTAAATCGTGGCATGGTATACATGTGGTTCAAAATTTCCAACTTGTTCACTTTACGTAATCAAGTTTTCATATGATAGAAAAATGAGAACATAAGTGTTCATTCATAATAGCAAGTATATAAATGAATAATGAACCTCATACACGCATATAATCGAGAGGTTTGGTTTACTTGGGGTGCGAGGGTTGCAGAGCGAACATTGTGTGGTGTCATCGAAGGGCCGACATATGGCATCCTCGATTCCAACGATCTCCCCGTGGGAAGAATAGTGGGTATGACAATGGGTCGTAGCACCCATAGTATGCTCTAATATATAGGGGCGGTCACCTTTTTTTCCATGTCGACAACACTTACATCAAAGCAATTCTTTGGGTCGCTCCCTTGACCCATATCATTTGCCACGAGAAGTCGTTGGGGCATTGTACCTTCGTTTATCCAAGTTGATATCAGTGTTTAGTGAGATCCTATACTCATCTAGATTTGGAGCAGACCCAAGGCTCTTTAAAACTTGTGCATAAGGGTTACGCTCAAGTATTCCCGAATCTTTAAGTATGAGGTCTATATTAAGATCTAGAGACCTCATAGCCACAATGAACCAAGTCTTGATCGTATCATAAATATAAAAGCTGCAAATCTTGAGGTCCATTATCGGTAGGCACGGACCATCAAGGCGTGGTATAAGCCACCACATGCACGAAATGTATATACTCCGGTTCTGCTGCCGCCGTGCTTACTCGGCTATCAAGAGTGACTCCTAGAGTTGTGAATGAGAAGTGCAAGTTGAAATCCGTATATGCTCTCGAAATATTTAGCATCCTCATCATCTTGACTTGTAAACAACCGTTTGACTCTTCGGAGCGTCGGAGTAATAATATCGACTTTTCCTTTTACTGACAAAATCTTTGGGCCCTCGAATGGAAGCCGCAATGCCCCACGATGGCGACGATCGGGAACCTTTCTTAGGACATGGTGCTTTGTAGGTAGGTTTGGTAAATGAATTCATCGATTATTTGATCTTTGAGTGCGGCTCGTGGGCGTCCAAGTTGATGCGATTCATAAGCAAGACCTAGCATTGAAGAACAATTTGTATTAAATATTGAATGAAGACCTATGAGGCTCATGGTAAATTCGGAAATAGACAATGGACATACCTTCGGCCATAAATATTCTAGCTTCCTCATCAGGCTCATGGTATATAGCTTCTCCACTTTGCAATGGCGCCAAACAGTCTAGTAGGCAATATATTGGTCAAACATAAATGCCACAAAATTGTCGACGAAGAACCTGATATGTGAACAACAAAATATATAACGTACCTTCAAAATTGGGTTGTTGAACAACGGGCTCAAATATTCCATATGGATCTTCTATATGGTGCGTTGCCCTCTGGAAAACCACAAGATAAGTAGAGCATACAAAATCGGTACTATAGTAGTCTAGGGTCATCAAACTTACTTTGTAGATCGTGAGTGCTTTGAGTATCATCAGGAGCGATTTGGGGCGTCTCTTATCATTAGTTAGGCGTCTTCATTGGTTGGTTGGAGCCATTAAAAGGATGTATAAGCGAATAAGCGAAAGAACCGAGAATTGCGATCAAATTAACTTGTGGACACACTTCCACCATAACTAAATGGACGAACTAAACCGCACCTTGAATTGAAAATGCAGGTTCACGTGATACGCTAATTTGGGGTGCTGAACCCTGAAAGTTGTGTGAGAGGCCGCATTGTGTTGATTAATGATGGCTTGTCATTCGAAGTGATTATAGTTTATTATTGTTTAGAAGAGTACAAACCAAAGGCATTAAAGCATACCTTGTGCAATATCTCTTCTGACGGTGGAGATTGATTGCATGTTATGACCAAGAGGCATAGCAACGGCTCTAATCGTCCACCAATTTGTTGTATCGATATGCATCATTCTGTCTGACCAATCGGACTCCTCATCGTATGTTAAAGTATTCTCCTTGTCGTAGGGGGCATGTTGGGTGATAGATCTGAATTTGGTATATTTGATATCTTGCAAGAAAATTGTAGATAACATCGATAAAACCTTTGTTGTTATATTCGATAAGATAACACCATGCAATCAATATGTTATGGTAGCACGTAACTGCAGGCGATATTTGTTGTATTTGGGTGACCGGATTGTCTGTGGTGGTGTGTGTAACACGGTGCTATCGTTGGTGAGTAGGGTCGTAGTAGCCTTTCTCTGCTCACGCGTGATAGGCGTTGTCGTTTTAATATCGCATCCTATTTTGTGCATACCGCTCCACTGTCCCTTTGCCTCCGTATGTCTTTAGAGTTACATCGATGAGAAAGCTAGTTAGTATCAACAAATAGGGTTGTATGTAGTTGGTTGATCGTCATTACCAATGGGTATGGACATCGGTGTTTGTGTTTCATTTTCATGGACGATATCGGTAATAGCGTCGACCATTTTTGTTTACGTAGGCGACATTGTCTCTTTAATATTTCGTCTCTATTTTGTGAATACGTTCCCTATCCGATCGCCTCTTGACTCAGTAGAATCTACATGTATGATTTAGAGTATCATAAGTTAAGTGAATAATACATAAGCATGCGATATATGGCCATACTTACCATGGGACATGGCTAGGGGTGTGTGTGGCACATTTGCTCATCATTGGCGAGAGGTTTATCGATCTGCTTCTTTAAGCGTGCCTCACGACGTCTTTTGAGAATGTCCTCTCATTTAGTGCATAATATTCTCTGTCCCTCTGCCTCTTAATTTCTTTAGGGTCTATTTAAATAACGAATGTTTTGTGGGGTGCGTTTAGCAAAGATAATGTTTGCTCTTTTATTAGTAGTGGAGATTTTACTATTTACTAGTGTGGATTGGTTGTTTTGTCTTGGGTCGGAGAAACAATTACTACTAATGCAGTGGAGACACTCTAGAGCTACTGTGAAAAACAATTACTACTAGTATAGTGGAGACACTCTCTAACTTACGGCTCCTCCTAGGTCCTTTGAAGCGTCTCCCTCTCTTGAATGCCATTATACTTTTGTTCACCAGACATGTGGGCCATGCAGCGCGTGGGCCCAAATACCATCCACCAAATTAGAAGGCGTTATCTGCGGAGAGTCACCCGTCGTGGCCTTGCGATGTGGCCGTCGTATCACAAACCCCACCTCCCATGATCTAAGTTTGTGGACGAAGCAGCGAATCATTTCACTCTTCATGAATCCCTTCTCCTCACGTCTTCAAGAAAGGCAACAATCGCATCTGTCCTTTGTTCTTCTCACCCAACGAAGGGAAGGTAAGAGGATCCGTGATGTTGGTATATTTTCGTTCGAGAAAAAAAAAAGAACTTTTACAAAGCGATGCTTAGATCCTCACTCTCTTTTTGTTTCATTGTCATTGCGATTGTGTTTTCCTTTGGTGGTCTCCTAGTATTCGTCGGTTTCATGATGGACAAGGAGAACCGGCAAAGATCTGCCGACATTGGAGCGGATCGTGGTGATCCCCACGAGACGAGGGAGCTCCAAGAAGATGGAAGCGACCACCGGCCGGCGCGAGATCGCTCACGGCCACTCTTGAGATGGTTAACGCCCGTTTGAGGTTCTGACCCCGTGCCTGCGGGAGCGATTTTCCCCCTTCGAGGATGTGTCCCCCCTATTTGAAATGCCCAAGGTGATTTCCTTCTTTCTTGATCTCGATTGTGGTTTTCATCTAAGTATGTGGTGATTGTTTTAGAAAAGGAAGTATGTGGTGATTAATAATGCAAAATTTTATTAACCCGATGCCATGCTATACATAGTGGTTTAAATAACTTGTGTTTCTTATACTAAAAAGTAATTGAAATTTGTTTACATTTCAATTAGAGCCACGATCACGGAACAAGGATTGTGTGGTTGTGCATGTCACTCGCTATGAGTAGACGACACGAATATCACGCTTTGGGAAAAGCGAGTTCTTAGGTTGTAGGATCTGATGACCCACAAGTATAGGGGATCTATCGTAGTCCTTCGATAAGTAAGAGTGTCGAACCCAACGAGAAGCGAAGGAAATGATAAGCGGTTTTCGATGAGGTTTTCTCTACAAGCCTTTGAAATAGTAGGTGATAGATAGTTTTGTGATAAGATAAATAATGTGAGCAAAAAGTAAATAAAGTAAATAAAGTCGACAAGGTGGCCCAATCCTTTATGTAGCAAAGGATAAGCACGGACAAATCTAATAATGAAGAAGGAGCTCAGGGACACATTGGGAATTATCGTCAAACTAGCTTTCATCACATTAATAAGATTAGCGTTCGGTACTTTGATAATTTGATATGTGGATTGGACCGGCACTTGAGTCTTGCCCTAACATGGACAAGCATCCACTTATGATTAACCCTGTTGCAAGCATCATGACTACAAAAAGGAGTATTAAGGTAAACCTAACCACAACATTAAACATATGGGTCCATATCAACCCCTAATGAAGCAACGCATAAACTAGGGTTTAAGCTTTTGTCACTCTAGCAACCCATCATCTACTTATTACTTCCCTATGCCTTCCTCTAGGCCCAAATAATGGTGAAGTGTCATGTAGTCGACGTTCACATAACACCACTAGAGGAGAGACAACATACATCTCATCAAAATATCGAATGAATACCAAATTCACATGACTACTAATAGCAAGACTTCACCCATGTCCTCAGGAACAAACGTAACTACTCACAAAGCATATTCATGTTCATAATCAGAGGAGTAATAATATGCATAAAGGATCTGAACATATGATCTTCCACCAAGTAAACCAAATAGCATCAACTACAAGGAGTAATCAACACTACTAGCAACCCACATGTACCAATTTGTGGTTTTGATACAAGATTGGATACAAGAGATGAACTAGGGTTTTTAGAGGAGATGGTGCTAGTGAAGATGTTGATGGAGATTGACCCCCTCCCGATGAGAGGATCGTTGGTGATGACATTGGTGATGATTTTCCCCTCGGGAAAGTGTCCCCGGCGAAACAGCTCATGAGCCTAGATTGATTCCGCCAAGGTTCCACCTCGTGGCGGTGGAGTTTAAATCTCATAAGCTTGCCCATGATTTTTCTAGGGAAAAGTGATAATATAGCGAAGATGGGCCGGAGGCCCACGAGGCCCGGGAGATGAGGGCAGCGCCCTAGAGGCGCCCTGTCTCTGGGCAGTGTGGGCCCCTGGCCTATTTCTTTCGCCCATAAATTCTTATTAATTCCAAAAGGTTGTTTCGTGGAGTCTCAGATCTTTTGGAGTTGTGCAGAATAGGTTTCCAACGTTTGCTCCTTTTCGGCCGAATTCCATTTAAGGCATTCCCCTTCTTCATGGTAAACCTTGTAAAATAAGAGAGAATAGACATAAGTATTGAGATATAATGTGTAATAACGGCCCATAATGCAATAAATATTGATATAAAAGCATGATGCAAAATGGACGTATCAACTCCCCCAAGCTTAGACCTCACTTGTCCTCAAGCGGAAGCCGAAATCGAAAAATATGTCCACATGTTTAGAGATAGAGGCATCGATAAAAATAAAATACGAACATGAGGGCATCATGATCATTCTAATAACAGCAACATGTATGGATTTTTGTCATATGATTTCCTATGTTCAAGTAATAAGCAATTCACAATGTCAAGTATGGTTCAAAAACTTCATTGGGAACTAACAAACTATAATCTCAGTCATTGAAGCAATTGCAATTTATCGTAACATCGAGAAAAAGTCAATAATAGAACTTTTGACAAGCTCACATACTCAACTATCTCGTAGTCCCTATAATTGTTAACACTCACATAATACTTGAGGTTATAGAGTTTCATTGGGACCTTTGAGAAAGATAGGGGCTTATTGTGTTGCCTCCCAACATATTCACCTTTAGGTGATGTCGACAATAATAGCCTATGCCAACTTACATCCAATTGGATATATGTATCATGATCTTTCAAACACGAGGAGCTTGCCAAAGGATAAAAATGAAAAAGGGAAAGGTGAGGATCACCTTGACTCAAGCATAAAGTAAAAACATAAAGTAAAAGATAGGCCCTTCACGAGAGGGAAGCGAGAGGTTGTCATGGCGTTTAGGGTTGATGCATAAAATCTTAGTGCAAAAGAGCGTCACTTTATATTGCCCTTGTATGTGGACCTTTATTAAGCAATCCGTCGCTTTTATTACTTCCTGACAAGTTAGTACAAAGCTTATTTTCTCTGCACTAATAAGTCATACATATTTAGAGAGCAATTTTATTGCTTGCAGATGACAACTTACTTGAAGGATCTTACCCAATCCATAGGTAGGTATGGTGGACTCTCAAGGCAAAAGCGGGTTTAAGGATATTTGGAAGCACAAGTAGTATCTCTACTTGGTGCAAGAAATTTAGCTAGCATGAGGGGAAAGGCAAGCTCAACATGTTTGGAAGGTCGATGACAATATACTTTAAGCGAGATGTCGAAAAACATAAACCATTACGTTGTCTTCCTTGTCCAACGTCAACTCTTTTAGCATGTCATACTTAAAGAGTGCGTCACAATCATAAAAGATGTCCAAGATAATATATTTATATGTTAACCCCTCTTTCCTTATCACTTCCTATTAATTGCAATGATGACCAAGGCTACATCCATCAACTCTCAACAATTTTTATGCCTCATACTTTCTATGTGTGAAGTTATCACTATCCATAAGATCAATATGAACTCTTTTGTTCTTTCTACTTTCACAAGATCATAGCAACATGGCAAAGCCCTTGACTCAACACTAATCTTTATTATAGATAGCACACAGACTCGATACATAAAGAGATCACAAAGCAAAACTCAAAACTACTTGATATCAAAACTTCGAACTAAAAGATCAAGATACTACTAAAAGGATAGAACTAAATAAAGCGGTAAAGATAGGAGTGTGATGGTGATACGATACCGGGGTACCTCCCCCAAGCTAGGCAGTTGCCAAGGGGAGTGCCCATACCCATGTGATTATTTCTCCTTCTTCACGGTTGGTGTCATGATCTTCTTGGCGATGATGCCCTTCAGGATACGGTTCTCCTCCTCAAGCTTATTTACTTGTTGTTTGAGGTCCATATTTTGTTCTGAGCTTGCATAGTGGACAAAACTCCTTTTACCCAAGGGTGTTGCATAACCACGGAGAACAAGAAAAACTCTTTTCATACTTTCATAAGAAAGAAATCTAGGGTTGGAAGGGTGGCCAAAGTAGGGAACTGACCAGGCTAGGTAGTTCCCCATAGTGAATTACCTTGGAGACAAGAGGTAACTTCTTGATCTTCCTCCATGGCATCTATCCTTTTCAAATCGGCCTCCATCTCATCCTCGTTGATGATCCAAATTGGTAGGCATTGCTATTTGCTCTGGACTGTCGTTGGGTGAGACACGGCTCTCTAGCGATTCTGAAGACATCTTGCTTTATTATCTGCGAGAGCATTTCGAAAGCAAAAACAGAGGATATTTGCGTGATCGGTGGTGAAAACCTTGGGAGTATATATAATGAATTTTACCGACCAAAATCGTAACATACAAAAGCGGAGTTAAGGAGGCACGAGGTGCCCATGAGGCAGGCGCACCCTACGGCGCCCCTCCTCTCATGGGAGCCTCGTGTCCCTTCGTACTACTTCTTTCTTCCTAAAATATTTAAATAATCCAAAAGCGATAAAAATTGCCATTAGAGTTGTTTTGGAGTTGGTTTACTTACTGTACCACGTACCTATGCCTTTTGAGATGCAGGCGTTACGGAAAGTGTCTCTTATGTATTCCTCGGGGTTATGGTTTCAATAATATTAGTTTCAACATTGATAGGATTACGAAATATAACGTTTAATTCTTTGACCGTTTACCACCCTCGGTTGTGCCTTGAAGTTGTTGATTTTATAGCACGAAACTATAGACCTCCTCGATAGCGTAGGGACCTTCCCATTTTGAGCGAAGTTTTCTGCAAAAATCTTAAGCGAGAGTTGAACAATAACACATAATCTCCTCGTTAAACTCACGCTTTTGTATCCTCTTATCATGCGGCGTTTGACTTTTCTTTGAAAAGCTTGGCATTCTCATATGCTTGGGTTCTCCATTCATCAAGTGAGCTAATATCAAATAACCTTTTCTCACCGGCAAGTTTGAAGTCATAATTGAGCTCTTTAATAGCCCAATATGCTTTATGTTCAAGTTCGAGGTAAATGACATGCTTTTCCATAAACCATCTTATATGGAGATATACCCATAGGATTTTTGTATGCAGTTCTATAGGCCCATAATGCATCATCAAGTTTTTTGGACCAATTGTTTCTAGATCTATTCACAGTCTTTTGCAAAATTAATTTGAGCTCTCTATTGCTCAACTCTACTTGACCACTAGACTGCGGGTGATAAGGAGATGCGATTCTATGATTGACATCATACTTAGCAAGCATCTTACGGAAAGCACCATGAATAAAGTGTGAACCACCATCAGTCATAAGATATCTACGGACTCCAAACCTTGGAAAAATAACTTCTTTAAGCATTTTAATATAAGTGTTATGATTAGCACTACTAGTTGGAATAGCTTCTACCCACTTAGTAACGTAATCAACAACAACTAAAATATGTGTATAACCATTGGAGGCAGGAAAAGGTCCCATATAATCAAAGCCCCAAACATCAAACGGTCCAATAACAAGAGAATAATTCATAGGCATTTCTTGACGTCTACTGATGTTACCTATTCTTTGACATTCATCACAAGATAAGACAAACTTACGAGCATCTTTGAAAAGAGTATGCCAATAAAAACTAGATTGTAGTACCTTGTGTGCGATTCTATCCCCGGTGGTGTCCTCCATAGGATTGAGTGACACTTGCGTAAGATCATTCTGTTCATGCTTTGAGGCACACAACATCTAATAATACCATCTACTCCTTCTTTATAAAGGTGTGGATCATCCCGAAGTAATGTCTTAAATCATAAAGAACTTTTCTTTTCTTTGGTATGTGAAACTAGGCGGTATATATTTAGCAACAATGTAATTAGCATAATCGGCATAACAAGGAGCACTCGAGAAGCATTGACGACCGCTAATTGTTCATCGGAAAACTATCATTAATAGGCGTTGGGTCATCAAGAACATTCTCTAACCTAGACAAGTTATGCAGCAGCGGGTTCTCGGCTCCTTTCTATCAATAATATGCAAATCAAATTCTTGGAGCAAGAGAACCCATCTAATGAGTCTAGGCTTAGCATCTTTCTTTTCCATAAGATATTTAATAGCGGCATGATCGATGTGAATAGTAACTTTGGAATCAACAATATAAGGTCTAAACTTATCACATGCAAAC
This sequence comes from Aegilops speltoides, assembly GCA_021437245.1. NCBI lineage: Eukaryota > Viridiplantae > Streptophyta > Magnoliopsida > Poales > Poaceae > Aegilops > Aegilops speltoides. The sequence goes on along the minus strand of JAHHZJ010001755.1, from coordinate 64,415 downwards.
ACAAGCGCTAAGAACTCTTTTTCGATAGTAGCATAATTTCTCAGGCGTTATCAAGAGTCTTACTACCATCTTGGATAACATTCAATTTCTTATCGACTCTTTGCCCTAAAGCGGCACCTCTGACATAATCACTAGCATCGCACATAATTTCAAAAGGTAAATTCCAATCAGGTGGCTGAACAATAGGTGGAGTGATCAAAGCTTTCTTGAGTGTTTCAAATGCTTCTACACAATCATCATCAAAAACAAAAGGAATATCTTTTTGCAATAAATTAGTCAGAGGCCTAGAGATTTTAGAAAAGTCCTTAATGAACCTCCTATAAAAGCCGGCATGACCAAGGAAACTTCTTATACCTTTTATGTCCTTGGGACATGGCATCCTTTCAATAGCATCAACTTTGGCTTTGTCAACTTCAATACCTCTCTCGGAGATCTTGTGCCCCAAGACAATGCCTTCATTAACCATAAAGTGAAACTTTTCCCAATTAGGGACGATACTAGTGTCTTCGCATCTCTGCAAAACTCGATCAAGGTTGCTCAAAATCATCAAAAGAGGATCCATAAACGGAGAAGTCATCCATGAATACCTCACAAATCTTTTCACAAAAATCAGAAAATATAGCCCATCATGCATCTTTGAAAGGTAGCATGTGCATTACATAAACCAAAAGGCATCGTCTATAAGCAAAAGTACCAAAAGGGCAAGTAAAAGTAGTTTTAGATTGATCCCCGTCGTCTGTATCGAGAGAAGCGAATAACCATCTAGAAAGCAAAAATGTGTGTGTTTGGATAGCCTTTCTAGCATTTGATCAATAAAAGGTAAAGGGTAATGATCTTTCTTAGTAGCTTTATTTAACTTACGAAATCAATTACCATCCTATAACTTGTAATAATTCTTTGTGGGATCAATTCATCTTTATCATTAGGAACAACGGTAATACCTCCTTTTCGGGGACACAATGGATGGGCTTACCCATTCACTATCGACAGCGGGATAAATAATACACGCCTCAAGGAGCTTTAGTATCTCCTTTCTTACCACTTCCTTTATTTTGGGATTTAATCGTCTTTGAGGATCTCTAACTGGTTTGGCATCTTTCTCTCTGAAATTTTGTGTTGACATAATGTGGGACTAATGCCTTAAGATCATCGAGTATATCCAATAGCGACTCTATGCTTCTTGAGTTTTCAATAATCTTTCTTCTTCTTTCTCTGAAAGGTTAGCACTAATAATAACGGGATATATTTCTTTTCATCAAGATAAGCATACTTAAGATTATCGGGTAATGGTTTGAGTTCAAACAGGATCACCCTTGGGTGGAGGGATCCCAAGAATTTCAACGGGAAGGTTATGTTTTAGCATAGGTTCTTGTTTAAGGAACACTTCATCTATTTCTTCCCTTTCTTTCATAAACATATCGTTTTCATGGTCTAGCAAATATTGTTCTAATGGATCAGTTGGTGGAACAGCAATGGAAGCAAGACCAAAATTTCATCCTTACTAGGTGGTTCCTTTTCACGAGTCTGTCTACTAAACTTGGCAAAATTAAACTCATGAGATGTACCATCTATGCCAACAGTGACAACCTTCCTCTTACAATCAATCTTAGCATTAGCGAGTATTCAAGAAGATCTACCAAAAATAATGGGACAAAAATCATCTTGTCGGGAACCAAGAACAAGAAAATCAGCAAGGTATTTAATCTTCCCACACAAGACTTCAACATCTCTAACAATCCCAATAGGTTTAATGGTGTCCCTATTGGCAAGCTTAATAGTAACATCAATGTCTTCTAATTCAATAGGTTCCATATCATGCATAATTTCTTTATAAAGATCATAAGGTATCGCATTAGCACTAGCACCCATATCACATAAACCATGATAACAATGATCTCCTATTTTAACAGGAATAACATGCGTCCCTACAACAGGTCTACGTGTCTTAGTAATGGGTCTAGCAATATTAGCAGTTTCACCCAAGAAAGATATAACATGCCCATCTAAGTCCTCATCCAAAAGATCTTTAATCATAGCAATACCAGGTTCAACATTAATTTGCTCAGGAGGTGTATAGGTCCTAGTATTACTCTTACGAACAACAGTCGAAGCTTTAACATGATCCTTTATCCTAACAGGAAAAGGAGGTTTTTCAACATAAGCAGTAGGAATAATGGGCTCACTATATGTAATAGTCTTCTCTTCGACTGTAATAGGTGCAACTACTTTCACTTCAACAGGAGGATTATATTTAAACCACTTCTCTTTAGGGAGATCAACGTGAGTAGCAAAAGTTTAACAAAAAGTAGCTACTATCTCAGAGTCAAGTCCATACTTAGAGCTAAATCCATGGAAAGCATCGGTATCCATAAAGATTTAACACAATCAAACTTAGGTGTCATACGACTCCTTACCATCGTCGGAACCCCAATCTTGAGTTGCGTTTAATTCTTTCCAATAAGTCCCATTTGAAATCAATAGTCTTGACATATAGGAACCAACACGGAAGTATCGAGCAAGTTGCGATTATCAAGAGAAAGTCGAGCATAAAAATTCTGAATAATCATTTCCCAAGAGAGCTCATGATTGGGGCATGAATACAACATTGACTTAAGCCTCCCCCAAGCTTGAGTGATGCTTTCTCCTTCGCGGGGCCAGAAATATATATGTAATTATGATCACGATGAACAAGATGCATAGGATAGAACTTCTGGTGAAATTCCAACTTCAATCGCTTATAATTCCAATATCTCGTATCATCACATAGCCTATACCATGTCATTGCATCTCCCTTCAAAGATAAAGGGAAGACCTTCGTTTTGACAACATCATCGGGAATACCTGCAAGCTTAAATAATCCACAAACTTCATCCACAAAGATAAGGTGTAAGTCGGGATGCAATGTTCCGTCTCCTACAAAAGGATTAGCTAGCAGTTTTTCTATCATACCCGAAGGAATCTCAAAGTGAATATTTTCATAAGGTTCATGGGTTGAGGAGCATCTCTTTGCTCTTACGGTTGGGGTGAAGATACCCCAAACAAGCCCCTCAAAGGATTAGTTTCCATAGTGACAAATGTGAAAAATTTCAGCACACTATATAAATGTTTCCTTACCAAGTTCCACTCACCAAGCGCTACGCTCGTGAAGCAGCGCCCGAAAAGAGTCTTGATGACCCACAAGTATAGGGGATCTATCGTAGTCCTTTGGATAAGTAAGAGTGTCGAACCCAACAAGGAGCGAAGGAAATGATAAGCGGTTTTCGATGGGTTTTCTCTGCAAGCCTTTGAAATAGTAGGTGATAGATAGTTTTGTGATAAGATAAATAGTAACAAGCAAAAAGTAAATAAAGTAAATAAAGCTATGCACAAGGTGGCCCAATCCTTTATGTAGCAAAGGATAAGCTGGACAAATTCTAATAATGAAGAAGGAGCTCCAGGGACACATTGGGAATTATCGTCAAACTAGTTTTCATCACGTTAATAAGATTAGCGTTCGGTACTTTGATAATTTGATATGTGGGTGGACCGGCACTTGGGTACTTGCCCTAACATGGACAAGCATCCCACTTATGATTAACCCTATTGCAAGCATCCGCAACTACAAAAAGGAGTATTAAGGTAAACCTAACCACAACATTAAACATATGGGTCCATATCAACCCCTAATGAAGCAGCGCATAAACTAGGGTTTAAGCTTCATCACTCTAGCAACCCATCATCTACTTATTACTTCCCTATGCCTTCCTCTAGGCCCAAATAATGGTGAAGTGTCATGTAGTCAGCGTTCACATAACACCACTAGAGGAGAGACAACATACATCTCATCAAAATATCGAGCGAATACCAAATTCACATGACTACTAATAGCAAGACTTCACCCATGTCCTCGGGAACAAACATAACTACTCACAAAGCATATTCATGTTCATAATCGGAGGAGTAATAATATGCATAAAGGATCTGAACATATGATCTTCCACCAAGTAAACCAAATAGCATCAACTACAAGGAGTAATCAACACTACTAGCAACCCACGGTACCAATTTGTGGTTTTGATACAAGATTGGATACAAGAGATGAACTAGGGTTTTGAGAGGAGATGGTCTTTGGTGAAGATGTTGATGGAGATTGCCCCCTCGATGAGAGGATCGTTGGTGATGATGTTGGTGATGATTTCCCCCTCCGGGAGAAAGTGTCCCCGGCGGAAGAGCTCGCGAGCCCTAGATTGATTCCGCCAAGGTTAGTCTCGTGGCGGTGGAGTTTCGTCCCATAAGCTTGCCCGATATTTTCGGGGAAAAGTAATAATATAGCGAAGATGGGCCTGGGAGGCCACGAGGGCCCAGGAGATAGGAGGCGCACCACAGGGCGCCCACATCTCTGGGCAGTGTGGGCCCCCGGCCTATTTATTTCGCCCATAAATTCTTATTAATTCCAAAAGTTGTTTCGTGGAGTCTCGGATCTTTTGGAGTTGTGCGAATAGGTTTCAACATTTGCTCCTTTTCGGCCGAATTCATTGCAAGCATTCCCCCTCTTCATAGTAAACCTTGTAAAATAAGAGAATAGCCATAAGTATTGAGATATAATGTGTAATAACAGCCCATAATGCAATAAATATTGATATAAAAGCATGATCACGAAATGGGCGTGTCGGATCACGGAAGCCATTTGCGGTTATACCAATGAAGAGTTGTATTCGGCCTCCTTTGTTGTCGGGCATGTTGTCCGAGGGTGTCTTGAAGCACAAGAAGTTCAAAGCTACTCCTTTGTTTGTGAGGCATCTTGTTCTTGTCAAGCTTACGCATGAAGATGGCGTGGCATGCCTCCTGAAACAAGTTTATCGATGGCAAGGTCACAAGGTTGTCTTCATGAAGGTTCACGAGTTGAGTAGCTGCTGGGGGCGTCCTCGATGATGTTCATGGCAAGGTCCGTCTTGTGTCCATTAAATTAGATCGAGGCATGAAATAGTTGCCCGACTAGTGTTTAATAGTAGTTTGGATTGTGTCTAATTATCAGAACCTTGCACATTATCGACCCCTCTGGGGGGCTAGTACTCTGTTTGAATCCGTCTATGGGAGCTACTGCTACTTTTGTGTGCAGTGAATCATGTGAGAACCATCATAATTGTTCTTAAAGCAGATCGTCCTCACTAGTTTTTCATGAATATGGCATGGTAAGACATAAGTTGTCATGGTTTATCATCTGACGGTGTGTGTTTTGATGAAATAGAGCACTCGTTAGAGAACCGTCTTGTTGGCGTATACATAAGTACTTGTAAACACTTGTTGGTGCTACCCCACTTGTGGCGGTTGTGCAAAACACGGCACATTGGCTCGATTAAAGGTCGCTTCAACACTAGGCTATCGACCAGCTAACAATCAACAATCTGCTATCTGACATATAAGCAACTATGTATCTTGTTATAGTGGTTCATGCAGTTAATTGAGGCCACAATGTAGTAAATTCCAAACTTTCACACGCTGGTCCAGCGCTCATGTGGAACACTCACATTAAACTCGTCTTCATAAAAACTTGTGTCGGGTGCGATGGGGGCGCGACACCTATGGGGCCGCAGGGGGGCCCCGCGTGTGTGATGCGAGGCGGGCGCGGAGAAGCGGTCGAGCGTCTTGGCGGCGAGGATTTTACCCGGCTTGGACGCGATGGTCGCGTAAACCCTCTTCTTTGCTTTGTGTATTTGATCTTGCTCGAGAATGCGGCGAGTGGTGGTGTGGTGTGTGGAACAAGCGAATCGAGCGCTAGAGTTGCCAAGGTTGAGCCTCGCGAAATGTGAATGATCGGAACCCCTCTCGTTGTGCATGGGCCTCCTTTTATAGGGCAAGGGTCGTGACGGTGTCAGCGTAGAGGCGGAGGGGTAAAAATGTAAAGAGGTGGTAGTTGGAGCAGTGCGGGAGCAGGTCAAGACTACGGTGCTTGAGCAGTGGATTCTACCTACTTTTGTGAGAGGGGACAAGAGCATTAAATCTGTCGCCGTCGCCCCAAAGCTCCGCCCTTGCGTCTCCATTTGCCACGGCGATGAAGCCACCACCGTGGAGTGCCACCGCACCCTTCATGCAGCCTGACCACCCGCACGCGTCTCTGGAGAAAGTTGAAGGCGGCGTGGCGAGATGGTTGGAGTGCGAGACGCAGCGTCCTGACTCTCCGGCAAGTACCTTGCAGGGTCTTGATCTTCTTGGGGCCGGGAGCTTGTCGGGCTTGTAACTTGTCGCTCCCGGGCCCTCGGCGGAAGCAGCGCATGGCGTCGGCGTGCCTTCGTGATGTGATCTTCTAGTCTCCCGGCGAGCTCCTCTCGCGAGGGCTTCATAAGCGATATAGCCTTGAGCACAGGCAGCCTTCGGCAAGCTCCTCTTGCAGGGGTCTTAACTCTCTGTCTTGTACACTTTGTTCTTGAATGGCTTGGTATGGGCGGAAATGGTCTCCGGCAAGCATTTGGTGGATCCACTCTGGAAGGCTGTGTTGCCCGTGCACAAGTTAAGAATCTTGAGTACCCCTACCTTAAATACAAGCAGGCCGAGACTGGGCCATACAGTCTTGTGTTGTTGGGCGAGCCCAAAGCGTCTGCAGGCACCTTGAAGCCCATAAGCGCGTCGAATCCGCTCGCATCCGCCGCTTCCCAAAGCAGCCGCAGCGTCGATTCTGGCGTCGTGGGAGGCGTGGGCGGCGCATGGAGCCTTTAAGGCATCCACCCGTGATCGTGGCGCGAGCGGGTCGCTTCACCCGTCGCTCGGTTAAGCTTTTTACGCCATGCCCCTCATGCATAGGGGTTATCGTGGTAGTGCGAAAATGAGGCCGGCCGTCCGCCCAAGGCGGAAAGGCGAGTCGGCCCGCTCCTCTGGCCTCCTCGCTTCGATTGGTGGCCAGGCGGTTGAGCCCCACCTCGCCCCTTTAAAAGGCGGAAGGGAGCCAATGGCCACACTCATCCACTTCTCTCTTCACCTTTATCTTGTTCTTCTTGCCGCCATGGAAGGAGGAATCCGGCTCTTCAGCGGTGGCGGCGGGTCGCTTCTAGGCGCACCACCTCCCATCCTGCTCCGTGGCGGCGGGCCGCTCCAGGAGGAGAGGCGTGGTCGTGGGCGAGGGCGGCGTGGCCGAGGCGGAGAGAGGCGGTCGTGGTGGCGTGCCTCCCGTCCCCTCTGGCGTCTCGACCACGGCGCGGTCCATCTGGGAGATGACCCACAGGAGTTCTTCATCAAGCTTGCCGGGCGCCTCGTCGTCGCCTCCATTGCCGGTCCGTTCTTGAGACGCGATGGGACCGGATCCACCCGACGTGATGGAGCTACACATGAGGGCTGCGGGATCGGCGGCACTTTCGGGTGAGTGTCGTGTCCCGACCCCGGCGTGATGTTCTTCGACCGAGGGTGGAAGACGTCGCCGGATCCATAGCAGCGGCGGGGTTCACCCTCCATTTCAAGTTAATGGATGGTGACCTCCTCGCCGTCAAGGTCTTGGCGACTATGGAACCGGGTGCTTGCTGGCTGTGTGGATAGCTCCTCCGGATGGCGAAGGCCCTCCTCGGCGAGAGTGGCGAGGAGGGGCGCGGCAACGACGACGAGGGGATGGCGGGTCGACTAGGCGTCGGACACCGCCGCCTCATGCCCACCGCAACCCCATCTTCTGGGTTGCCGGCCTCCTGAACTCCGGGGCCGTCTCCTTGGCGGTGGCGTGAAAGCGTGAAGAGGAAGAGGGGGACGGCGGCAAAGCCGTTAAGTCGAATCTGAGGCGAGGTGCCCCGTGCGATGTCCCACCACTCCGTCTTCAAGCTCTGCCTCCAGCGCCTCAGACTCCGCCAAGCTCTGGCGGCCCAGGGTGTTCTCTTGGTGTCTTCGGCGTCGCGGCTCTCCGGGCATCGTTCCCCATGCCGTCACCTTCTGCGCAGCTCTGCGGCCTGCGGCCGGCGTCACCGCCACGCTCTCCTAAGCTCTTTTAGCCCTTCCCGACAAGCTCCTCTTGCAGGGCCTCCTCTCCGGCAAGCTTATCTTGCAGGGGCTCCTGACCTACCTCACGAACTCTGAGCAGAGAAAGCAGGGAGAGGATCCGCAGGCACCTTATCTTTTAAATTGTAAGCCCTCGGGCATTAGCGCATTTAAGAACTTGTAATCCTCTCTATCATGTTTTCATCCTCTATGGACTTGTACTAAAGCTGGATGTTTTAATGAAAAGAGGGAAAGCTTGCGGATGAGTCTTTTACTTGTTGCGTGCCTTGTGTGTTCTTACGCTATCGGGGAGCTTCAAGGCGGGCGAACACGCTTATCGACCATGGGACTGACCCATTTGGTGGTGTCGCTTCCGGCAAGCAACCTTGTCGGGCGATTCGCGGCAACAACTTCTGAGCATGCTCGAAAGCAAGATAAGGTGCTGCGGCACACTTGTGTTTGTTGGCGGACTCGAAACAAACCAAAAATGCATAAGCCCAGGCCACGACTCGGCTCCTCCGCGTCTGGTCTTCACAAGACACGCTTCGTTCAAACCTTGATCCGCATCTCCGGTCCATGAGAGGATGCATGACGAGGATGAAAAACTTATCTGAAATCGCAGCCCCAACAACACTAGCTTGCCGGAGATGAATCTCGATGCTTACGCCCCAGTGAGGTTGGCTCGCCGAAGAAGAACCTTGGCACCCGACCCGGCGACCACAGCTTCCGGGCCCAGTCTTTAGTGTGATCTTTTGGTTCCTCCTTGTCGGCGCAATTGCGATCATAAAAAGCAGTGATGTAGATATGCAAGCGCTTTCAGCGCACATGTATGTGTATATAAATCTTGACTTCATGTCGATGCGAGCTTTGTCCTTCAGTATGTTGGTACTCTATGCTCTTGGGGAGCTTGCTTGGCCAAACACGCTTATCGACCATGGGACAGCCCATTTGGTGGCGTCGCTTAAACAAACAACCTTCTTAGGGCGATTCACGGCTTAACTTCTTTGGCGGGCTCGAAAGCAAGATAAGGGTGCAGCTGACACACTTGTGTTTGTTAGCGGACTCGGAAACAAAACAAGCCGCATAAGCTGGACCACGACTTGGCTCCTCTCGCGCACAAGCCTCTCATCTGAAGGACATCTCACGGCAAGGGCTTGCTATGTTACACCTCTACCTTCGCCCTTTGTGCGTTTTCACCCCTCGCTTCTAGGGAACTTGCCGCGCTTAACGCTTCTTGAATCTGGGACATCAATGACCAGTGGTGGCGTCGCTTCCGACAAGCAACCTTGCGTGTCCGGCCAGCAGCGCTTATCTGTGGCGGACTCGAAGCAAGCGAGCGCGAAGGGCTGGTGGCAACTCACTCTTTACTCGTTGAGTGTGTTGAAGCAAAGTAAGGTGCGGTTGTTCTGGCAGGCTCCTCGGCGCCTGAGTTTTGTGCACAAGCAGCGAGCGAGAGGATATAATGAATAAAAGCGTGGAATTAAGGTGTGCCTGCTGCGAAGGCTCGGCGACTTAGCTTTTCTTTTTCTTGCTTCTTCGCGCTTTGGCGGAACTCAATGGCGCGTCCTCGGCAATGTATGACACTCGAGGAGAGTGCGTTTGCGGGGCGAAACACCAATGTTGTCTTCTTGGGGCTTATAAGCGTTCAGGAGCCGTGCTTGTCGGAGTGGCGCGAGCTGTCTCGCCCGGACTTAGAGCTCGATAGTGCGTCCTCGGCAACAGCGTAAGCGTTCAAGAGACACGCTTGCGGTAGCGGAGGAAGCGGAGGGGCGGCGCGCGAAACGAGTCATGCTCGGACTCCTAGTAGCGATAGGAGGAGCAAGGCCTGCTCGGCACTTTCGCTTAGCTCATGTCCGGACGGCGATCCGGAGCATCCGCGAGCCTCGGCCTATTCTTGCCCAGTGACGGATACCACCTCTCGTGGCATGGCGCTGGCGGCGGCGTGTCTTTGAAGCAGACGTGGATCTGCGGAGACCGGCGCGGTCATCCGTCACCCCTGGATCTGGTGGCACCGCGAGTGCCCTCGCCGGTGTCCACCCTCCCGTGGCGTCTCCTCCGCCCATCGCCCGGCTCGGTAGCGGCGGTTGAGGCGAGCGGATCTGCGACCCTCAGCTCGTCTTCTTGGCCATAAGGCGCGATTAGTCGATGAAAAGGCTTGCTGGAGAGGTTGATGAAAAAGCGGCGCGACGCCGAATCAGTCCGCACAACCTCGGCGCCCCTACAGCGCGCCAAAGATGTCGAGGCGCGATGAAGCGCGACACCTATGGGGCCGCCGGGGCAGCCCGTGTGTTGATGCGAGGCGGGCGCCGCGGAGAAGCGGTCGAAGCGTCTGTGGCGAGGATTTTACCCGGCCGGGCGCGATGGTCGCGTAAAACCTCTTCTTTGCTTTGTGTTGTATTTGATCTTGCTCGAGAATGCGGCGAGTGGTGGTGTGGTGTGTGGAACAAGCGAATCCCAGCGCTAGAGTTGCCAAGGGTTCGAGCCTCGCGAGATAGCGAATGATCGGAACCCCTCTCGTTGTGCATGGGCCTCCTTTTATAGGGCAAGTGGCGCTGAGCAGTGTCAGCGTAAGGCGAGAGGGTAAAATGTAAAAGGGTGGTAGTTGGAGCAGTCGGGAGAACAGTCGACTCTGATTGCGAGCAGTGGATTCTACCTACTTTTGTGAGGGGACAAGAGCATTAAATGCCGTCGCCGTCGCCCCAAAAGCTCCGCCCTTGCGTCTCCATTTGCCACGGCGATGAAGCCACCACCGTGGAGTGCCACGCGCACCCTTCATGCGGCCTGACCACCCGCAGCGTCTCTGAGAAAATTTGAAAGGCGGCAGCGTGGGCGGATGGTGGAGTCGCGAGCGCAGCGTCACAGCTCTCGGCAAGTACCTTGCGGGGTCTTGATCTTCTTGGGCAGGGCTTGTCGGACTTGTAACTTGTCGCTCCGGGCCCTCGGCAGGAGATGGCGTCGGCGTGCCTTACGTGATGTGATCTTCTAGTCTCCGGTGAGCTCCTCTCGCCAGGGCTTCATGGCGATATAGCCTTGAGCACAGGCGGCCTTCCGGCAAGCTCCTCTTCTTGGGGTCTTAACCTTCTGTCTTGTACACTTTGTTCTTGAATGGCTTGGTATGGGGCGGAAATGGTCTCGGCAAGCATTTGGTGGATCCACTACGAAGGCTGTGTTGCCGTGCACAAGTTAAGTCTTGAGGTACCCCCTACCTTAATACACCGACAACTTGAAAAGCGTAAGTTAAGCAATTTTATACATCTCAATGATTCATAGAACATAACAAACATATACTAGTTCACGACCAAAAGACAAAGTTGTGAGAAGGTTTACAAATCGAGGAAAAAACAAGCAAGGCTTCTCTGAGCGAAAGGGCCTCCGTGAACTTATATTTCACAGGGTTCACTCGGTTTTCTTGTTGCCACCATCCGAGGTTAGGTTCTCTCATTCGAATAACCGTTATAATTGTGGTCTCAATGGAATCTTTGGCCCAACCATGCGATTATCTTGACAGTGAAATTCTTGTGCATTCCACTAAATTTAAGCACCACTATTTGCGAAATAAGCGAGACCACAATGCCTCTTGTCCGTTTTTGCCCAAAAACCAGCCCGTGCGGCCGTGCCCGGCTAGTCACAGGTCCATGGATGAGCGGTAGAAAGTGCATTCGGACTAGGATGCGAGTTGTTTTAACTCGTCCACACTGCCTGTCAATCGAAGTAAAGCGTATGAATCGGCTTCTTTTAGATTCGTTGGTCATTCTACCTTAGTAACTACCAATGTAGGGATACCTTGAAGAGCGGGAGGATAGGCGGCAACAGCGAGGATAGCCATCTCATTTTGCAGTTGTACTAAAAGCGAGGTGTGTGCTTTTGATTGCTTGAGATAGAAGCGTCACGGAGCAGAGACATCCGAAGCGATATGGAGACAGAACAACCTGTTTGCGCAAATATGAAATACGGTTATTTAAGCGATGGCGAGATATTACTACTTTCCCCGTTTCCTCTTAGAACCAAGTCCTAGATTCATACTCTGACTTTCCCACTTTCTTCCTGTTTCAACCAGCGCTTTGAGTTGTTGTATGAACTAGCTTTACTTCTAATAATAGTAGAAGTCTAGGTGGCTTTGGAGCAATGAGGCGAGTAGAAAAGGATCCACATGAAGGGGAAGAAGTGAGGCGATAAACAAGCAGTTTGAAGGAATATATACGAGGTCCTCGGCATGTGGCAAAAGGCGGCGTTGGGAGGCGCATCTTGGCCTAATACATGAGGAGGAAGAAGGGTGGAGGCCCTCCAGTGGCGCTCTCTCGGAGAAAACGACATAACCGCCCGATCGGGGCCAGGGCAGGCTGTTGGTCTCCTCCCTCGCCACCAACGGCATGAGCGATGCACCTACACCCCTGCCGGTCGAGGTTGTCGGCGGATTTGTGACCGGTAGTGGTGAGAGAGAGGTGTGGCCACCTATGTCTTGCTTAGATTTGGAGAGCATGAGAGAGTGAGCAGAGGAACCCTAGTAAAGAAAGCGCTAAGGCTCTTGCTTTTATATATAGTGGAGTGATTTTGTTGTACGGCTTCAAAAATGCGCTCCCTCGTGTACTGAGAATGGGTGTGAGAGAACTAGTGCATCGTGCACCATTTCCCTTCGTGAGTACAATATACTATGCCCAAAGAGCGTTTGCCATAAGAGTAATAGTATAAGTGTGTGGCGTGTGAGCTAAAATAAAATGTCTTGCGCGTCTTTTGTTTTTAGATGTTCTAAGGGTAGGGTGTGAAGAGCACATATGTGCGTGGCGTCTACTATGAGATAGATGGTGGAGTGCGGCGTGCGAGTGCAAGAGGACTCGGGAGAGTCGTGACTCGTGAGGTGTGTGCGTGAGAGAGAGAGGGGGCGCGTATCAATGTAATGCATGTGTCAAGTAAATCATTATCCGACAAGCGTTAGCCACAAGCCTTTTCTGACGAGCGCCATAAGAACCGTTAGATCGGCATCCGGCGGTGTCGGTTTTGCCATGTCATTTAACAGAACAGCCACTCCTCCTACACAAAATCTTCCCGTGAGTGTTATCAACTTCGTATGCTCCCTCGGTTCGAAATGCGGTGCATATAGCTCTATTGAAAATTGAACCTACGCAAACTTTTCTTGAGTTTTAGTGTACCAAATTGCACATGTAGAATACCTGTATATATCATTTCATTCATCTTGAGAGGTAACTATAAAGATGGGTGAGGAGTCTACAAAGAAAGACCATCGTATCACCCATGACAATTTCAACCATCCTTTAGTGTTGAGGAATATCATAGGAACTCTATATGATATGATTTTTATAGGATTTTTTCCTTTAGAGCCAATTGGTTCATAGGAATAGATTCATATGCTCTACATTTCAAGCGAAATAAACATGATATCATTTCTATAGCTTTAGAGCCACTTGGTTCATATGAATGGATTACTATACTCTGTCGTGGGAAAAGCGAGCACCTATGGGGCGGGGGCCCTTCTCGGTCCATTAGGGAGGCGGAGGTCGCCTGAAGAAGCGGTCGGTCGGCCAGCGAAGTTTTACCGGCCGGGCTCTCGGGAGAGATAAAACACCCTCTCTAACGCTGCGTTTCTTATTACATTTCTTGCTCGAGGCGTGGGTATCTTGTGGTGTCGAATGAGTCGAACCAACCGGCCAAGAACCCGAACCCTCTCTCGTCGCATGGGCCTCCTTTTATAGTCTAAAGGGTTACGCTGACAGTGTGACATAGAGAGAGGGTAAAAAGGTAAGCAGCAGGTTGGTACAACCACTATCTCTGATGCCCTACCTAACTCGGCGGGGACAAGGGCATTTAATGCCCGTCCGGTCGTCAAGCAGTCGAGAAGCGGCCGTTAGAGGCGCCACCGTCGCCACGATGGCCTCCTTATCGGCTCCATCGCCACCTCGCCAGCCCAGGCTTCTGACTTCCGCACATGCACGGGGCGATCCTATGGCGACATGTCGTCGGGTGAGCTAAGCCTGAGTGGTGGCCGCCGCACAAGCGCCTTGCAGCGGTCTGTCTTATCGCACTTGACTTGCCGCTTCGTCGGGTCTTCTTAGGGATCTTGTGAACATCGCGGTAAGTTTCTGAAGTGCCTTGGTTGGCCTTCCGCAAGCTCCTCTTCTTGGGGTCTTGTCCTTCAGCAAGCTTCTCTTCTTAGGGTCTTGTCCTTCCCGACAAGCTCCTCTTCTTGGGGCCTTGTCTTCTCGGCTAACACTTTGTTCTTGAATGGCGGTAAATAGGAATAGCGGAGGATCTTGGCGGACCTTGGCAAATACTGCTTGAGCGTATTCTGTTGCCGTGCACAGTTCAGGTACTAAGGTACCCCTACTTTAATCACCGGCAGGAGGAGCCCGAACTGGGCCATACTACGGTGCCAGCTGTTGGGCGAGCCCAAAAGCAAGCTACAGGCACCGCGGCACAGGTCCACAAAATCGACTCCGTACCGCGCGCCCTCCGTAGCAGCCTGCGTCAATCAGCGGCGTCGTGGGAGAAGCTCGTGGGTAATACTTAAATCCGAGAAATGCGTAACGTCGCCTCGGTTGCATCCGCCACGCGGCTCCCATGCACAGGGGTCGCGGATGGTGAAAGTGGGAAGCCCAGGCGTTCGCGGCGAAGCGGCGGTCGGCCCGATTCCTGCTCTTCTCGTGCCTGATTACATTTGGCCAGGCGGCGAGCCCCGCCCGCTCCGTTAAGAAGGCGGGAGAAGTCTGGCCCGCACTCTCTCATCTTCTCCTTTCTTGACTTACGCTCCCTTTCTCTCATTACGCCATGGAGAAGGGAACCTGGCCCTTCATCGATGGCGAGGTCGCCGCGAACGGCGCATCCCTCCCATCCGCGCCCGTGGTGGCGAGCCGACCATAAGGGAAGAGGGAGGGTGAGTCGTGGGCGAGTCGAGGGCGAGGTCGGCGCTCGGGGAAGAGGCGGGGCAGGCGGCGCGCTAACCGCCTCGTGGCGGTTCCTCTCCCAGGCGGTCCATATAGGGGCGACCCTTGCGAGTTCTTCGTCAAGCTGTGAGCACCTCGTCGTCGCCTCAAACCCGGCTCCGTTTGCTAAGCGATGGAGTTGGACACTGCAGATTCTTGAGATTGCACATGAGGGGGCTGTGGGATCGGCTGACGCGAGTTCGCGTTGTATTCCCAGCCCCTAATGTGATGTATCTTGACCGAGGTGGAAGGCGTTCGCCCGTATCCTGACTGACCTTGAGGTTTACCCTCCATTTTAAGTTAATGGAGGCGTCTCCTCTCCGTCAAGGTCTTGAGGACTTGGTACTCGGGCGAAGTCTTTGCGTGGGCAGCTCCTCCGATGGCAGCTCCCCTCGGCGAGTGACAAGGAGGAGGCGGCAATGCAGCGAGGATAGCGGGCGGCGGGATGGCGGGCTGACTAGGTGTCGAGGCGCCCGCCGTGCGTCACCGGCGACCCCATCATCATGTCGCCGTCTCCTTGAACTCCGGGGTCGTCTCCTTGGGTGGCGGCATAGGGAGGCTGCGGAAGGGAAGAGGGCTGGCGACAAGGCCGTCAAGTCGAGTCTGGCGTAGTGCCCTCGGCAGCGTCTTGACGCCCTGCCCAGATCTTGAGCCCTTCCGGCGCCGCCATCACCGTCCGACCTCCGGGGCGGCCCAGGATGTTCTCTTGGTGTCTTCGGCACATGGCTCGCCTAAGCGCCCTTTTGCCCTTCTGCGCCTCCTTGACCTACCTCACGAAGAGAGGGGGGAAAGGGATTCGGGCATCTTATCTTTTCAATTTGTAAGCCTCTGGGCCTTAGCTGCATCTAAAAACTTGTAATCCTCTTTTTCATGTTTTCATCCTCTATGGACTATACGAGTGGGGTGTTTTTAATGAAAAAGGGAATGCTTGCTATGCTATATCCTTTACTCAATTTCATCCCTTGTATGTTTTACCCCTCGCTTTTAGGGAACTTGCGGTGGGAACACGCTTGCTTGGCTGAGTCTTGAATTATCGGCTGACTTTGCTTGGCGGTGTTGCTTCGGCAAGAAACCTTGTTGGGGCTAGTTGCGACACACTTTCATTGTTGGCGGACTCGAAACAAGTTAAAAAGTATAACTTAGCCCGAGTCGATTCCTCATACAGAGTTCTCCATACAAAGCCTTGCGATCGGGGAGAATGACCGCATTCCCGATCCATAGAGGATGCATGATGAGGACGAAAGACTTATCGATATTGCGGCCCGACAACTCTGTCTTCTTAGTGGATGAATCTTAGTACTCATGACCCCAATGACAACGGCTTTGGGACCAGTCTTGGCGCACCCTTCTTCTCCGTTCCTTGTCATTGTTATCTTAGTTATGAGAATAATTTAGTCAATGTCGCAATAAGTTACTCTGGTAATATAACTTTATTACGAGCGATGCTTGCTCGTTACATCCTTTATTTGACTCCATTCCTTGTATGTTTTACCCTCGCTTTTTAGGGAACTTGGGGTGGGAACACGCTTGCCTTGAGCGCAGGTCTGGTTGTCGACAGCACTTGCCGGTGGTGTTGCTTCCGACAAGAAACCTTGTTGGGGCTAGTTGCGGCGCCTCTCCTTTGTTGGCGGACTCGAAACAAAGTAAAGGCGTAACAGCCTGAGCAGTTCCTCGCGCCTGAGTTTTTCATCGAGCCGCGATCGTTCAAGAATATAACTTAAAATTTAAAAGCTGACCATGCTCAAACTTTGGCAACTTAGCTTTTTTGTCGTCCGCGTCCGGCAAGGCTGTATCCTTTGAGCGGCCTTTGGTCCACATCTTTATCTTCTCCTTCTCGAAGCTTAGCGTTAACTGCGGCTATAGTAGCGGCGCAAAAGCTTCCGATGTGACAGCTCGTCTGCAACCTCAAGGCGATCTTCCTCGAGGAGGAGCGCGTCATCTTCTTGTGTTGCTCTTGCTCTAGCTCATTATAGCGAGCACTCGAGCGTCCGTATCTGCGAAGAAGAGGCGAGAATGTCGAGCCCCGGACGAAAATGGCCAAGATAAAGGAATGTTTGGAGAGCTTGAGCTGGTTGATGTATCTATTTGGAGTGGGCCGACCGCTTCACACTTGGTTACTTGTGTAGTTGCATCACGGAGAGCTGTCGGCCCGAAGAAACCTTAGGAAGGCTTTACTTGACAAGTGCTCTTCTTGATGTGGTGACCACATATGCCTCCATGTATCTCATGCTTGACTTACATCCATCTTCCGGAAATGCACTTTAATTTCACTCCGTTGAATCTTCTTACATGCAGTATGTCATCGACAAGCTGGTACATACTTGATTCTTGGGGCTACTTTCTACGCTTCTTGTTGCTCCTAGGAAGTTCTCTGTTTGAAGGAATTGGACGTCTGCTTGTGCCCATCTGGGAGCTTGTGGCTCAGCGACAAGGACTAAAAGGCGCCAAATCTTTGCTGCGGGAACATCCGCTTCTCGGCAGGATGCAGGATCTGTTTGGAGCATGATCTCCCCCATAGCGTGTCGGGACACTGACTTGTGGGGCGTCACTTCAGCGAAACAAACCCTAGGGCTTGTCGGGCGGTGCCCTCGGCACTACGTGTTAATCACAGGGACCTTCTTGGCGGCGGCAGGGGAGCTCTGCTGGGAAAGTAGTCGCCGATGACCAACTTTCTCTTCTTGCTCTGTCCGGTCGATGGTGTGGCGGATGGTTGAGTTAAGCAGGCACAAAATTCCTGGTTCCACAGTAGCTTGAGTCACGGCACACTTTGTGAGCCATCTGCAATGTCATTACGAGCTCTCGGGCGTGTTCCATCTGCGAGCCGTCAAAATATTCTTCTAGCTTTCTTACTTCACCAATGTAGGCTTCCATCAGCGGACTCGATAATCTTTGTTAACAGCGGACGACAATTTGTGAGTCACCACGACAATTAGCTTCTTGATCCCAAGTTACGCGCGACCCTTAGTCGGCAAGCAAGCTACTTATACTCTGCGGTATTGTTTGTCGCTTGCTCCTTGGGAAAGTGCATCTGGACCCACGTGCTTGAGGTGCTCTCCGGTGGGTGCGACAAGTAATGCGCGCTTGCCGGCGCCTTGCGGCGTGAAGGCACCATCAAAATGCAGGATCCATTCTTTGCTTGCTTCCTTGGCGGGATGCTCCTCTCTGAGTTTCTTCATCGGCGTTGGTGTCCATTACGCTATGAACTACTGCCAATGCTCGGCTCTGAATAGTTGAGGTACTTTCAAACTTGAGGCCAAAGCTTGGCAGGTTCTAGCGCCCATTCGAGAATCTGCCTATTGCTTACGGATTACGCAATATCCTCTTCAGCGGAGCGGTGACAAGCTGTGATCTCATGTGCTTGAAAGTAATGGCGCGGCTTCCTCGAGGTCATGAGAGTAGAAAAGCAACCGCACACAGTACCTTGATCTAGCCCCTGCGAAGGAGGCCCGACAAAATGGCCGGGTCTTTGCACCATCTTCTTCTGTTTCTCTTAAACAGCTGTCTGAGATCCATCCTTGTCGGGCAGAACTTCGTCGAAGCCCACAGTCATTTGGATTAAGCTTGCGCGGTTGTTGACTCATCATCCGCCTCCCTCTCATTACTTTCTTGAGCACTAACCACTTGATTGGTTCTTGCCGGATATAGCGACAACTTCTCTTGTGGCTTAGGTGCGACAAGTGTTGGAGTGGAGGATAGGTATCTCTTCAAGTCTGCGATCAGACCTCACTTCGGAGTCCATTTCATTGGACCTACCTTTTTCAAAATTTTGAAAAATGGTAGAGGCGCCTGCTTGAACTTGAAATGAACTCTTGAGCGGCGACACACAGTA
This sequence comes from Aegilops speltoides, assembly GCA_021437245.1. Taxonomy (NCBI): domain Eukaryota; kingdom Viridiplantae; phylum Streptophyta; class Magnoliopsida; order Poales; family Poaceae; genus Aegilops; species Aegilops speltoides. The sequence goes on along the minus strand of JAHHZJ010001755.1, from coordinate 45,722 downwards.
GGCAAGCCTCCGCACATCCTTGGCCGCAGGCTTCAATCGCTTTCGATGGCTTTGATCTTGTCGGGGTTGGCTTCAATCCCCTCTGCGACACAAAGAACAGAAGCTTCTAGGAAGGAACTCCAAACACACACTTCTCGGGATTCAACTTGAGATTGACCTTCAGCAGTTGCAAAAGTCTCGTCAAATCTTTGATCGAGTCTCTTTGTCCTTGCTCTTGACCACTATGTCATCCATGTAGCTTCTACATTTACGTGCGGTTTGTGGCTCAAAAGCATATTGACTACTCTGGCAAGCGTTGAGCCGCATTCTTTAGTCAAAGGCATTACGTACAAAGCGATGCGTGCCACATGGAGTAATGAATGTGGTTTCTCTTCATCCTCTTACGCCATGAAGATCGGTGATATCTGAGTATGCATCAAGGAATGAGCGGATCACATCCTGCTGAGTGGAGTCGACAATGCGGTCGATGCGTGGCAAGGGAAATGGATCTTTGGGACAAGCTTTATTAACATCTGCGAAGTCGATACAAAGCCTCCACTTCCCTTTTGCTTTCTTTATACGACTCTTTGGATTGGCTAACCACGTTGGATGGAGTACTCCTCGGACCGAACTCTTTGCTTCCAATTTCTTGATCTCTTGACAATGAACTCTTGTCGCTCCTTGCTTCCTAACTCTCGCTTGGCGGGCGCGTGAGGCGACGGCAAGGTGGTGCTCAATTACTTTCCTAGGAACACGGGATGTCGGATGGTTACCATGCAAACACATCGACATTAAGCCGAGGAAAGCAACAGCGCTTTCCTATTTAGGATCAGCGTGGCGATGGTGAAGGTTACCACGGTGCAGTCCTCCTTGGCGACCACTTTCTTGGTCTCTGGTGAAATTTGTCTTTGCCTTCTTGCACTTGCGGTGGAGCTCGATGGTGCGTCCTCGGCGGCTGGCGGACACTCAGAAGAGAATGCGCTTGCGGAGTGGGCATCGAGCTACTTGCGGACTTGGCCTTCTTCTTCCACAGGGAGCTTGACAAAGTGGTTTCGCGTTGTCTTTGCTGTTCTTTGCTTCTCGGTAGATCTTGTCGGTCTGAGATAAGTCGTCTTTCTTGTCGCCATGGACAAAAATAACACTTATTGGACCCGGGCATCTTGAGCACATTGTAGGCGTGGTGAGAGGCTGCCATAGACTTGCAAGCGGGGGCGGCCAGTATCCCATTGTATGGCAATGGGAAATCGATAACGTCGAATGTGACTCTCTGTCACGAAATTCAGCTCGCATAAGCGTCCTTGGCAATGTGATCTTCCCCTTGACTTGCTCCTTCCGGGTTGATTCATTGGAAGGTACCAGTCTCTTCAAGCTTCGGCTGTCGGGGATCTGGAGCTTCTTGAGCACCTTGACGAGATCGGTTGAGCCGGCCCGCCGTCAGCCAACATCTTGTGACCTTGAGGTTGCGGATGGTTAGGCGTAACCAACATCGGCAAACACCCGACCGCGATGATCGATCGAGGTCATCCTCAACATCAAAGGCGATGGGCGTCTTTGGACCGCTTGAGGGCTTCTTGCGATTCGTGATAGTTCTGCTTGCATTTACCTCCGCACCTTTGCTTGAGTTGGCGGTGCAAGGTGTCTTGACTTACCGCCGTCAGCGCTACAAAACCTCCGTTGCCTTACGAAACTCTTGATCGTCGATCTCATCTTCCTCCATGTCATCATCTTCGTCCTCATCCTCATCCTTATGCCGCGTGAGAGGCTGTCTCCCTTGCATTTGCTTGGCCTTGCTTGGCGCCCTCACAGGCGAAATGCTTCTGCGGATCCTCAGCTACCTTCTGGGCCTTCTCATTGTCGCGGCGCTCATATTGACTTCTGCGGCTACGCCATCACTCCAACCTTCTTGCGGGCTTGGAGGTCATGGCCCTTAGTGCGATGGATCTTCGATCTTGCTTCCGGGCAAATCACAGCTTGTCGTGACCACATAACCTCGCCGAGTCACCCGACTTTGGCCTTGCAGCGCCGCTTCCGTTCTTGGGCTGCTCGGCGACTAGCACATGCTTAGCCTTTCTCTTTACTGTTATTACGCCTCAGGTTCTTCCTTGCCAGAAGGGCATCCTCCTTTGTCGGATCATACGCTCCTGCGCTCTCTCCAGGAGTTTCCTCCCTCTTGAGCCGTGCACACTTGTCGGCGAGCATATAGCTGTTGACATCTCGATTTTGCACATCGCCATCTCCTCCCTCATCCTGCAGTTCACGCACATTACGATGGAGCAGCCCGATAACGCGGTAGGATGGGCGTCACAGGATGTTACTGCACTGGTGGGCCTAATCTGTATGTACTTATGAAGTTCTCCTTCCTACAGGCGACGGATGCAAATCGCTCTCTGGCCATGGGTTTGTGGCACGCTGTGAAAGGCGTAGACAAAGCGATAACCAGTCATGCGAAGAGATGGAGTTGTCGGACAAGTGCATGAGCCAAGATCGGCGTTGGGTTTGAGCACCAATGGGAAGTAGTTGGCGAGGATCTTCTCGTCGCGCCCCGGCTGCACGCGATGGTGTAGGCGTCGGCAAGTTCTTGGTCTTTGAGCCCTTTGGACTTCCGCGACTCACGCAGTGAGCAGAGGCGACCTACAGCGTCTGACAAGTCGCTGGTTCCCCTGGCGCATGCATATCGGCAGTGGGCCTAAGCTGGCTGGTCAGTTGGCCTTGGCGCTTCTCTTACTGCGCTCGATCTGATCGGCGTCTTCATGTCGTCATTCTTGGAGAACTTGGCGTTGATCACAGCGAGCTCGCGGGTCCGGACGGCCTTGGAGTCGGTGTCGAGGTTGGCTGGCGAGTCGGCGATCTTGGCCTTGGCGAGGAGTGCAGTGGTGGCACCCCATGGTCTTACTCGCCACCGGCTTCCGCTGGCGTCGGCCGTGCTTCGGCGTGCTCGGTTCAGGAGCTTGTCGGCGTTGGCGAAGCCAATGAGGCTATAAATGGCGACCTCGGTCGTCGATCTTGTCCGTATTTGGAGGGTAATCTAAGCAGTGGGCTCGGGCGGCCTTCCTCTGGAGTCTTAGGTGGCGGTGGTGGCGGCGAGTCACGGACATGCTCAAACTCCTGCGGTGTTAGTAGAGCAACATCTGCAGCGGCCGCTGCGCTTCGTGCCGGCGTGTTGGCGTGTATGTTGGCCTTGAGCATCCCGCGACCCACCGACAGCCTTGTTCCAGCGAAGTGCGGTGCTAGGAGCACCGTGGCGTTGTCGATCCTGCACCTCACGGGAGGTGCGGTGGATGTCGAGCCAGCGAACCTTGCGGGGCCTTGTCCTTGGACGGGTGACGATGTGAGTCCCCGCCCGGCGCCCGCTCCTCCTTCTGCGTCTACCCCACGCCCGTTTGCTCGGTGGTGGTGGAATCGGCGTAAACGGGCAACCACCTTCCGAAGTCTTCTTCTTGGTGGCATGTCGATGAAGATGTTGATGTGCGCGAGAAGCCGGATCGAGTTCGCCTGACCTCGGCCCCCTGGCGCGCGCGAGATGCCGTGGGAAAGCGAGCACCTATGGGGCGGGGGCCCTTCTCGGTCGGCGAGGGCGGAGGGTCGCCTGAAGACGGGTCGAGGTCGGCCAGGGGATTTACCCGGCAGAGCTCTCGGAAGATAAAACTCCTCTCTTTGCTGCGTTTCTTATTGATTTCTTGCTCGAGGCGTGGGTATCTTGTGGTGTCGAATGAGTCGAACCGAACCGGCCGGAACCGAACCCTCTCTACGTCGCATGGGCCTCCCTTTTATAGTCTAAAGGGTCGCAAGCAGGTGGCGGCATAGAAGGGTAAAAAGGTAAGCGGGTTGGTACAACCACTATCTCTGATGCCCCCTACCTAACTCGTGGCGGGGACAAGGGCATTTAATGCCGTCCAGTCGTCAACAGTCTGAGAGCGACCGTTAGAAGCGCCACGATCGCCACGATGGCCTCCTGTGACTCCATGCACCACCTACGCCCATATTGGGCTTCACAACTTCCGCCCGTGCACCGGGAGGCGATCCTGTGGCGACACGTCGTCGGGTGAGCTGGGCCAGTGGTGGCTTCGCCCTTGCACAAGCGCCACACGCATGATCTACTATCTTGTCGCACCCAGCAGCCTTACCGCTTCGTGTCGGGTCTTCAGGAGACCTTGCGAATGTCGCGGTAAGATTTCTGAAAATGCCTGTGGTTGGCCTTCCGACAAGCTCCTCTTGCAGGGTCTTATCACTCCAGCAAGCTTCTCTTCGCAGGTCTTGTCCTTCAAGACAAGCTCCTCTTGCAAAGGGCCTTATCTTCTCGGCTAACACTTTGTTCTTGAATATCGATAAAAATAGGAATAGCGGAGGATTTTGGCGGACGCTTGCGGCAAACCTGTAGCATTAGAATATTCATTGCCCAGTTCACATGATTCATTTACTAAGCTACCCTACTTTTCAGTACTGAAACATACTCCTTAATTTCAAAGAAAATAAACATTAGCGTATATTCAATAGAAAAGTTCCTATGATATGAACCAAATTACATCTCTTTAATCCCTCCTCATAGGAATTGAGATACATGTCATCTCTAGATTCAATAGAAAAGTTCCTATGATGTGAACCAAATGACATCTCTTTTCAATCCCTACTCATAGGAATTGAGATGCTCCATGTCATCTCTTTCCCTACAACTTCCATGTATACATCTTCTATTCCTAAATAGATAGTACAACCCACTAGTAGCTTTTTCCAAAACATGCAACTATGGCACAAGAACTATATAGTGTGCCAATAACTTTGAAAGATGGTCATTTGGATGAAGCTAACCCGACAGATCTGAGAGATGGGCAAATCCGAGCACTCTGGGCGTTGGATATCATCAACATTCCACGGATCGCCACATGTACAATTTAGAAGACTCCATGGTTGAACTTAAGCATAATGCACAAACCTCAAAACACAAGCACTTCTCCTTTGTTCTAGAATCTTACGTATCATAATTGATTATTTTTTCTAAATGAATTGCCATTATTTGTTTTTACTTTATGATTTACAATGCACAACCCATGAATCTTAACATTTTATAAAACTAATTGATTTTGAATGAGATGAACTATAAGAACTAAACGAACATCTACATCATGCATATATGACTCAAAGCTTTACATGCTATAGTGTGTATTTATTCATAATTTGGTTTCGAAATCTCATGCGTTCAATACATGTGTACCTTACTAGTTTTGAGTAGAGTAGCAAATTTCACGCGGCCCCGGGTATATCAATCAGGGGCCCATGCATCATTGCCTTCGGTTGAACCTCGTCCACAATTTTTTGTGCGTACTATATCTCCATGGTCCCCGAACCCAAAATGCCTCGTTCCGTAAAAAAATGCCTCAAATTAACCTCTAGTTAATTTGGTGCATCCCCGGGGAAAACGGGGGAAGCCACATTGCCGGGTGAATGTACCATTTTGTGACTTTGGTTGTCCCAACCCAAAACCTCCCTTGGTTTTCCCGGGCCCCACATATTAAAAAGACGCCCTTTAACTCCTCCGCCGGTTTTTATTTTACTCCGGTTTATAGGGTTTTCAGGACCAGAAACAAATTGAGTTCTTTCAAAAAAGTTATATTGGACTTATTGGTTTAGTGGCAAAACAGGTTTTGCCCTTGTATTTTGGGATTATTTGGTTTTTAAATACTTATCCCAAGGGGGGGTTTGTATTTAAAATCTGGGGCTTTTCTTTGGATGGGGCTTCCCGCTGTTGCGAGGGGAAACGGGAATAAGGGTTTTACAAACTAGGGGGGATTTGAAAGGTTTCCTTTGGGGTGGGGCCCCTGATTTGACTTGCCAACAAACTCGGTTCCCGGGTGATCCCGATTTTGACCAAAAACGTCCTTAATCTCCCCGTTGGTTTTGAGGCCCCTTTCCACTTTTCCTTGTCTTTTCCTCCAATTGCAAAAATAGTAAGCCAAGTATTATTGTCCTTAATGTTAATTGAAACAAAAGCGAGTGGAAGTTAATCAAGGGGAAATATTTGGGAAAAAAGGGGGTTAAAAGGGTGACCTATAAAAGAAAGAGCTATGTAATTAAAGCAAATTGCCCTTTCTTGGAAGAGGTCCCCTTGGCAAAGCTAAAACAGATTGTCCCAAAATAAAAGTTTTGAATACACAGTTAAACTTCTTTGGGCGTTGGGTGAAGGGGTAAAAATACATTTAAGCCAACCTTGTTGTAGTTGATGACAATATACTTTTTCATGCCAACATGGTGCCTGCAATTTTAAATTCCGGCCCCCCAAACTTTGGAAAAGGCCATGTAGGCTTTGACCCTTGGCTAGTCAAGCTCCCATGCTAAGTTTGAAAATTTAAAAAATGGGATAGGTTTACCCAAGGAGAACCGCCACAACGTTACTAGTAAAGGGTTGGAAGCATAGGGAGAATAAAGCCATCTGGGGTTCCCTTTGGCTTCCTTACTGTCCCCATGTCCTTTAATATAGGGGTTGCCCTACGTGTCCAACTTCCCTTTTACAAAACCCTTAAATATAAATTCCCATGGCAACGGTTGAAATAGGATAGTTACTATTAACCCCTTCGGAGGGAAAGGATCCTTTTCCAGGCGCAGAAAACTTGGGAGAGGTGGGTTTTGGCAGATTTGGTCAGCCCTGGGGCGAAAAGATCTAAAGGAAAAAAGGGGAAAACCCCGGATAGGTTTCCATAAGTTTCTTTACCACATACCACCGGCGTTAGTGGGTTTTAAGCTTCCCGGGAAAAAACATAAATTGTTCTTGTTTAAGCCAAAATCCGGTTACCTCTTTGCCCCTTGCCTCCAAAAATCGGGGTCCCTTCTACCCTCCACCTGGCGGGCCATTTCTCCTTACGGGTTGAGAAATAACCTTTCACGCGATGGGGGAAGTCATTAACCATACTTTGCTGGAGGTCCTTTGTTTAAATTAAATTGGATGAAGGGGCCCAATTGGCGGTTAACAAGTTGGCCAAGGGAAGAAAAAGGAAAAGGAGGGGGGCGGGATCGGTGGTCTGTTTGCTTGGTTTCAAACCTAATCTGCACGTTAGTTCAATTTAAAATTTTCAGAATTTGATGTTTTCTTTACCCCAAAGAATAGTTTGTTTTTCATTTAACCTTGTTTACAATATGTTTTCTTTAATGATTTGGGACCCAAATTAAGCGTCTACTTTTTAATATACTTATGCATTTTGGCGGGGTTCCTATATACCACCTTTTTTAAATTTCAATTTTTGCTCCTGGGCAATATCAAATTTTGAAAGAACAAAAGGTGGGGTTCACAAATATTTAAAGAAAACCAAAGAATGGGCTGAGAGAAACCGATAGGGGTTGTAAAATGGGTGTTTTACCATCGGTGGGGCATGGTTGCATGGGTCCCCGGTGTCTGTTTTAAAGGTGGGTGTCCCTTTGAGGCAAGAAACTAGTTGGTTTGGTATTTAATTGAAATAATTTCGTTCAAGAATGGCAATTTGGGTCTAGCTTTATATCTTGGGCAATGGGGGCGCCCCCCTTTACCCCTTTTTATTTTTTGCCGTCACCCGGTTGCTTTGTCCCAATTCTTTAAAACTGAAATTCATAAATATAGGTAATTAAACAGAAAGGGCGCTTGTTTTAAAAATTGTTTTAGATGTAATAGGGTTTTAGGGCCATCTAAAAAATTGTTTTCCTTTGGTCCTTTTCATATGTGAGACCTTCTTTGGGATCTTAGTCACCCGTAGGTGTCGGGAAATAAAATGTTACGTTCTGGAAAAGTGGCATTTGATTGTTCTAATTTGCCTCTAAACTAACTTCTTGGAAAAGCGGTCGTCAAACTAAAATTAATTTCCCCTACCGTCACCGGTTGGGAAATTTTAAATTGAGATAAACGGAAAGGGGAGGGTAACTTTTGGATTATAGGGCCTTGTTTGGAAAATTTTTTTATAGTGGCCTTTATAAGTAAATGGGGATCTAAAAATTAGTTTTGGGGGATAAGGGGGTTAAAATTTTCTCCTGTTTTGGCCTTACGTGGTGAGGGCGGGGTAAACTCATAGAGTAAGTTACCCATCCTGCAGCCAGGATTTGGGAGCACGTCTAAAAGCTTCTCCCTTTAATTTTGAGGGAAAAACAAAATCTGGGATAGATTTCAAACCCCCACTGGTTTGTTTTTTAATTTAACATAACCGGAAGAAGTTTGTTACCCTTTGGTGAAATTCCCTAAAGTGGCCGAAATAAATTAATTTTGGGGCCTTTTTTGAAATGAATGTTAAACGGGGTGGGGGGAAAGAGGGGAGTATTCCCTGTTGCACCCCCTTGTGAGCCCCACATGGGTGTGTGTAAAATCAAACCCGCTTCGGGCCTCCCCAGCCTCCCTTGTCGAAAGCACCACCAAAACCCCCCTTTACCTTTCTAATTTTCCCCCCATTTTTTGGGCCCTTAAAATTAAATTTCGGAATCAAATCACTTGAGAAATTTTTTCCCGTGGACACAAAAGGCAAATTACCCACGTGGGGGGTTTTAAAAATGCATTTGATTTCCGTAATGGGGTTTTAAATGAAAAACCTGGCAAAATTCCTCGGCAGGGAAACTGTTGGGGGGTTTTGGATCCCTAGCCAAAAATTGGCACCCTTTGCCCCAAGTGCCTTTCCCCAAGGCAAAAGGCCCCTTCTCACTTTCTCATTCTCCATGTTAACAGGGCCCACATTTTTTATTCCCAAGCCCCCCCGGGAAAGGGGCTTAACCCAAGAGGACAATTATCCAAACAAAACGGGAAATTAAAAATGCAAACTAATTTTCTTTAAACAACGGGGAAATCATAAAAAACGGATTTTCAACCAAACAGGGATTTTCCTTAAAGCTGTTTAATTGGTAACCAAAATAATCCCCTTAATCCTTTGCCGTCGATTTGTTTCCTCATTTTGCATCACCAGCGGGTGGGAGAATCTTACGAAATGGCCCCCCTTGCCGGGCTTGGCGGGCGAAAAATTTTGGCAATTATCACCGGACATTCCCAAAGGCAAAAAATTCATTAACAGCCCCTTTTCATAATCGGTCCCAAAAGGTCCTACAAAAAAGACCGACCCTTTGGTTGGGTTTTCCGGCCTTATGGGCCCAAAGCGCGATGTGTTCTATTCCCCCGATAGGCCCGGGCCCGGAGGGCCCAGGGTCTACCCCCCTGCCCTTTTGGCCGATGAAGGTTCCGGCCCCAAGCAAGACATCTGGCGGGGCCCGGCGGAACCTGCCCTTTCCTGCCCATCTGGGCGGCGAGGTTCTGAACCCGGGCCCGGCGGGCAGCCCCGGCTCCCCCGGGTAGGAAAGGGGACGGGGCTCTTTCCGTGGCCCGGGGGCACAAAACTCCTTCAAAGCCGGAATCAAAATGGTGGGAAATGGGGGGTTGGTGGATTCTTGGCGGCAGGCCTCGAAAGGGGTTAAAAGGCGGCAGGGGCTCGGCGGCTTTCTTTTCAGGCGGCGGAATTTTTCGTGGGCGGCCCGCGGAAGGGGGGGCCCCGATGCATTCTTCGAACCCGCTTGAGGATAACCTTAAAGCAATGTAAGTGGGAACCCAAAATTGAAAATAAGGGGAAAAGCAAGTTGGTTCTGCCATTCCCAATTAATGAATAAAGCCAATGGGGTCTCAATCCGCTGAACCAAAATAAAGGCCCCAAACGAAAGGCCCGATCGCCCAATCTCCCTTTGACAACTAGAGGAAACCAAAAGGGCAAGTCTTGAGTTCCTTGGCTTTTATTTTTAAAATAGGAAAAATGGTTTTGGGTACTGGACCACAATCGAAAACTCCAGGATCAAACATTTGCTTAGGAAAAAGGAGAATGCGCACGACACAAATGGGGCTCATCGCAAAAAGAGGAAAAAAAAAGGCAAAAAGATTCAAGAAGTTCCTTAGCCCCGTCAACTCCCAACACATTCCACTTTGGGAAAAGACCACCGGAACCCCGGTTAGTATTTTAATTAAATTTAGGTTTAAACCCGGAATTAACTTCCCACGCCACATAAGGGGAGCCTGAAATTTAAGGGGGGGCCCAACAGCCCATAAAGTTGGATCAGAAGGACCTTACCCAACCTCCGTCGGATAATCCACATAAACTTTCGACAATGGAAAAAAGACCAAAAACCCGGAATGTAAAATTAAGGACTCAATTCTCGCTTTCCCCATTGCCAAACCGAGCCCGGTTCCCAAATTTACCGGGGTTACGGTTTGGACCAACCTCTGCGACACGGGGGTAAATAAAGAACCCTTGGGCTCAAACCGGAAAAAAGGGAATGACAAATGGTAAAAGCAAGGGGCCTTCGGACAAATTTTATTAGGGCTGCTCCCTTCACCCACGGGAAGGGGCCAAAAAATCGGGAAATCCCGGTATGGCGGCTGGGAATGGAACAAAACCCGGGGTAAAAGGGAGCCTTCCCCCACCAAGAATAGTGAAATTAAAGGAATTTGGGTTCCCAACAAGTAAAATTTCAAAAGGACCCTTCCATTTCCCCACAAGGAAAAACCATTTCCCGAACTAACAAAGTATGGGGACAAGCGGCAAGAACAAGGGCTAGGAATTTCAATTAAGGTTATGGCATTTATAAAGAAATGGTGGATCACATTCATCAAAAGGACAAACTCATCAAAAGAATTCTTTCACTTGCCAAGGTTTGAGGGTTGAAGCGAACCCTGGGCCTTTCAACGGTTCCTGAATCCGTTGGTTCGAAGCACAACAAAGGAAACCCAATCAAACAAGGAACAAGCCGCAATAGATGAAAATGAATGTTCGAGTTGACATCTTGCAATTTGGTCCGGAAGGTGATGGGGCCCCAAACCAAGTTCCCGAAAAGATGGGTTGGTTACAAAAAGACACAACGGACCCTTTAAAAAGACAAGCAAAACAAAATGATGCAAAACTGCTTTAACAGGATGCACTTAGCCCAAAGAAATTGACCACCCCAACTAAAAACAAAGTATGGCGGAAAAGGAATGTTAACAAAAGAAGGAAACCGAGCACGGTTCCAATAACAGAAAACAAGATGGAGAAATGCTAAAAACGGTTCCAACTTAGGAAAACAACATGGCAGGAAAACATAAAGGCATTTTGGCGAAACAACAGAAGGCTTAACAAAGAAGGAACTGACTACCAAACAATATAATGTCCCACACCATGAAAAGGCTCAAAATATGGCACCCTGTAAAATACAAATTCAGATTTAATTAGGAAATTAGGCAGGCAAAAACAATTCAACAGGATTTAAGAGCCGATGCATCACTAAAGCAATACATGGCATGACAATAACCAAAGAAAAGGATGATTGGCAACATGGAAAAGCAATTAACGGATTTCAGACCCGTGAAAATTGAACCATGCAAAAACGGGAAACATTTTCGAACTTTGGACAAAAAGAACATTTCAGCAGGCAAACAACCAAAGAGAAGGAAAAGAAGCAGATTCAAAACAGTTTATAAGAATTCCCGATTATCAAGATTGAATGGAACATGAACATGGCAAAATTTAAAGAATTGCCGGAAAACAGAAAGCAACTATATTTCAAGCTTGATATAGAACCAAACAAAAATACAAAACCCTTAAAGAGGCATCTCCAAATTATGTAGATATATTAAGGATGACACATAAATATCAAAAATGAAAAAAGCCAGCATAAATTCTAAACAAGTTGAAGCCACTTCCAACACATTTCCAAAATAGTCAAATGAAAGATGCAATGGAAAAATATGTACTCTTAGGGCAACAATTTGCAAATGAAAAGACCTGAGTGAAGATTTCGAAAAAGCCGAAAATTCCAAACAGGGATTGGAAATTTACCTCGGGAAAAAGACCATTGGGAAGGGGGATCCCGGATGCATTGGGAGAGGCCGGAGGTCAACCGGGGCCCCCGGCCCGAGGATACCCCGGAAAATTCAGGGGGACCCGGGGTGGGCCCGAGGGGGGGCAGGGAGGGCCAGTTGGGCCCCGGGGGGCGGGGGAAAGGGGCCGAGCGCCCTGGTTGGGCCCGCAACCCAGCCGTGGCCAAGCCGGTTGGGAAGGGAGCGGGCGGCAACCCCAGGGGGGGGGGCCCGGATTAAAAGTGGCGGAAAGCCCGGACGGCCTTGGGAGCGGCTGGGTTGGGAAAAACCCGGAAAAAAATGGGGGGAAAAAACAAGGGGAGCGGAGAGTAAATGGGCGGTTTTGCCCCCGTGTCAGCGCCCGGTGGGGGGTTTGGTGGGAGGCCAGGAAGGGGTTTGGGGGAAACAAAAGGTTTGGTTATTAAGTTGGAGGGACAAAGGGATCCAAATGGGCCTTGAGGCGGCCCGAGCATAAGGGGGGTGGGCCATTGAAGTTTTCCCTCAAAAGAGGGCCGGGGCGGGGCCGGATTCAAAACAAGGAGAAAAATGCCGGTCATGAGGCAACAGTTGCAAATGAAATGAATATCAGAAAAAGAAAGAGACAGGGCAAACCGCCAAAATGAAAGCGGGCGAAAAACCGGACATGGGCGCATGGATCAAAATTAAATCCACATGAAGGGACTTAATCAGGATGAGGAGGAAACAAGGGAAAGAAAAAAAATAAGTTGCCTTTGGGAAAATGGTAAACCCAACCTTAGAGGTTGGCAAAATAAAGAAGAAAAAAGGGAGAGAAAGTTAAAACATGTTAAAAAAGAGGGCACGAAAAAAGAGGTTTGGAAAATAAAGAAACCACGGAAAACAGTAAAAGGGTAAGAGAAAACGGGAAACCCCAGAAAAGGAAGTTGAAATGAATTGAAAATGGGGAAACTTGAAGAAAAAAAATTTAATGGGGGGAATTTGAAAGATTTGAAAGAAAAACTTGAAAGGTTAAAAGATATTGAAGAAATAACAACACCAAAAAGGTAAGATAAAAGCCCCGGTTAAAAATTATGGTAAAAGAAAACCACAACCTCGTAAAGAATAAGATGAAGGAAAACTTTTAAAAACAATTAAGTGAAAAGAACCATGCCTCAGTAGAGATGTATTAAAAATTGGAAAGAAAATTGAAAAAAAGGGAACCTTGAAATTTAGAATGGTTAAAATTGGGAAAAGGAATGGAAAAAAAGTGAAGCCTTCAGAAGAATGGTTAGGAAATCCGGAAAAAATGAATCCGAAAAAAGAAAATTTACTCAAAACCGGAAGAAAAATTGAAACTGAGAAAAAAATAAATTTATTATTGTTATCCTTTAAAAAAATTATCAACGGATTTAAAATAATTTTTTGAAAATTAAAAAATTGGTAAACAGAAGGTTTCAACCACTAATTGGAAAAAAATAAGATATGGAAACGGAAGGTCTTAAAGAACCACCGTAAATTGAAAACAAAGGAAATTAGGGGAAAAGGAAAAATGAAGAAAACTTAGGGATTTAAAATACAAGTGGCAAATTCGGGAATTGAAATTGAATGAGCCCGGGTTATTTAGAACATAGCGTAAAGAAAAATTAGAAATCCTTGGAGAAAGAAATGAAAAACCAAAAGCTCGGTGGGAAAGAATTTACAATGCTTTGGAGGAAAAGAAACCAGAATCTTTGGAAGGGGGAAGATTAAAGGAAAACCTTTTTGGTCTTCAAATGAAAAATGACGGAAAAACCAAGATTAGAGGACCGGGTCAAAAAGAAGTTGAGAACAAAAAAATTTGAAAGACGGAAAAAGCATTTGGCATATAAATTTTGAAACTTGGAAAGAAATTTGGATGTGGGAAAATAAAATCGGGTAAACCGGAAAAGAAAGGGGTTAGGGCCCCAAAAAAAAAGTTGAAAAGATTTAAAGGAGGCCTTGTTAAAGGGCTTAAAGAAACAAACTAAAGGTTAAAGGATTTGAAGGAAAAAAATCTTAAGAATTTAACTCGGAAACTGGGAAAAGAATGAAAAATCCCGTAAGAAGACTTGAAATAAAAAAGGTAATAAAATTGATTTGAAAGGAGAAGAAAAGGAATGAGGAAAAAGGTATAAAACTTCTTGAACCACGGGAAGAAATTGAAAAAAGAATGGAGAACTTCCTGAAAAAGGAACTTGAAAAAAAAATTAGCCTTGAAAAAAAGGGTTGGGATAAAACAAAGCCTTGGGAAAGGGGAAAAAGTTGGAAAAAAAATTGGGGATGGGGAAAAACGGAATTAAAGGCCGCGTGGAAAAGAATTACTGAAAACCGTAAAAGGATTGATTCAAAATTGAGAAAATTTAAAGGTATGGAACAACATTGAATTGAACAACTGAATAACAACTCAAAACAAAACAAAAAGGGGTTCAAAAAAAAACAAATAGAATTTTAAAGTTTTAGTTGGGGTGGGGCTAAGTCGCACCAATCATGTACAAAGCGGTACATGACCAAAGCGTCCCAGTCGGCATAGCCAAGGACTCTTTAAGACCAAGAGACCTTTTAAAACCAAGTGAATAGGCGGACCACTAGGCGAACCCCAATTTCATATCATACATTCGGAAAGATATCCTAGAGCTACTTGAATTTATAAAACTCCAAATTTTCGGTTATGCAATCTTGTTGGGGATCGGGAGCAATTAAATCTCACAAACTAACAATCCCTACATCCGTGTATCCATTTCACACATAACCAAGAAACCGAATTCTACCTCAACCGAAAAGCACCTTATACAAGTCATGGAATCTCCACTCACCTCGATCTTTGGGTTAGCGGGTTATCTCACCAACAAGCATAAAAGATTTTTCGATGTCGTACTAAACTCGGGTATTCGAACTCGCGATAAAATTATGGCAAACACCTCGGGCTCAACTCCGGGACACGCCCAACCCCTAAATGTCGGGAGGCACCAAGACAATGTTGTCATCATAAAACCATGGACGATTCAAGATAACTGATCCTAAAAAATTTTTAGTGAAATTTGAAAGAAAAGTCAAAACTCTCCGGATACCTCACGGAGGTCGAAGGGGGGAGTAAAAAAATTCCTAAACTCTCCGATATATATAATCCTAAATGACTCAAAACATTTTCTAGACACAACTCGGCCCTAAAACGATCAAGCGGTGGGGCTCCTAAGGTGGGGAGGCTCGATACCAACTTTACGCCCTCGATCCTATATCTCCCCGTGTGAAACCGACTTAGAGGCATAACCCATTGAAAGCAATGTCCAAGTGAGGTAATCTTCCACAACCATGTAATACATAAGGAAAAAGATACATAGTTGGCTTACAATCGCCACTTCACACAATTACATGAATAAAGCATTACATCATCGGAATACAATCAAGGTCCGACTCGGAACCAAAATAAAGAAGAACCCCAAATCGACAAAAGGCCGATCGACCCCAGGCTCCCTCTTGATCAACAAAACGAAAAACACAAAGGGCAAGATCTTTGAGCTCCTCCTTGAGCTTGGTTCGTCACCTTTCGTAAATAGGCACCCAAATGGTTTTGAAGTATCTGTGAGCCACGGGACTCCAATCCCCCCGAGATCAAGACTATTTAAGCTTATGGGTAAAGGAAGGCATGAGGTGGAGCTGCACAGCGACTAGATATATCTAACATGCAAAAAGGCGGAAGAAAGAAAGCAGGTCGATAAAAGTATGATCAAGTGATCCTTAGCAACCTCGTCAAGCATAACTCCAACACCGTGTTCACTTCCGGACTCCGGGAAAGAGACCATCACGGTAACACACGGTTGATGTATTTTAATTAATCACTTGGGTTTCTAAACCGGACATTAACAAATTCCCATCGCCACATAACGCGGGCACGGCTCTCGAAATTTTACCTGCGGGGTGTCCCAACATAGCCCATCAAGCCTCGCGATCCGAAGAAAGACCTTCACCCAAGACACTCCGTCGGACTCGGTATCGGTACATCAAGACATTTGACAATGGTAAAACAAGACCAGCAAAGCCGCGAATGTGGCAAATCATAGGAGCTGCCATATCTCGTTCTCGGGGCCCGGATTGTCCAAACCGGTAAACCAGCCCAGTTGCCCGGTGGCCACCGGGGTTTGGACCACCCCCGCGACCGGGGGGGGTAAATAAAGATGACCCTTGGGCTCCCCAAAAAGGAAAAAAGGTAGGTGAGGCAAATGGTAAAAACAATGTTGGGCCTTCTTTGGACAAGTTTTATTCAAAGGATTGGGGGTCCATAAATCACCCGCCAAAAAATCCGGGAACATAACACGGTATGGGGAAACTAGGGCAAAGTGGAACAAAACACCGGGCATAAGGCCGGCCTTCCACCCTTTACCAAGTATATAGATGCATTAATAATATAAGAGATATTGTGATATCCCAACAATAAACATGTTCCAACAAGCAACCTCCATGTTCCAAAGGAACAAACCTTTTCACCCAACTAACAAGCTATAAGAGGGGGCAAATAACATAGCCAACAAGGTTTGCTAGGAATGGTGTCAAGGTTAGAGGTTCATGGCAATTTGGGAGGTGACAAGCAAATGGTAGGCATCGTAGCATTGGCATAGCAAAAAAGCAAAACTAGCAAAGATAGTAGTGATTTCGGGGTATGATCATCTTGCCAAGGTTCTCGAGTTTCGAGGCTTGAACCTCGTGGCGTTCTCAACAGGTTCCTCGTTACGTACTCGTCTCGGCTCTACCCGCAAGAACACAAACCGGAACCACAATCAAACAAGGAACAATGCACAACAATATGATCAAAACATGACATGCTATCGAGATGTGAATCATGCATATTTGGCTCGGAAGGAAAATGATGAAGGGCAACAACGGCAAACCAAGTATGCCTTTGGAAAGATGGATGATTTGGTTGAAACGATATAAAGATCAGGAATCGGATGCACGGTTTTCAAATGACAAGCAAAACAAGAATGATGCAAAACTCGTTTAAACCCGATGCTACTTAGCAAACACGAAACTATGCTCGCACCCCAACATAAACAAAGCATATGGCAGCGAACTGGAGATGCTTAACAAAAAAGGAACACTGAGCTACGGCTAAATCACATCATAACATGTTCAAACAAGCATGGAGAAAGTGCTCAAAATATCAGGTTCAAGACTTAGTGAAAATACTAACATGCGGAATTAACATCGGGAAGGCATGTTTAGAGCAAGCAAACAACATGCTACAGGAACTTATAATAGCAAAGCAAGGCATGACATGATTCTACTCAAAGCATATATCAATAGTCCCTTACTGACCATAAGCCAAAAGGACTCTAAGAAATGATGGCACCCATGTAAACATAGCAAGTTTTATTACAGATTTCAGACTTAGTGAAATATTAGGACATGGCAAAAACAGATTCAACATGGCATGTTTGAGCTCGATGCACTCACTACAGAGCAATACATGGCATGCAAGGCAACCAACAGTAAAAGGCATGATTAGAAGCTAAGCATGGCAAGAGCAAGGTCATGCATACGGATCCTTTCGACCCGTGAAAATTGAATCTCATGCAAACAATCTGCGGGAAACATTTTCAAGCAACTTTGGAGCAAGAAATGAACATGTTCACACTATAATTTCAACCAAGAGCATGAATGGAAAAGAAACATGTATATCAAAACATGTTTATAGAATCTCCAGATTATGCATAGATTGATTCTGGAAGCATGTTAACATGGCATCAAATTATAACAGAATCTGCCGGAAAACACAATAGCAACTACCCTACTTTGCAAGCTTGATCATAGCACACAACTCACAAAAATACAAGGTCAACACCCTGGAAAGATGGCATGGAAAGTCCAACATTCATGTAGAGCTCATACTCATAGGATGCACACATAAATCATGGCAAAATGACAAAAGGAGCTGATAAGATTCTGAAACTAACGATCTGAAGCCATCTTCCAACAGCATTTCGGGCATAAGATGAGCTCAAATGCAAATGATGCAATGGAATAAATGATGTACTCTTGAGGCGAACAATTTGACATATTATGCCCAAAGACTCGAGTGCAGAGATGTGATGCGATGAAAATGCAAAAATTCTGGAAACGGGGACTTAGGAGAATTTCACCTCGGGAAAAAAATACCACGGGGAAGCCGGATCTCCCGGAGCGTCCGGACTTGGGAGATGGGGAGGCGGAGGGTCGGCGGGCGGATCCGGCCCCCTCCCGGGATCCGGCCGGGAAGGGAAGGCAAGGCCCGGGGAAAGGGGGGCGCAGCCCGTTGGCAGCCCAAAGGAAAAAGGAGCCGTGTGGCCGGGGCGCCCCTTGGAACCCTTTGGCCTTTGGCCTGGCCAGCCGGTGGCCAGCGGACCGGGCCTTGTTTAGCCCGGATTGGGGAACCCCACGTCCCCGGGAATGGCCGGGAGAGGCGGGGCCGGGGGGAAAAACCCGCAGGGGGGGTGTATGGGTGACCTGGGGTTTAAAGGGGCGTTGCCCACGTCCGGTCGGCAAAGGCTGGGAAGGGGGGGGGCTAGGGTTGGGGAAAAACTCCGGAAAAGGAAGGGGGGTATAAAAGGCTAAATGGAGCAAATTGGCGGTTTTGCCCACCGATCGTGATAACGACCGAAAAGGAGAGGGAGGGGGGTTTGGGCCATTTGGAAGGGGTGTTGGGCTGGAAACAAAAGGGGTACGGTTGCGTTAAAGTTGGGTTCAACGATCCAATGGACGAAACTTGAGGCGGCCGGGCTTACCAAGGGCCGTTGGAAATCGGGCCATTCGGGGTTTAATCCCCCACGAAAAGAAGAGAGGGCGGGGGACTGGGGGCCGGGATTGCAAAAGGACGGAGAAAAGCTGGTGCAGGGGCGAACATGTATGCAAAATGAAATGTACATATCATGATAAAATGAAATGATGACATAAAGTGCAACACTGAAAGAATGGAAACCCACAATATGGCACGTGCGCGGATGGGGTTACGGGGTTTCTGGGCTTTGAATCGGCCAGGGTGTTCAAAGGGGTGCCCAGGGGTCATGCCTGGCACGCGTGTTTTAGGTGTGGGATTTTGGGTGCGGGCATGTCGGGTCCCCCGGGTGGCCCGGGCTTTGGTGGGCGGGCGGTCAGCGGGCGTAAAAAACCGATGATTTTCATTGGTTGAATCATCTTTTATTATTAACCACTAGTTGAACCCGCGACCTTGGGTTCTAAAACCCCGCTGCAAACATCAATTTCGCTTTCCGATAAATTGATTAAACCCCAAACAATTGCCAACAAAGGGTGATGCGATAGGTTACATTTCTTCTCTTCTTTGTGTGGGCTTTAAGTTTGCTGAAGGTGCATTTGGTGTTGAGAGGGTGATCGCGTGTGTTCTGGTGCATGTGTAGTGTTATGTTGGCCCGGATCGTGCTTTACTTATTTTATCGTCGAGTTCACCTACATCTCTTCTTCGCTGGTGCGGTCTGCGGGTGGGCACATGTTGGGACTTTTTCATCTCGGTCATTAGTTTTCCACGTTGGAATGAAATCAAGGGCCTTAGTTTATCACAAACTCCCCCCTGACCCATTCCCACCAAGGAGCCGCCCCCCGCCGCCCTCCCACCCTCCCCCCCGGTCCCCCCGGAAAACTATTACCCCCCCCGGGCTTTTTTGGGCAACCCCCCTAACCCCCCAACCGTGGTGGCCAAAAAGGTCTGACGAATCCTTGACCATAGTTTATTAATTTCAAACCCCTTAATTTTTTGGGTTGGGCCCATGGAATCCTGTGAATGTGGACCTTTATTTGGGGGTGAAAAGAACTGAAATCAACCCATGTGCCTTTTGAATTGGACCATCCATCATCCCTTTAGGGAGCCCATGCAAATATTATACCCAATTAAACATGCAACTCAAATAAATTTTTTTTAATCAGGGCTTTGGGCCCCCAAGTTTGGCCCGGTGGTAAAAGTTGGTTTGTTTAATTGTTGATTGGAATCAACAAAAGGGTTATGCGGGTGAGCCCGGGGGTAAATCAGACAATTTGTTTAACATTGGCGGCCAAGGGCTCTATACGGAATCCTCACGAATAAGCGCCCGCCCTACCCCTTGGCATTAAAGTTGGCCCGAATAATCTGAGATTTTTCGAAGTACAATGGGTGTATAATTTCGGTGGGGTCTCCCCCACTAACTTCTCAGGGTACTAAAAAATTAAACAAGAAAACGAATCGGGATTTAATTGGTGGGTGGAAAATATCTTCCTCCAACCACATGTTGGTTTCCCCAAAATGTAGTGGTGGCCGTGATGGCTTTCGAAGGGGTGAATATTAGCTTTACCAAATACAATCCAATTTAACAAAAATCTGGGAACGGAAAAATGCAAAATCCGTCGGTGTTCATTGGACCGAAGATTCTAGAGGGGGGATTAGACTCTTGACCAATAAAACTTAACCTTTTCCCAATTTTAAGTTTGGGATTTTGTAATTTGGACAATGCTCTCAACAATTCAAGAAGCATGCAAAGGTAATGGCACGGTTAAACGAACTTGAAAAAAGAAAAGGAATTTGGAGGATTCCCATTGGAAACGGATTTTTGGGGGTTGTGGGGTGCTATGACTTTGATGGGCCAAAGAAGGGGTAATGGCTTTGGGAGTCCAGGAGGTAAGAAGGGTCCAGAAGAAGCAACCTTGCACCCACCTCCTCCCCCGAAGGCTTCCTATAGCTAGATCTTCACAAAGTGGATCTTTGCCCTTACAAATCCTTGGTTCCTAAATTTTGGGGTCCCTACACCTGCCAATTGGGCCCATTCAAGAAGTAAAAATGGTTTGATGATACTCCTTGCTTTGTGTTAAATAATTCCCCAAACTCAATCTCCCTTTTGGATTGGTGAAAAAATTTGATAAAAACGGGAATGAATAAGATTATATGGTAGGAATGGAAACGGCCCAAACATAGTAGGTTTCTTCTCAAATGTGTTGGAATTAGGTTTTGGGTCTCTCCAATAAAAGGGGGGGGGTAAATATAACAAAATTAACATTCACAATTTACCAAATTGGTGGGACAATTGTTAAATGGTCAAGATTTAGTAAACCATGACCTTATGTTTTGTGGGACCACAGCACCGGTGAAAGCAGGGTTAGGGCCAAATTCGGTTAGGGTTAGGGCATTTCTCGGAAAGTTACAAAATTTGAAGATTTGGTAATAACTTTCGGGGTTGGTCGGTTGGTGGGCGATTTGCTCTTTTTGAGCGAAAGTTAAAAAGAAGCGGAGTTTACTTGAACTGGTGGGGTGTAGGTTAGAGGGTTCAAGGAAGCGGAAATTGCAACCCCTCTGGTGGACCGAACCCTTGTAGCCTTTCTTAGGGTTTTGGCGGTGGCTATGCTTTTGGAATCGGTGGGCCCGAATAGGAATTTTGTCCGATTTTCTTTGGGTTTGGTTTTGTGGGTGGGAAATTTATTTTTGGAGCTATCATAACCAGGCGGGTCTTAAGAAACCTCATCCCTCCTTGATGTTTGGCTTTTTTGCCTTTTTCTTTCCTAAAAGTTGAAGATTTGACTTTTATTAGCCAACCTTTGTCCTTGTATTTTGAAATCCCTTTCACATCCATGCCCATTCTTGAGTTTTGAAATAATTCTTGGAATGCATTAGCTCAATGAGCTTTGTTGTTATTAATTACCAAAACCACCTAAATTGCATTTCAATCCCCCTTTTGGTAATTGGACAAATTAGATCAAAATTTGCAAATGTAAAAGTTGAAAACTAAATAAGCTTTGAGAAGTATGTGAAAGCAAGAGCCCCCTTTTTGCATATTTAAGATTTCTTTGGGCAAATCAAATGAATTTTCATGGGTTACTTTCCTGACATACACTTTCCTCAAAAAATAAACAATGAAACATGACTCATCACCGTTGGTGACCATAAAAATGGTTAAACAAGCATAAAGTTCTTATGTAAAACCTGCTCAATTCTCCGATATTCTCAACCAAACAAACAAAGTTTGAAAAACCAAAATGCGGGAAAAAAGCAAACTCTCTCGAAGCCTATGATCTTCATTTTTCTCCTTTCAACAATTCCAAAAGTTCTGAAAATGCATATGTGTCGACTTGGCTTGACTTCTGGTGGTTCTATACTCCTTGGGCAGGGGCTTGTTGGTGGGTTCTAGTATCTTGGACTTTGCCTTTGGGCGTGGGTGATTTGGCTTTGAAGTTGTAGCCTATTACACCCCAAACCCCTTGGGCTTGGGCACTCTCAAACCATTGGGGTTTCGCCCTTCCCTTTGTGTTCTGCCTCTCTCTGGTCCTTACCTTCCTCTAATCATGAATTTTTGTTCCATGATTTTGGGCTCTCCTGGTTTTGGTTAGGGTGGAACCCTTTCTCAACCTTTGATTGAGTATAAGAACCCTGCCTTGTTTGGTTTCAAGAAATACTCGAGCCCCTCTTGAGTTGGCATCTTGGACCTTCTCTGTTTTGTTCTCCTTCTCCCTAGTTGGACTGATTGTGGATCATCCATTCATGAAACCTATTGTCCTCAAAGTCTGGATAAATTGGAAAATGCCTTTCCAACTGAATTTCCCTTGCCCACGGAGTTATAATTTTGAATGGGGCATATCCAAGTTTTCGATTTCATTCTTTTGTTTCTGATGGGTCAGATTTAAACTTGTGGACTCAAACAATTGGATGTTGATGGATGTTTAGTTTGGTCACGACTTGGGCACAAATTCCTCAAATCCAAATGGTTGAATCTTGGTGAAAAGTTGTCCAAATTGGATTTCCATTTCGTCGGGAATTTCCTTGTTGTGAGATTGGTTTGGACCCAACCTTTTTGAATATTAATCATCCTTTTTTTGGGGGATTTATCGGGACTTGCCCATTCTTAAGGGATTGGCCTTGTACCGACATCCACCAATTCTACCTCTGATAAAAATGTTTGTGGGAGAAGCGCAGAAAGCTCTTTCGGGGGAATTCAAACAAAATCGCACTCCCAAACAATAAATTCCTTTCCGGGGTATTGCCACCCGTGTTTCCGTAACCCACCTCAAAGGAAAATGGGTTCTTGTCCAAAAGAATGGTCTCATAAAAGTCCTGTTGTTCCTTTGGTGGAACCTGTGTAACACAGTTTTTTTAAGCTATGGATCCCACCTCCAAGCCTACCGAATTTCCGATTTCATTTGGATAGGATGGGATATTTGTGAGACTTGGGCGATTTTAGGCATTCTTCATCCACTTCCAAAAGGGCATTCCTTGTTCCTGGTGGGGAATATCCAATTCCCTTTAAATTTTGTTTGGAGGCACTTTTGCATCTTTGGGCTTGGGTTGACCCTAAGTCATCTATAAGTTAGGGCCTTAGGTAGGACATTCTTCCTCTTCATCGAACCCTTCCATTGGGGCTTTCAAGGATTGGCTTGTGGTTCTACTTTTCTTTTCTTTCTAATAACTCCCTAAAATTGTGAACTTAGGTTGACTACCTTGAGGTTTTTGATGGTGTTCTTTTTAGGTGTTTTGGGTTGAGCTTTGGACATGGACTTCCTTTGGATTGGGGGGAACTTTCCTTAACCTTTGGTTTGTCGACCATACCTTTCTTAGCACCACTTTCTTGGAATTCATTTCCTCCTTTGTAATCCCACCCATAGGTTTTTCCTCCTTTGATTAGTGGCAAGGCTGGAGTATACGCTCCAATGAATTGAGGGATGTGCCACTCAAATCCATCTCTCTTGGGACCACATCATCCGATGGAATCTTGAAAAAGTGAACTGATGAAGAGTTTAGTGGGAAAAATGAGCAACCTGTTTTTCAAAGAATATTCAAAATTTCTTTTGTTTTTGGCTTTGGGGATCAACGATTTTCCTGGGATAGGCTTTTTGGAACCAAATTGTTTGGGGATTTATTTTCCCAAACTATGGGTTTCAAGAACCTAAATCGGTTTTGGCCCATTTAATTCTCTCGGCAAGCCTGTAATCATCCCAATTAGCATTTTTCCTCGGTTTGGTGAATTTTTAAAAAACCTAACCCTAAAAATTTGAATGCCAAATCTTGGATATTTTTGGGGTAGAAGAATTAATGGGCAGAATAATAGAAAACAAATTTGGCTTAGGAAATTTCCGTGGAAAAAGACAAAACCTCCTTTGCGGTGGATTTCAAAACCCGGGGGCCCAAAATTCCGTTGGGCGGAAACCAGAAACGGAAACTCTTGGGGAAGAATCCCCAAATCACGAGGTTTTGGGAAGTTTTAAAATTTAAATTTGGGGCTAAATCCCCACAAATTTACATTTGAAACAAATTTGGAGGATGATAAGTTTAAAAAATGGTAACAAAAGTTCAATTTGGTTCCAAGGAAAAACCAAAACAACTTGATTTTGGTGGGAAAATAAAATGGGTCACCGAACAAAGATTTTGGGAAAGTTTGTTTAAGTTTGGGGACTGTCTCCTAAATTTGTTTTGACTTGTCAAAAATTTTATTACTTTTTTGGTGGGGAAACCCTTGCTTTTTCTTAATTTTCCCCATTTTGAAAAAGAAAGGGCCCCCAAAAATCCCCAAAAACAATTTTTGTCTTGGAATTTGATTTGGAAAGCTCCCTTTTTTCATTTGAAATTTTTGGAAAGTTTCACCCCAATTCTCATTTTTCCACAAGGCAACAGGACCATAAATTGGTAATTTCCCAACCAAATGAAACCATGAACATTTTACTTTCCTTGTTTAACCCTGGGTTTTACCCTTTTAACTTGCAAATTAATTTTCCACTTGTTCTTGCCTTTTAGAAGGGTTTACCCTCCCCTAAATTTTTTTGGACCCCCTTTAGGGAATCCTTTTTTGCGTAATGACTTCATTTGGTTTTGAAGGGGGTTTTAATGTCAATTTTAAATTTTTCTTTGGGGTTTTTGGAAATTTTGACCCTTTTCCTTAAGGTATCCCCGGGGAACAAACCCCGGGGTTTTTCCATAAATTTTGAAGCAAAACAAAACAATTATTCCGTTCTTTTTTACCTTTCCCTTGTTTACCCAAGGGGTTTTACCCTTTTAAAATGCTCAAGGTTGAGATTTTCAAAGCGTAACTTCTCATGGGCCCTTAAAAGTTCTCGATGATCTTCGTAGATAGTTTCATGAGCTAACTTAAGAGAGTTTAACTCTTTATTTAGAAGCTCAATCTTCTCCTTATCATTGTCATTCGTTTTATCTTGTTTAGCATGATTAATTGATGTTTCATCATAGTATTCATCACTAGAGTTGTCGACAAGTAAATCATCATCCACAAGCAAGTCATCTTCATCACTATTGAAATCAACATACTAAAGGTGTGTTACCTTTGGACCTTTGGCCATGAAGCATCTTCCAACACCTTCATTTGGTGAATCAAATATGTCGTAGGAGTTGGTTGACACAAGTGCTAAACGGCTGACACCTTCATCTTGAGTATATTGGTCGGAGTGATTCGGCAGTCGAGCGGATACCCATTCACCAACATGAGCTTGATGTCTTCGTTTGTGTAGCTCCTTGATGACTTGTCCTTCCTTTCCGAATCCTTGCTTCTCCGTGAGGTCTTCGTTCATAACGATCATCTCTCCTCCTCCTCTCTCTTGGTGGTGATTCTTCTCTTTTGCTCCTTCTTCTTGCAGAATCTTCTCTTCTTTTGTAGGGTGTTGTACACTCATTGGAGTAGTGTCAGGGTCTCCCACAATTGTAGTCAGCGCTCTCGACTAGAAGATCTCTTGTCATTGTAAGACCTTGATTTGGAGCTTCTTTCTTTGCTTCTACTCTTGTAGAATTTGTTGAAGTTCTTCACCATTAAGCTCAATTCTTCATTGAAGGTTGGTTTCTCACTTGATGATGTGGGGGCTTCACTTGAGGCTTTATAGGCACCACTTGACTTGTTGTGAAGTTCCTCCTTATCCTTGAGTGATATCTCATGGGCAACAATCCTTCCAATGACTTCCGTTGGCTTGAGATCTTTGTAGTTTGGCATCATTTGAATCAATGTGCACATGGTATCATACTTTCCATCCAATGTTCTTAGAATCTTCTTGATGATGAATTTGTCGTTCATCTCTTCACTCCCTATTCGGCAATCTCATTTGTGATAAGAGCAAGCCTAGAGTACATTTCAGCGACACCTTCACCATCCTTCATTTTGAACTTGTCAAGCTGACTTTGGAGCACATCCAACTTGGATTCCTTAGCCGGACTCGGTACCTTCATGCATATCGATCAAAGTATCCCAAATTTCCTTTGCATTCTCAAGGCGGCTGATTTTGTTGAATTCTTGGGGCACAATCCGTTGAAGATGATATCACAAGCTTGAGCGTTGTATTGCAGCATCTTCAATTCTTACGCATTAGCTTCACGGTTCGGTTCTCTCCATCGAAAAATTCACCTTGCAAGCCAATACAAATAAATGCCCAAGCAGCGGGGTTATGTCCAAGAATATGCATTTTCATCTTACGCTTCCAACTAGCAAAATTAGTACCATCAAAGTAAGGACCTCTCGGTGATAATTTCCCTCGCTAGGCATCATACTATCCTAGGTTGTGAAACCAAGGCTATGACCACCAAAAGCTATGGAAATCAAAGAAAATGAAGACCAAAGCTCACGATACCACTTGTAGGACCTTGAAGTATGTCTAGAGGGGGTGATTAGACTACTTGACCAATAAAAACTTAACCTTTTCCCAATTTTAGAGTTTGGCAGATTTTAGATACTTTAGGACAAGTCGAGCAATCATCACACAATTCAAGAAAGCATGCAAAGAGTATATAGGCGTGAAATTAAAGCATGCAACTTGCAAGAAAGTAAAGGGAAGGGTTTGGAGGATTCAAATGCAATTGGAACACGGATGTTTTTAGCGTGGTTCAATAGGTGGTGTTATCGTACATCACGTTGGCGGAGACTTCAACCCACGAAGGGTAATGGTTCTTTGAGTCCACGGAGGCTCCACCCGAAGGGTCCACGAAAGAAGCAACCTTGTCTATCCCACCATGGCGTCGCCCACGAAGGACTTGCCTCACTAGCGGTAGATCTTCACAAAGTAGGCGATCTCCTTGCCCTTACAAACTCCTTGGTTCAACTCCACAATCTTGTCGGAGGCTCCCAAGTGACACCTAGCCAATCTAGGAGACACCACTCTCCAAGTAACAAATGGTGCATTGATGATGAACTCCTTGCTCTTGTGCTTCAAATGATAGTCTCCCCAACACTCAACTCTCTCTCAATGGGTTTGGATCTGGTGGAAAGAAGATTTGAGTGGAAAGCAACTTGGGAAGGCTAGAGATCAAGATTCATATGGTAGGAATGGAATATCTTGGCCTCAACACATGAGTAGGTGGTTCTCTCTCGAAATAGTAAGTTGGAAGTGTAGGTTAGTTCGATGGCTCTCTCAGCGAATGAAGAGGAGGTGGAGGGGTATATATAGCCTCCACACAAAATCTAACCGTTACACACAATTTACCAAACTCGGTGGGACCGAATTGTTAAACTCGGTCGAACCGATTTAATAAAACTAGTGACCGTTAGTGATTTTTTCGGTGGGACCGACATGCATCTCGGTGAGACCGATTCGGTTAGGGTTAGGGCATAACGTAATCTCGGTAAGACCGATTACACAAACTTCGGTGAGACCGATTTGGTAATAAGCTTTCGAGAGAGTTGGTCGAATAAACTTGGTAGGACCGATTTGCTCTTTTCGGTGAGACGAAATGTTACAAAAAGAAGCGAGAGAGTTTACATTGCAATCTCGGTGGGACGATCGCTCACCGGTTGAGGCCGAAGCGTTACGAAGGAAGCGAGAGATTGCAACCCCATCTCGGTGAGACCGAGATCCCTATCGGTAAGACTGATTTGCTTAGGGTTTGTGGGAGTGGCTATGACTTTTGGAATAGGTGGTATTTGGATAGGAAGTTTCGGTGTGACCGATTTTGGCTTTGGGTTTAGGTCATTTGTGGATGTGGGAAAGTAGTTGAGGGTTTTGGAGCATATCACTAAGCACATGAAGCAAGAGGCTCATTAAGCAACACCTCATCCCTCCTTGATAGTATTGGCTTTTCCTATAGACTCAATGTGATCTTGGATCACTAAAATGTAAAATGAAGAGTCTTGAGCTTTTGAGCTTGAGCCAATCCTTTGTCCTTAGTATTTTGAGGTCCACTTTCATCATCCATGCCATGCCATTCATTGAGCTTTCTTAAAATAATAGTCTTGGAATAGCATTAGCTCAATGAGCTATATGTTGTTAATAATTACCAAAACCACCTAGGGATAGTTGCACTTTCACATCAACAAAATATGGAGACATATCGTGAGCTAGATACAGTTGTACTATTGTATATGCTTATTTTCTTAGTGGCGATTAGGTGTGTGGTGTGGTTGGCACATCATTTCTAGTTGTGGTGGGTTGACATGAAGACTCATGGGTCGGTTCCATCCTGCGCCACATATAGGTTGGACCAAGGCGTGTTATCACGAAGACCCATGTGGAGGACTCGCGTCTGACATGAAGCTACAGTCATGCGGAGGACTCTATCCCCACTAGTGATAAGCCGACTATATATGATTTGTAACCCTAGGCCCTTAGTATGTTATACAAGCTTGGGGCTAGTTAAGTCGATAGTATACACACACACACACAATGCACGGTATTCACGTGTACTTTGTACACACCCCTATCACTAATATCTGATGCGAGAGTAGGCTCTTTCTTCAGCTGCAAGGTCGATCCGAACTAGGGTAAAACTTTGCCTCGTATTACCATCGGCCTAACAGCCGGGGATATCCTACAGAATGATATGATGAAATCATATCATGACTACTAATAGAGAGGTGTGTCGAGGGGGAGGGCAATGTGTGCGAGAGGCCTAAAGATAATGTGCGTCTGGGAGACACGTAGGCACATATGTGTGCGTATAGAGGCTAGTAGAGACCGTGCATGTGTATATATGCATGTGAGAGAAATAGTGTTTTCCAAGCTGAGATTAGTGAAAAGAGTGGTACATAGTAGTCGAAGAGAGAGAGAATAGAGAGAGAATGTCGTGAGACACCCCGACACCACGAGAGAGATTGTGAGCATGTGTGAAAGAGAAATGCCGATGCATATAAAGTGTGTGCACTTATCGTTAGATAGAGATATATATAGCGTTTGTGAGCAGGGCGAGGCATAGTGCATCTACGTGTAAAAGTCGGTTCTCGCATTAAATTAAAATATAAATGGCATTATTATTTTGGATGAGATCATGAATTTTGCAAAATTGCGTATGGGCGAAAATCGGTCTATCGAGACACCCATACTCTATTGAATTCTAGCATGTGCATGTGTTTATTTCATATTATCGATCCATAGAGTGAGGCGGTTTGAAATACGAGCAATGGATGCTTTTGCAATTCATATATAAACATTAATTAGTGCACTCCATGTTGTTAGTGTGAAGCACTTTATACATTTGTCACTTGCATGGATACATTCCAAATTGCTAGCTCTGAAATAAAATACATGTCGAATTCAACATAAAGGGGTTTGAAGATTGAATTCATAGGAAGTGCATTCATCTATTTGAACCGAGATAATGGCATTTGTAAATCAGATGTAAAGGGGGCATCAATCTTTGTTGTGAGTTTGAACATGCTATATATATTCATACGCATATCTAACTTTTTTGCAACCAAGGAGATTATATACGGAACCATGCATGAGCTGAGGTAAGTTGCATATTTTTTAATATATATACTCGTGTACAATGTATATTCAAATGTACCCCCTCCATTACAAAATAATCGTAGCTTTAGGATTTTCAAGAGTAAATATTGTGAAGTTTGACAAATCCTGAAAGTTCAATTCAAGAGAACCAAAAATGTTAATGCTACGCTCCCAAATATTGAGCAAGCGCCAAATAGGCCTCTGGTCACCCGAAACATGTGAGACTAATGTTTTGGTGGTAGGAAATTCTTATTCTGACTCTAGCCCATGTAGCCTATCGGCCCGATGTCCAAAGGTCTAAACCGGGTAGGTTTGTAACTTCACCAAGGCCTTTGTCTCAACCGCCTCGAGAAGCATTCATCGCCGTTGGCGCCTAAACACCATGTGCTCGACGAAATCTATCCATACATTTGGGACACACGACATGGTGTCCTACCCCCAACCATAATATGTCCGAAATTTTAGATGGGGCAAAGTTTGTAACTTTCCCAAATTAAACAAGCGCGTCTCAAACCAAAACATTGTTCCCCCTTAGTTCCTTGCCTCCCCGTTTCCCCATTCATACTCCGTGGAGTGCAAAATGCCCTCTCCACCAACCGAGAAACCCGACCTCCTCCGTCCACCACCCATAGCGGCCAATCCACGCGCCCTCCTCCATCACGCGGAGCGGTGCCCGGCGTCATCGTCCAGCATACCATAACGCAACACCAACACCCTCAAGGACTTAGCAGGTGAAGCCAAAGCGAGCTGCCTCCATAGCCGCCGACACCGGCGTCGTCGTGCAGAGCTCACTCCGACCACGCCGTCTTGCACCTCCTTCTGCGGCTCCTTTGTCATAACCGTCCACCGCCGGAGCTGTTCCCCTCGCCGTCGTTAAATCGCCTCGGATCTGCTTCCCTTCGCCGACAGAGCGGCCACGCTTTCACACTCAACAACTTGGCCATGGGTTAGTCAGCGCTGCACGTCCTCCACAACTTCGGTTTCGGCGAACAACAAGATCGTCGGAAAAGCGAAGGAGGACACAACACTCTGCCGAAGAGGTACTCCTCTTCCCTTATTAATGCAAATCTTCGTCTCCGCTCACCGTATTCATCCCACGAAAGAAACTAGTTGGCGCTTCTTATTCCATCTTCTTGATACTAAATGCACAAGGTTTCCTCCTTTTACTATTTCACCTTTGCTAGAATTGTTAGCCGCTTTGGATTTCAATTCAAGGTCGGTCGAACCGCAATTAAAAAGCGGCACCCACTTAGGCGCGTGAGCACCTAGTCCGCCTATTCCCGGGGAAGCGGCGCATCGGTGTCTATCATAGGGGTGTGGGCGCGAGGCTGCTGCGCCCAATCTAGAGTCGTGAGGGGCTTGAATGGATGGCAGGGCGGTGCCAAGCTGTGCGGTGTGATGAGGTCGAAGGAGGTGTAGGCGGGGATGAATCTTGGGCTGGTGGTCCTTGGCGTTCGAGGAAGATCGTCGACACTTGACTAGTGGAGGTAGATGAAGGTGATCTGCCCGTTCTTTGTACATCGAACGGTGCGAAAAAAATGGGTGACCTATTTGCTTTCGATTGATTGTTATTTTCATAGAATCATGTAGTAATTTAGTGTGCCATGCATGTTGTAGAGCTATCATATGTCTCCGTCATTTATTTCTCACCGACACGCTATCCGCTACCTTTACCTTTACTAATTGTGCACACACTTCACCCATACTCACACTATTGTTTTTTATGCATGGGTATTTGACTCGGCGCAATGTTGATGAATGCGGAAATGAAAAGGCGAAGTTGCTCGATGTAATTCGAAGATAAGCACTAAGCGTTTGACACTCTAATGGAGTGCGGTGTCGTGATTGAAGCGATGGCAATAGCTCTGCGATTGATGATCTCAATTGCCACACACAACCATCCAGTGCTTGCTTTAACTTGGCGCTGTCAAATGTGGTTGCATGTTGCATATGGTGTCTAGCTTATATTGCTTCCAATTTGGTTAAATTGCATTTCCTTACTTTACACATTATACCTTTGATAATGACATGCCTTCCTGTTTTTGATACATACTACATATGTCTATTAACCATGTTCATACATCAAACTAATGCTCTTTGTATCCTCGTCAATCACTTATGATGAGGCAGTCACCCGGGTGGAGTTCTTGTGAGACGCCCTACTCGTTTAAAGAGTGCGGTGTCATCCTCCCACATGATTCTCAAAAACAGCAAGGCTAAATGAAGATAGTCAACGTAGCTCTCTAGTTGATCACTTTGCAATTCCCCACACCACCATCGCAGTGCTTGCTCTTACTTGCGATGTGATATGTGGTTGCATGTTGCATATGGTGTCTACCTTGTAATGCTTCTAATTAGGGTAAATTGCATACCTTAGTTAACACATTATACTGTGAATATGACATGCCTTCTGTTTTTGGTACATACTCGTCTTTCTATTAACCATGTTCTTACATCAAACTACTTTTCTTGTGTATCCCTCATCAATGCTCCTAATTTGTTAAATTGCATCTCCTTAGCTTACACATTATACATGTGAATATGACCGCCTTCTGTTTTTTGGTACATACTACATCGCCTATCACACCATGTTCTTACATCAAACTCTTTGTTCTTGTGTATCCTGCGTCTATAAGCTTATGATGAGAACAGTCCGCAGCGTGTGGTTAATATGAGGCAATACTCTTATAAAGAATGCAATTTCATCCTCTCCACATGATTCTCAAGAAACAGCAAGCCTAAATGAAGATATTGAGCGTTGCTTTGTACCTAAAGACGCACTTCCCTACACCACCATCACAGTGCTTGCTCCAACTGCGGTGTGATATGTGGTTGCATGTTGCATCTGATGTCTAGCTTGTAATGCTTCTAATTAGGGTAAAGTGCATCTGCTTGGTTTACACACTATACTGTGAATATGACATGCCTTCCTATTTTGGTACACACTACATCTATGTGTTAACCTTGTTCTTACATGAAACTACCTCTCTTACGTATCTGCATCAATCACTTACGATGAGTCACCTTTATTAGTTGCATATTGCATATTATTTCTAACTTTGTTGCCATGTATTGCTTCTAATTTGGTCAAATACATTTGTTAGGGCACCCTTTTAATTTAGCGAGTGATATTGGTTTCATCTTTCATATGGTTTCTAGCTTGCATCGATTCTAACAAGTTCAAGCACCTTGTGCTTAGTTTACACTTATACATCATACATGTCAATATGTCATGCCGTCTGTTTTTATACATATTCCATCCTCCTATCATCGGCTGCCTTACATGAAAGTAGTGTTAAATCGGTATCATGCATCAATAAGTTACGAAGAGCAAATTTTATTCCTTTTTCTTGTGGGTTTGACTTGACAAGGCAAAATCAAGAAAGAGGAAGGAAAAAAAGTAAGGAAAGCGATGATGGTGGTCCTCTGCAACAACGTAAGCAGGCATCATGCGATTCTCCTTGTAATGATAGTGCATTACAAGGTCCAAATCTCGCTCCCTACTCCACCATCCAAGGTGCTTGCTCTAACTTGGCGATGTGATATCTGGTTGCATGTTGCATATGGTGTCTAGCTTCGTATTGCTCCTAGTTAGTGTAAACTGCATCTGCTTAGCTTACACATGATACATGTGAATATGACACGCTTTCTGTTTTTGGTACATACTATATCATCTATCACACCATGTTCTTACATGAAACTACTCTTCTTGTGTATCCGCATCAGCCACTTATGATGGGACACCTTTAAGTTAGCGATGTGATATTGGTTTGCGTCTTGAATATGATTTCTAGCATGTATTGCTTCTAGTTTGATGAAGCATACCTATGACAAGACAGTTTTAACTTGGCGGAGTGATATTGATTGCACCTTCCATATGGTGTCTTGCGGTGTTTCTAATTTGTTGAAGTGCCTTACCTAGTTACCACATCATAGGTGTGAATATGTCAAGCCGTCCATTTTTTCGTACATATTCCATCCTCGTATCATGACTTTGCCTTTCATCGAGTAGTGTTAAATCGGTTATCATGCATGAATGAGTTACGAAGAAGCGAATGATATTCCTTTTTCTTGTCGGTATGACCTCACAATGCAAAATCAATAAAAGCTGAAGGAAATTGGCAAGGCATTGGATGATGGTAAGCGGTCCTTCGAGCAAGCTGAAGCGGAGGTTCTCTCAGATTCTACTCCGCCATCCTCCCAACAAGATTAGCAAGACAACGCAAGGCTAGGCAGTCGACATAGCAGTGTAGATGATGAGCACATCTCCCCTCCACCATCACAAGTGCTTGCTCTAACTTGGCACTATTATATGTGGTTGCATGTTGCGTATGATGTCTAGCTTGTATTGCTTCTAACTTTGTTGAATTGCATCTGCTTACTTTACACATAATGCACTGTGAATATGACATGTGTTCTGTTTCTACATCAGACTACTATTCTTGCATATCCGCATCAGTCACTTATGATAAAGGCACCTTTAAGTCATCCCTTTGTGATATTGGTTGTGTCTTGCATATGATTTCTAGCATGTCTTGCTTCTAATTTGTTGAAATGCCATACAGTTTGAACTTGGCGAGTGATATTAGTTGCATCTTTCATATGGTGTCTAGCTTGCGTGCTTCCAATTTGTTGAAATGCCTACCTTGAGTTACCACATCATAGGTGTGAATATGTCACACCATCCTATTTTCATACATATTCCATCCTCGCATCATGTGTTTGCCTTTCATCCGAGTAGTGTTCGTTAGTATCATGCATGAATGAGTTACGAAGGCGAATTTTATTCCTTTTTCTTATCGGTTTGACTTCACAATGCAAAATCATTACAGCTGAAGGAAATTAGTCAGCGGTGGATGATGGTGGTCCTTTGAAGCAACTCAAGCAGGTCTCTCTGATTCTACTCCGCCATCCTCCCAACAAGATTAGCAAGACAACACAAGGCTGGGACGAGTCAGCGTAGCTGTGTAGATGATGAGCACATCTCCCCTACTCCACCATCACAGGTGCTTGCTCTAACTTGACACTATTATATGTGGTTGCATGTTGCATATGATGTCTAGCTTGTATTGCTTCTAACTTGAATTGCATCTGCTTACTTTACACATAATGCCTGTGAATATGACACGTGTTCTGTTTCTAGAACATACGTGTACATGATGAGCACATCTCCCTACTCCACCATCACGTGCTTGCTCTTACTTGGAAGCTGATTATATGTGGTTGCATTTCCGTATGATGTCTAGTTTGTATTGCTTACGATTATGTTGAATTGCATCGTGTAGCTTACAACTTATACCTGCAGCGATCCTTACCCATAAGACACATTTAACTTGGGATTGTGATGTAGGTTGCATCTTGCATTGTCTTCTAGCTTGTCTTGCTTCTAATTTCTTGAAATGGCACTTCTGACGAGACACTTTTTACGATAAGTGATATTGGTTGCATGTTCATATGGTGCCTAGCTTTCATTTCTTCTAATTTTGTTGAAATGCCTTCCGCTTCTTGTTTTTCATACATATTCCATCCTCCTATAAATGCGTGTGAATATGAAGCGCTTGTCTTTTTGTATATATTCCATCCTCCTATCCTGCGCTTGCCTTACATCAAAGTAGTGTTAAATGTATCATGCATCAACCAGTTATCTGAGCTAATTTTATTCATCTTCTTGTGGTTTTGACTTCATAAGGCAATATCGGAAAATAGGAAGGAAAAGAGTAAGTTAGGGGATGTTGGTGGTACTCCTTTGAAGCATAAGCAGAGACTCTCTAGATTTGCCACTGCTACTACTAATGAAGTTGAAGTCCCAAGTCTACATGATGAGTTCATCTCCGTACTCCACCATCGTGGTGCTTGCTCTAAGTTGGTGAGTGTGATAATTGGTTTCATGTTGCATATGTTTCTAGCTTTGTATTTCTTCTATTTTGATTAAATTGCTTTTCTTGAGTTTATCGTTATACATGTGCATATGACATGGCTTTCGTGTCTAGAATACCTTGCATCTATCTATCATACCATGTTCTTACATCAAAATCTCTGCTGTTGTGTATCCCGCATCGATAACTCATGATTGGGCGCTTTTAACATGGCGGTTTGATAGTGGTTGCATCTTGCATTGATTTCTCGTTGTCTTGCTTCTAATTTTTGAATTGCCACTTATGACAAGACACTTTTAACTTGGCGAGTAATATTAGTTGCATCTTTCATATGGTGTCTAGCTTGCATTACTTCTATTTTCTTGAAAATCCTTCTACTTAGTTTGCACATCATAGCTGTGAATATGTCATGTCGTCTGTTTTTCTTACATATTCCATCCTCATACGGTTGTCTTACATCAAAGTATTGCTTATGCGTATCATGCATCAATGAGTTACGAAGTGATTTTATTCTTTTGTGTTGTGGGTACAGCTTGACATGGCAAAGTCAAAAAAACAGGAAAAATAATATAGTAGGGAGTGTTGTTACTCTCGTCGGGTGAAGCGGAAAAGGATCGCCGTCAAGATTCTGCTTTGGTACTTATAGTGCGATAGAAGGTCCAAGTCCACCGGCTAAATCTACAAACACAGTATCACTGCTCCACCAGCTGCACATCCGCTTCAAGCTGTACCGACATCTCAACGATTACTCGTTCGTTTGCTCGGGCGGCGGTTCCCAAGCTGCCTTCACACCTAACACTACTTCGAAACACTAGCGACACAGCGAGACTTGGCAAGATCGAGATGAACCTCATGAGCATCAACACCAAGATGGTACTGACCGAGTCAAGTTGCGTTGCATGCTCCTTTATATGTACTCTCACAGTTTGATGTACACTAACACTTTCCATATTCGTTGTTGAACTAGCACCAAGCGCATGGCGAAAAAGCAGACATCGAGGATAATGCTTGACAGATTAACAAAATCTAAAGGAGGAAGAATGGAGATCCATTTTGAGGTAGGTTTAAAAGGCCACGTGATGCTCTGAGTCGACCAAGTTAGTATGAGAGGCAGCCGTTGCGTTAGGTGTCATCGCGTATCCTCCCAGCGTGGATCGATGCGAGGAATGAGAAAGACAATACCGGTTTAACACCTTCCTTGACCATTTATCCGTAAGTAATGTTATTCATCGCAATTAGTAATATTGTCTTGCTCATCCCATACTTTCTAGCTTCCTCCTAATAAGACTCACATTCTTTTTCAGACGAGATGAGGTTCAAGTTGGATCCGAAAGATGATGCAACTAAACAAGCATGCACTCATGTTTTTCGATGCAGTGCTGCGACGATGTCGGTACCACCTTAGAAAATCTCACTTTGAAGGCAAGGCTAACAATGAAATGCCCAAACATCTCGATGGAATATATTACGGATGAAATTTGGACAGCCCTCATTAAACATTAGTGCGATCCAAAGTATCGGGTAGGCTATATGTATTTGATCGGACCACATATTGAACTTGTATTTATGTATGTGCCTTACAAGTGTATCTTCTTCTAGGCTAAGCTGTTTGAAGAACAAAACCAACCATTCTAAAGTGAAATTCCAGCAGACAACGGGATCTCGTAGCTATATTGCACCTGCGAGGCTCTTGTAAATAGCTGCTACTTCTTTTTTTTTGTGCCATATTATCGTATCTATATTGACTTGTCCCAAATCTGGAGAGGAAGCCGTGCGGACCAAAAGAACACAACGAATCGATTACAAATCTTCAAGGATTGCCACACCGGCAAGATGAAGGCATGAGCACACAGTTCAAGCCGCTGTTGTAAGTCCTTACTCCTCCTGCCTTGAACTGATTAGTGCTGTGATGTGTTCATTTAACTACTTGGTTTGTAGACAATGTCGATTACTCTGTTCACTTTTATACAGTTGTCTTAACGTATCATTTCACCTTACATGGTTTAAAAGAGATGAAGGATATTCTTTTGGTCTTGATCGTAATCTAGTTGTTATGTTCATAATGCGCACACAATGATAAAATAGCATGTTTGTTTTATATCTGTTTGCCCATGATATGAATGATGTCATACTATGTTCATCCTACTTTAAACCATGTCTCTTTATCCTTAGATGTCAGCGAATGTGAGGAATAGACAATCTGATGAGCATGCTACATGGACATATGTTAGAAAGTGATTTTATTATGTAGTTGGCACTACAATACATGCTAATGTATTCTGATAGTTCACCAAAATAAGTTATGTATAAGCGTTTAACCTACTTTGTTTGTTTTGTCTCATTAGTAACTTATACGGTACACTAATCTACAAGTTCAAACTTTAGGGAAGCTATGGAACAAATGATTGAACACCACAACCACACGAAGGTGATGAGGCTACTACGGGCACAATGTCACCTCTTCTTTGCGGTCGTCGGTATCTCTCCACTAACGATGAAAAAAGCACCTTCTGCGTAATTACGGGTTGGTTGTCAAGGTAACCTCGTCCAAATCGCCTCTTGAACAAAATCTTCACCTAGGCGGTGATATATCTATGCTCCAAACACAAGTCCAATCCCTAATGGGCGTTGTTTGGAAACAAGAATAGTGGTTGAGAAATGTCATCAAGATATGAATGGTTTTGAAACCAGGACTATCGGACATTAAACCGTTGTTCAAGAGCAATGGCGGAAAAAGGTGGAGATCGTCTTTGCTCCATCAGTTCTGACTGAAACATTAGCTTTTCGGTCGAATGATACGTGCTTCTATACATCGATGGTGCTTTTATACGGAAGGACGATAAACTTTATGCCAATAGGCCTTTTGTTGTATGGTTGGAATTTATTTTGTTGTGATACAACATTTATGATGCTCCCACAGGCTGCTGATAATTCGGCGCTATTTTTGTATAGTGTAGGTTTATCTTAGTAATGTATTGGCGAAAGCTTCGTAGGAGCCCAACATGCCAACATTTGTCGGCCCATTCAATTGGGCTAAAAGCGATTCTGGGCGAAATTGGCATGTAGCCCACTAAAAATATCTGGGCTTAAATCAGCATAAGCTTTCATATTTTTCTAGTAGGCTGTGCCCATAGTGGGCCTTTATGAGCCTAAACATAATTTGGGCCCTCGGTAAAATAGGCCGTTTATAGGTGTAAATATCTAGAGCCCATAAAAACATGGGCCTTTAATAGACCGAAAGTGAGATTGGGCCTTGATTGTGCCAAATAACCCCTTTGGACTTAGCTGGCGAAATGGTGGCCCATTTACGATCACGGATATTTGTGAGGCGAAATTGGGACGGGCGTAAATCGTCGACCTAATACGGGCCTTTAATAGGCGAAACTTGATCGGGCTAGATTATCGTCATTTTATATGGGCGTTAATGGGCCGATATGACGATGGGCCACATATGGCCCATGGTTTCGTCCGGCGTTAACGGGCCAAAAATGACAGGCGAAAGTGGCCCAAATCTATAGTGGGCCTCTAACGGGCGAATAGCGGACATGGCGAATATGACCCAAATCCTTCACGGTCATTTATGGGCGAAAGTTTTGATATTTGTAAATGGGCCCAAATGAAGCCGGACCTTTAGCATTTGGAAATACACGGGCGTAATTGACCCAATTACTTAGTGGATGATAGCGGGCGGTGACCATGGGCGCATTGATGACAAGTTTAGACCAAGCCGTTGTGGGCCGATTTACTGAGGAATGTTGGGCCTTTATTTGGACGGCCCATTATAGTCTGCGAGAATCTTGTGGGCCTTTAGGTGGGCGGCCCATTGTGGTCCGCAAAATCTTGTGGGCCTTTAGTTGGGCGGCCATTATAGTCCTAAAATCGTGTGAAACCTTTAGTGGGCGGCCCATTATGGTCCGCTAAATTTTGTGGGCCTTTATTTGTGCGGCCCATTATGGTCCGCTAAATCTTATGGGCCTTGGTTGGGCGGCCCATTTAAACTTTATGGGCCACTTTTGGGCGGTCCGTGTCGACATATCATAGGCCCATCTCGACCGTTGGATGAGTGACACATGTTCCAGCAGCGGGCGGAACCGTGGATCCGTCGGCCAATGAGAATTTCACCGTGGAAAATCGGCATTGGTGGTGGCATTAGCGGGTTATCGGATCAAAATCCGACCCAATAAGCTTAACGGTGTTCCGTTACGGTGGATGCCGCGTGTCGGTCACCCTTCCAATAGCTTATACACGTGGCGCGATTTATCGTCATGGAAGTGGACACTTCGTGATGATAATTTTATTAATTCATGGAACACTTCTCTGACGGCCACGGTATGACTATCTTGATTACTGTCATAAAATGCGTCATGGATGTACATGCATGATGAAAAGCGACATTGTCGGTGTCAAAACCGCGGATCTCGGGTAGGGGTCCCGAGCTGTGCGTCTAAGCGGGGATGGTAACGAGGAGACAAGGGACACGATGTTTTTACCCAGGTTGGGCCCTCTCGGTGGAGGTAAAACCCTACTCACCTTGCATTAATATTGATGATATGGCTAGTACAAGAGTAGATCTACCACGAGATCAAGGAGGCTAAACCCTAGAATCTAGCCTATGGTATGATTGTTGTTAGTCCCTCTGGACTAAAACCCTCCGGTTTATATAGGCGCGGAGAGGGCTAGGGTTACACAGTCGGTTACAATGGTAGGAGATCTACATATCCGCATGCCAAGCTTGCCTTCCACGCGAAGGAAAGTCCCAACGGACAGGGGCGAAGTCTTCAATCTTGTATCTTCATAGTCGTGGAGTCAGGCCAAAGATGATAGTTGACTGTCCGTATACCCCTAGTCCGGGACTCCATCGGTAGCCCCTGACGGAGGGCTTGATGACGGCGTGAGTCGGTAGCATATTGTCTTGACATTGCAAAGGCGGGTTCCTCCTCGAATAATTCATAGAAGATTTTGAACACCGGGATAGTGTCGGCTCACGCAAAATAAGTTCCACATGCCACCGTAGAGAATAATATTTACACAAGTTCAACCCTGGCGGCGTATTTAGTGGCATGGCGTCACCTGCCCGCCAAGCCTTTATTGGTGTTTTATTGTTCCACCTCAGTAGCGTTTAGCGGACGGTTTCATTATCCGCCTTGTCCAAGCAGCGATCATGTCCCCTTATTCGAGGATTCTCATCAATACAGGCGTGGGTAACCCAACCGTGCCATTGATTCGGCGGCTTGGGAGATAAGCGAGTTTTACCCGGGCTGGTGAGGCGGATAGTTTCATCCGCCCATATATAGGGGATAAGGTCCACCTTTTTACCTCGCCTTCTTCCTCCTTTGCTTATCCATTTCCGTGCACTTTCGAGCTCAACGCCCAAGCCCATACATCTCGCCTCAACCTTCCCAGTCATGTCGGAGGCGGGGAGGCAAGTGGATGGCCTCCTCCGTCACGGAGGGCACATCAAAAGTTGAGGAAAGGTGGATCGTGCTGTGATATTGCACTGGCTTCGGATGAGGCAGCTCGTCCCTACCCTAGGCCCCATGAGAGAGTGGTGTTCCTTCCCCATTTCCTCCATGACTTGGGCTTCCCTCCACCCATTTGTCCAGGGACTCATGTTCTACTCGGCTGGATTTCCATGATCGGCCCGAATTTCATCCTCAACATCTCAACATTTATCGTTGTGTCGAGGCCTTCCTCCGCATCAAGCCCCACTTTGGCTTATGGTGAAGACTTTCAATGTCAAGCGAAGGTAGTGGGCAACCAATGCGAGCAAAGTCTTGGGCGCCATCTGCTGGGCAAGATGCCCAACGTCACATGGCTCGAGGGCTCCTTCGTGGAAACCATCAAAGGGGTGGCAATCGGGGTGGTTCTACATCACGAGCGCGTGACCCTGAATGGGCGTGCGGCCCGAATCCAGATCTGGCATCCCCACGCGGCTCACCTCTGGAAAAGAAGGGCTGACATGGGGTGCTTTAGAGAAGTGACCGTACTCAAACTTGCATCAAGACCTTGTGATCAAGAGGACCAAGCTTCGTCAGCGTGGTCGAGGTCATGCTCGTCGCGGATCCTCCCATGCCAACAGCGGGCCTTCAACTTGTGGGAGTTTGATCAAGCACAGACACGGACCTTGGCGGCTCTTGACACTCGTCTGAAGGCGCTGGAGGTCTTGTTCAAAGGCGCCAAGCTCCGCATCCGCTACCAAGTTCGCAGTTCAGATCGCGGCGGCAAGCCCGGCGAGGTAAGCTATATTACCCTTTATGGGACACTTGTTTTCCATAGTTTGACTCCATGAGGGATCTAAACTCCCTTTACCTTTGCGAGGCTTGGTAGAAGAAATGCAGGCAGGTTAACTATCCGGCTCCTTGCCGGAAGACCAGCGGATGCCCGATTAGCAGGACTGCTAGCTCGGATTGCCTTACGTGGTGCGGGAGAAGAAGGCCAAAAAGAGGCCACGGGGACTCGGAGGAGTTCCGCGCCCGTGTTATCGGACTCATCGTCCAGATGACTCAGCGGACTCCTCCGTGAATGAGGAGGAGAAGAAAGAGGCCTCTCCCGGTGAAGGAGAAAAAGGAAGGCTTCCCCAGCGGAGGAGGCGAGAAGGGTCAGAAGGAAGGACCCTTCCTCCGGACTGTTCCACAGCGCCGAGCAGCGGTGAAGAGGTGGCCTTCAAGGGTCAAGCCTGGCGAGATCGTAAGTGTCGGTTTCAGAATAACTCATGATTTTTCTTTAAATCGCATAGTGTCTTCTAGCACGAATACCACCATGTAGCCCGCCCAGGGCGATCTCCCGCTTCGTCGGCGGCTCCTTGGGCTCGTCGGATGTGAATAGCACTTCACTTCCGACCGCCTCCTCCCAGCGACACATCTGGCCTTGGTGGGGTCCTAGAAGGGGCCCGGCCCAGGAGGAGGAGGCCAGAGTGCAGCGGGCAACCTCCCGGACTATGGACGGACTCCGCTTTGGAACCTTTAGTGGTTCGGTCCGGCGGCGTATCGTAGGAAGGTGAGGCTGCGATCGGTGACCTCCGTCCAACGGGCGGGCGCGGATAATTCTTGGAGGTGCTCAATGGCGCTTCCATCGATCGAACACCGCCTTTATCATGAGTGCGGTGATTTAGAAAATTCGATCCATGAAGCGGGCTGACGAAGCTACACTAGCCTTCTAGCGGGCTTTGAGGTATGTGATTAAGATATATAAAAATAGTACCGCATAAGCGTAGCCCACGATGCTCGGTTTGGTGCTCGGAAAGAAAAGCCCGGCGAGGATCTAAAAAGATATCTGTGAGAGTCTAACACAAATATGTCAATATGGGAATGCAAGCTACTGCTGACCTCTGCGCTTTGATGGCGGAGGTCGATGCCACAAGTAGAACCTCGGCGGTCCAAAAACGATCTCGGCGTGCCAAGAAACAGCTCGAGGACAAGGAAGGTAAGTAATACCTTATTAAAGTAATACCTTATAGAAAAGGATTTGGTTGCAAAAATTGGCGGGGATAACGTGAGTATTACAGGGGCCCTGAGCGAGGTAGCGACCACTGAAGGGCCGTGTATCCGAGGCGAGCATAATCTTGACGTGGAATC
The DNA here is from genome assembly GCA_021437245.1 of Aegilops speltoides. NCBI lineage: Eukaryota > Viridiplantae > Streptophyta > Magnoliopsida > Poales > Poaceae > Aegilops > Aegilops speltoides. The sequence goes on along the minus strand of JAHHZJ010001755.1, from coordinate 2,862 downwards.
ACCTGAGCGGGAGAAGCAAGAAGCGCGGGTGGCGGAGGCGGCAAAGAGCTCTAGGTTCTCGTGGAAAAACACGAGTTTGGGCGTGACTCGAAGACTTCGAGTCCGAGCTCGCCTCGGCTCTTGAGAGTGCCAAAGCCGCTAAGGCGAAGCCGAAAGGCCCTCCGGAGATTGAGGAGATAAAAAAAGATAGCGGCGGGTAAGAATTCTTCATGCAAAGCAAGCATGTAAAGTGAATTATCTATTACCTACCGGATTGAAGCTCTCGGGGCGTTAAATATAGCGCCCTCGATCGGCTATATCTCCCGTGTCGAAGCTTGACTTAGAGCATAACCGCATTGAAAGCAATGTCGAAGTGAGGTAATCTTCACACAACCCATGTAATACATAAGGACAGAGATACATAGTTGGCTTACAATGGCCACTTCACACAATTACATGAATAAAGCATTACATCATCCGAGATACAATCAAGGTCCGACTACGGAACCAAAATAAAGAAGAACCCCAAATGTGACAAAAGGTCCCGATCGACCCCAACTAGGCTCCACTACTAATCAACTAGAAGCGAAACAACACAAAGGGCAAGATCTTCATCGAGCTCCTCCTTGAGCTTGGTTGCGTCACTGCTTTCGATAACATAGGCACTGCAAGCTGGTTTTGGAAGTATCTGGTGAGCCCACGAGGACTCGGCAATCCCATTACCATGGGTATCAAGACTAGCAAAGCTTAAAGGGAAAGGAAGGGGTAAAGTGGTGAGGTTGCGATGGCGGCTAAGCATGATATGGTGGCTAACATACGCAAATAAGGCGAAGAGAAACAAGCGAGCGATCGTGAAGCTAGCAATGATCAAGAGGTGATCACGAACACCTACTTATATCAAACATAACCCGAAACCGTGTTCACTTCCGGACTCCGCGAGAAGAGACCATCACGACTACACACTTTCGGTTGATCGTTTTAATTCGGATCAAGTGTCAAGTTATCTACAACGGACATTAACAAATTCCCATCGCCACATAACAGCGGGCACGGCTCTCGAAAGTTTAAACCACGCGGGGTGTCCCAACAGCCCATGACAAGCTCTCGCGATCATCGAAGAATAGACCTTCACCGGAAGACCCGATCGGTCTCGGAATCCCGGTACATCAAGACATTTTGACAATGGTAAAACAAGACCAGCAAAGCCTCGGCTGTGCCTACAAATCCCGATAGGAGCTGCACATATCTCGTTCTCGAGGCACACGGATGAGCAAGGCGTCGGGTTGGCATAGACCCTGGTTGCCCAGGGGGCCGGACATCGCTCGGTTTGGACCAGCACTTAGACAAGCACTGGCCCGGGGGGGCTAAAATAAAGATGACCCTCGGGTTGGCCGACCCAAGGGAAAGGGATAGGTGGTGGTGAGGCAAATGGTAAAACCAAGGTTGGGCCTTGTTGGACAAGTTTTATTCAAAGCGAAGCTGTCAAGGGGTCCCATAAATCACCCGACCGCGTAAGGAGCATAAAATCCGGGAACATAACACGGTATGGCGGAAACTAGGGCGGCAAGAGTGGAACAAAACACCGGGCATAAGGCGAGCCTTCCATCCTTTACCAAGTATATAGATGCATTAATAATATAAGAGATATTGTGATATCCCAACAAATCCTGTCCACCATGGAGAAATCTTCAACTTCACCTGCAGTGCTAGCGCTATAAGAGGGCTGAGCAAAAGCGGTAACATAGCCAATCAATGGTTTGCTAGGAATGGTGTCAAAGGTTAGAGGTTCATGGCAATATGGGATGGCTTGACAAGCAGGTAATAGGTAGCTTGCATAGCGATAGAAGCGAAGCAACTAGCATAGCAATGATAGTAGTGAGATCCGGGTGCGATCATCTTGCACGAGATCCCGCAAGGAAGAAGAAACGAGTCCATGAAGAAGACAAGCGGACGTAGTCGAGCGAATCCTCACAACTCGAGCGAAAGCGAAGCTAACGAGAGAAGCAAACCGGAAAGAAGCAAACAACATAGTAAACAACCATCGCATAATCATGGCATGATGCACAACCAAGTATGATGCATGTCCGGTTTAATGAGGCATGGCATGGCATGGCAAAGTGCACAAGCAATCCTACAAATTAAGTGGAGCTCAATATGCAGCGGTGCATATTGATGAAACACCACGACAAGTTATTTAGTTGATCTACGTTTATGTACCCAACAATATTAAATGTTGATTAACATGGCAAGGGGTGAAGCATAACAAAACTACCTACCTAGGCAAGTTTAAATGAGGCGGAAACAACAAACAACAATTCGGAAAATCCCCATGTGCATATTTAAATTTGGTACTGTTCTGCCTAAACCATATTTTATTGTTGTTAAACAGGAAAATAAAGTGGACCATGTTAATCTAGGCATTTTCCACCCCATTTACATATAAAGAACATTTAATTCCGAGATTCACGATTATTTAGTTATGAATTAAATCATTTTAGCATCGCATTAGAGCAAATTTAAACAAACATCATTTTAAACATTTTAAACATGGATGAAAATGGCATATTATGAAACTAGATGAAAAACTAAGCATTTTACATATATAAAGTATTTACATATGATGCATGGGTTAATTAAACATGAGCATTTTAAAATAATGGCAATCTCACTGTAAATATGCATGATAAAAGAATAAATGCTAAAATGCATGGAACAGGAAAAAACATGCACAGGGAGCGGATTGCAGCAGGCAGGCCGGACAGCCGAAGTGGATCGAGGCCCAACAGGCCATATGTGTGCCTGTTGAGAAAAAAATAAACAAAGAGGGGCAAAAGAATTGGGGGCACCACAGGATTCGATCGGGACCTCCTGTGTTGGCACGAT